>JAXCLR010000050.1:60942178-60963010 GCA_035584095.1 Annona squamosa | reverse complement strand
GAACTTACAAGGGGTTAAGTTTTAAGTTACCAAAGAAATTTTTAATAACCCAATTCACCCCTCCCCTCTTGGGTTTTGCCATCTATTCGGGACCCTACAGGAGATAGTTGAGGCGATGCTGCTTCTATTAGGGGATGGATTTTTATGGTTGACCCTATTTATAAAACATCAACTCTAACCCTAAACCTATGTATAAACCTAAACTCTAACCCTATTTTTGAAAAATGGATTCGGATTGGGTTTTGAGTTAGAATTTAGGTCAATAAATTCACATTTGATTTAAGAGTGATAAGTTTAAAATTTTATATGAATATATAATAATAACAAATTATATAAGTAAACATAATAATATATAGTCAAACCACATATTTTTAAAAAATATAACAATATAAAGAAGACGAGTGATCTTGTTAGCTAGGGCTAAGCCAATGCCCTGTTTGGCCCACTTCAAAAAACTCATTTATAACATTTTTTATTTTTCTCTTCAACACTTGTTTATCTAAGTATATTTAATATAGAAACTAAATTTTACCATTTTTGGATATATTTATATATTTTTTTGAGATTTTTAAACATTTATGTGTATATATGTATTTAAAATACCCTTATTTTTAAAAATCTAAAATATATATATATCCAAAAATAGTAAAACTTAGTTTATACGTTAAATACACTTAAATAAATAAGTGCATTAAAAAAATAAAAAATTTATTGTAAATGAGTGCTAAGTGGGGCATTTGCTTAGTCTAGACTAATAAGATTATTCATCTAGAAAGAATATCTCCAGAAAAAATTTCAAAAACAAGATAAATGAAGAAGATTATATAAATAAAAGATAAATAAAAATAAAAATAATATACTTTATTAAAATATAATTAAATATGTCAAACATGTATTTAAATATAAATATAAATAACATAAAAAACATAAAATGTAAAGAAATATTGTTTAGATATTATATATATAATATATTTTATAATAAATATAAAATAAAAATCAGGCTCAGGTTCTTTGGGTTTGGGTTCACTTAAACCCTAATCCTATCATATTTACAAATTGGGTTCACTGGATTCGGGTTATTCGAGCTCAAGTTGTAGAAGAACGAGTTCTAAAATCGTTGGAAATCGTGTTCGGCAAGCCGGGTTCAAGCTTAACCAGGCCTAAGTTGCACTCATAATCTTCGCTACAAAAAATTCAACTCTTTTTTAGATAAAATATATTTTAGACTCTTATAGTCTATAAAAATTTTTGTTTTCTCACTAGTGCGAACTAAGCACTTGTCGTTCAGAGTGCTTTGATCACTAATTTAATTAAAATTAATCAAAACACATTAAAGTTAACACTATATACGAGATAGCGTAGAATAATTGTAAGTCGGGTCAAATCCATAAAGAGGTGATAAGATTTTAAAATTGTTTAGAATTATTTGCAATAAGAAAGTACAATTAACAACAACTTAAATGAAATCTAAACTAAGAAATCAATTAAATGGTTGCAAAAATACAATTTAAACTATGAAAATAGTAAATGAAAATGCTTTCAATTTAATCTAAAATTACAAAGAAAGAAATAAAGAATTAAATAAAGCAGCATATCTAATCTAAAAATTAAAATTGCAAATTTAACAACTACAAAACACTAAAAGCAAACTACAAAGCAAAAAGAAATTAAAATTACATCACCCAAAGTGAAGAGCAGATCTCCACAATAAGGCTTTTATAGCTTGTCCCCACTTGATGGGTATGTCCCACTACAAGGAAGAGAGAGTTGTGTTTTTAAAGGCAAGAGGGGCCCTTATTTTATAGTTATGTGGGGCACCCCTAGCCAAGTTGGGAGACCCATGTGGGATTTTTCCCTCTACCCTTCATTTTTACTTCATTTGTTCTTCTATGCGTCACCAATCTTGCAACCGTTCCTACTGGCTATAGATTTTTGGACAAGTCAGATCTTTTATGGCAAGCCGATGTAGTTTCCTATTACTGAAATTCATAATCATGGCTAAAAATCGTTAATGTCTAGGCTGCTGAAATTAATTACGGAGAAAAGGTTAGGAGGAACAGTGCGTTGATGGCTGTTTGGGTTATCCGAATTGAAAAGAGCGACGGCCAATTTTCTACTGCTACCATGAGCTTATGGTTGGATCGTGATTTTGGTGTAGCCATTGGTGGCAGCTACCTGCTAGTTTGGGCATTGATCTGCTGTAATTGGGTGTTGAGATTGTGTTGGTTTGTTGCTGTCATAACTAATAGGTGCTTTGGATCTTGCTGCTGGTTTCCTTCTGCTTGGTGCTTTGTCTGGCTCGTGCGTAGGCTAGCTTTTCTAATTTGGGGAACATGGACGACAGCTACGGTTTTAGCACAACTAAGGGTGTTAATGGTCATGGTTAACTCGCTCGTCCAACCCGTTTATACATGGATTTGGGTTGGGATTTTTAAATAAATGGGTTATGATCCACCAACTCGTTTAACCATTTAATTAAATAAATGGATTAGGGTTGAGGTTTTATAACCTGTCAACCCGTTTAGTAACTCATTTAACCCATGTAACCTATTCAACCCATTTAATTCGTTCAACCTATTTAACTCACTTAACTCATTAACATTTTATATATATATATATACATATAAACCCCTTAGTTATTTTCTCTCTAAGTCTTCTTCTAGTCACCTAATTTTTATTTTTCTACTACTACGCTAATTCTATTTTTCCATTACTGCCCTATTTTCATTTTTCCTATGCCAAAAAACCCTCTTGTCTCTCCCTGCAAGATAATTATCTACTAGAGTTTAGACCTTTAAGTTATTTGCTATATAATCCGTTAACAACTCACCGACTCATTTATTAAATGGGCTAGGATTGAGGTTTTTTTAATGGGTTAATAAACGGATTAGAGTTGAGATATTTTAAATGAGTTAGAATTAGGATTAAGTTCCAACTCGTCCAACCCAATTCGTTAACACCCCTAGCCGCAACTGGTTTTGATGCAGGAAATAGGAAAACTGCAATTGGAGCTTTAATTGGCATCGCTATGCAGATTGGTGGCTGCTTGGAGCTGGTGCTACCTCTAACCATCCATGGCTGCAGTTCGATGCTATTGAGATGAAGGGCGGTCAATTTTACAATTGAGAAGGGGCAGCTGGATGGAGGCTTGGAGATGCCCGGTTTAAGGGCTGGTATTGATTAATGGCATAGCTATTGTTGGTAAGATGGGTTTTCCATGGCTGGATGATTTCGGCATTGGAATTGGCGGCAGCTGATGGGTATTTCTAACATTGGCTGGTGGGATTTTGCCTTGGTTGGCCGGATTTAGGGGTGGTGCTTGGCTAGGAAGATGATGGAGCTACTGGCTTTGAGGATGATGGGTAGCCGTTACGAATTTTAATGGTGGTGAAATAACATAGCTGTTAAAGCTTGGATCGGTAGCCATGGATTCCCTTGGTTTGGGGAAGATGGTGGAGCACCATGCTAGTGCTCTGCCAATCCACACTCAGTTGTACACATGCAGCAAAAAATTAAAAATTAAAACATTACCCAAATAATTTTGACGAGGTGCAAATATTCCATAATTTTCGTTTTAGACCCTTATGAATTTATTTTATTTATGTAATTCTTTTCAGCTTACATAATAGTCTACTTTTACCCATGTTTTAAAATATATGTATAATTATACTTTGTTCAATTTAACCATTCTTTAAATTTGTCTGAATTATTTTAATAGGCTAATATATATTTCAAAATTAATTTTTTAGCCCATTAAATCTCTTTTAGCATGTGTAATCATTTGCAGATTTTATATTTTTTAAAATATTGCAAAACGACCCATTTCATAGCAAAATTAAGGATTTTATAAAAACATCATTTTCACAAAATTTCACATAAAACCTATGTTTAACTAATATTTTTATATTCGAATATGTGAATTTAATATGTAATTATACAAAAATTTTGAGAATTATCATTCACAATACAAGTAGTGTTGTCATATTTTTAAAGCAAATACTATTACAACTAACTCCAAATCATGAGTAGGATAATTTTGCCCAAAGGGCTTAACTGTTTAGATGCATATGCAATTACCCTATCTTGCTGCATGAGTACACAACCGAAGCTTTTCCTTGACTCATCACTGTGTACCACATAGCTTTTGCTAGTGATTGACAAGACTAAAAATCGGCGCTGAAATTAAACGACTTTTCAATTCTTGAAAACTTCTCTTGCGAGTATCTTATTAGATAAACTTAGCATTTTCATGAGTTAACCTACTAAGTGGTACTACTATGTTTGAGAAATTTTCCACGAATTTTCGATAGTACCCTACCATACCTGGGAAACTTCTTACCTCAATTGTTGTAGTCGGACTACTCAGTTAGTTATAGCTTCTATTTTCTTTGGGTCTACTGACACTCCATCTTTTCTCATCACATGACCTAAGAAGGTCACACTGTCTATTCAAAACTTACATTTCTTAAGTTTGGTGTATAACTTGTGTTCTCTTAGAGTTTGCAATACTTCCCTTAGATGACCAACATATTCTACCTCTCCTTTAAAATACACTAGAATATCATCAATAAATACCACAATCATTTGTAATAGCACAAAATCGAATCCCACATTAAAAAGAGAAGAAAGTTCTTAGTGGTTTATAAGTGGGTCTCAAGTTGAACATGGTATGACATGTTTTAAACCTATACGGCTAAGCTATCAGGTCAGAGCGGACAATTATTACACTGTAAGGACCATATCCTATAGGCCCAATAGTCATCTTTCAAGGTCCGAGTGTGACAAGTGGTATCAGAGCGACTCTCCCTTCATTAAATATGGTTCAAAGAGTTAAAGAGTTAAGCCAACGAAAGGCAGGGTTGCAGGCAAAAGCTAATAGTTGAGTTATGGTTCGAGGACGAACTAAGCAAAAGTTGTTGATCTTGTAATAGCCTAAAACCGAATTTTACATCAAAAGGGGGATAAACTTCATGGTAATTTATAAATGGGTTTCAAATTTAATATGGTATGACATGTTTTAAAGCCATGCGACTAAGCTGCCAGGCCAAAGCGGACAATATCACACTATGAGGTCCATAGCCCATAGGCCCAACGGTCATCTTTTTGGATATGTGTTCTCTACACGTCAGGCCCAATAGTCATTTTTCTAAGTCTGTGTGTGACTAGTCCCTGGCTTTTACTGACTCAACTCTTCAAACCACATCTACAGGAAGGGAAACTACTCTGATACCACTTTTAATGCACAGACCCAGAAAAGTGACCATTAGGCCTGACACACAGAGCACACATGCCCAGAAAAATGACATTAGGCCTGTGGCTATGGGCCTCATAATGTGATATTATCTGCTCTAGCTTGGAGCTTAGCCACAAGGTTTTAAAACATGTAATATTATATTGAACTTGAGACCCACTTATAAACTACCACGGACATTCTCTTCTTTTTGATGTGGGATTCGATTTGGGGCTATTACAAGCCCACCTGCTTCTATCTGGTTCATCTTCTGACCATAACTCAACTCTAGGCTTCTACCTGCAACTATGATTTTGACTAGTTCAACTCTTCGAACCATATCTATTAGAAGGGCAGCCGCTCTAATACTACTTGTCATGTATAGACCCAAAAAAACGACTATTAGGCCTGACGCATGAAACACAGAGACCCAGAAAACGTCCATCGAGTTTGTGGATTATAGGCCTCAAAGTGTAATATTGTTTGCTCTGGCCTGGCACTTAGCTACACTGCTTTAAAACTTGTTATATCATGTTGAACTTTAAACCCACTTGTAAACTACTAGGAACTTTATTTCGTTTTCGATGTTGAATTCGGTTTTAGGCTATTACAAGCCCACCAACTTCTGTCTGGTTCGTCCCCGAACCACAACTCAACTCTAGGCTTTTGCCTGTAGCCCTAGCTTTCACTGACTCAACTCTCTAAACCACATCTACTAGAAGGAGAACTGCTCTGATACCACTTATAACATATAAACTCGAAAAAATGACTATCGGGTTTAATGCATAGAGCACACAGACCCAGAAAAATGACTGTTGGGCTCGTGGGCTATGAGCCTCATAGTATGATATTGTCTACTCTGGCATAACAACTTAGCCATATGACTTTAAAATGCATCACACTATATTGAACTTGAAACTCACTTATAAACTACTAGAAATTTTATCTCCTTTTCGATGTGGGATTTAGTTCTAGGCTATTACAAGTAAAAATAGTGCAGCAAAGCTACTATGCCAGAGTGTACAACATCACACCATAAGGCCCATAGCCCATGGGCCCAATGGTTGTTTTTCTAGATTTTTGTACTTTTGTTCGTAATCTCACTGCAAGTGCACAGGTCATAGATTGTAGTATATAAATTATCAATCTACAGAGAATTCAGGACTATAAATTTTGCTTTTAAATGCTTTCGTGTCAGATATAAAATGGAATGGAAAAGTGAAAGAAAATATAGTAAATAAAATGGAAAAGAAATAGAAAAATGGGAAGAGAAAATTGAAAATTATAACAAGTAGAGAAAATGAGAGTGCGAGTACCTAGGGTCTAGGATTTCACATGCGTCTTTTACAATAAGTAATTGTATAATAATTTAATCTAAATATTATTTATAAAAGGAGAACAAATTTTAATTTATCCTTGCACCTTCTCTGGACACCTACAAGGCGTACCAAAATTTTTTTAACCACCTATTCTCGTGGGATTAAGTTAATTAGAATCCATTAAGTTCTGTGGTTTGTTCATGGAATTCCTCAAAGTTATCATGCATATTCTCATGGTCTTAGATTTTCAGGTTTAATATCTTGATTATCGTATATTAGGTTTCTTCCTCTCAGTTTCATCACCTAATATATGAAATTATGCCAAAGTACGGGCCCATGTACAAAGCAAGCATTAAAATCATAAGATATTAAATTCAACAATATCTACCATAAATAAATTTAAAAACTCACACCACGCTACATTGTATACATGTTACATCATAAACCTTAGATTTAGGGTTTAACTAAGCATGTTTTAGTTCAAAATAAAATTCAAATTCAAATTCATCTTAAACAAGATAATTAAAATTTAAAAAGGAAAAGATAGAAAAGCTTATTGGTTTGAAGCCCTTATGGTGTATCGGCCGCTTCACATGACTCACCAGTCCGCCTTTTGCCCGTGCTCTCCTCCTTGCACTCTCTCTAATTTCTCTCTTATTTTTTCTTCAAAATTCTGTCCGTCCAGAATTTTTACTCGCTGGAATAATCTGTAAATCTGCTCTCCAATTCCCCTGCTTGTCCATTCACTCCTCTCTTTTATACTTGTCCACGAGCATTAGGTGGGCCCCATAATTTAATGCAATCCCAATTGCGTTGCACCTGCTTGCATAATTCAGCTTTATGGTGGACCCCATAATTTACAACGCAATTAGCTGACCTTAGGCGATTGGACAACTTGGATTTATGAAAAGGTTGCTGTTGTATTTGGCTTAAATGGATTGGGTGCTAATTTGAGCATGAATGGATGGATGGATGGCTAAATAAAAGATGCCGCTGATGAATTTGATTAGATGCAATTGACAGTCAGCTTTAAAATTGAGATGGACAACGCTGATTTTCTGATTTCCGTGATTAAGGGCGGTCAACATGAATCTGGATAGTGATGAACAGTTGGATGGCATGGATCCTAGACAATTTAAATCCTATTAGAACTTGGATAGTTGCTGACGTTTTTAAAAAAAAATCTGGACGGTCCATCTTTCAGCCGTTCATTAGCTCGGATAGCTGCTGCAGATGGACGATCAGGATTTTTGGCTACTAGACAGTGCAGAATTTCTGCCTTGGACGGTGGATCTTAGGTGGACCCCACTATAATGGGTGGCTGGGTTTATTTGTTGATATTTCTAGGCTTTGCAATAGAGATTCACAGCTGGATTTGATTTGATTTAATTGGACAGGATTTGTGTGGGGCCTACTATTGGATAGCTGGAAATTTGGGCAGCCGGTTCTTGCATGATCGGTGGCTAAAATAGAAATGGACGGCTCTGATTTAATCGGCATCTAAATCAACTGAATGTATTTTATGGGTCCCACTTTTGTTTAATACAAACCTGCAAATATATATATTCCAATTATAAATCTATCAAATTGATAACAAGTGATTTATTTGCACCTAATCATTGTAATAGTTATTTAATATCAAATACATGTGATTTTGTGGCAATAAATAAAAATATAATTTCAAGCCAAAATATTACAAAATTATTTAAATAACTTGAAATTAATATTTAATACCCAAATGTTGTAAATTCATATTTTAGAGCAAATTTTGGATTAAATTCAATTAATTACCCATCAAATTAGTATAAAATACCTACAAAATATATTATTAATTTTCAATTATCAACTTTGTGCATCAGGCCCAATGGTCATCTTTAGGTTCGTGTGTTACAAGTGGTATCAGAGCGGTTCTCCTTCCAGGAGATGTTGTTTGCAGAGTTGAGCCAGTGAAAGCCAAGACTGCAGGCAGAAGCTCAAAGTTGAGTTGTTGTTTGAGGATGAACCAGGTGGAAGCTGATGGACTTGTAATAGTCCAAAACCAAATCCTACATCAAAAGAGGGATAAAGTTTCTGGTAGTTTATAAGTGGGTCTCAAGTTCAATATAGTGTGATGCACGTGGCTAAGCTATTAGACAAGAGTAGACAATATCACATTATGAGGCTCATAGCCCACAGGTCCAATGGTCATTTTTCTAAATTTGTGTACTCTGTGTGTCAAGCCTTAGTCACTTTTCTGGATCTGTACATTACATGTGGTATCAGAGCGGTTTCCCTTCAAGTAGATGTGATTCGGAGAGTTAAACCAATGAAAGCCAGAGCTGCAGGCAAAAGCTCAGAGTTGAGTTGTAATTTGGAGGAACTAAGTAAAAGCTAGTAGGTTTGAATAACATAAAACCGAATCTCACATCAAAAAGGGGATAAAGTTCTTAGTAGTTTATAAATGGGTCTCAAGTTCAATATAGTGTAACATATTTTAAAGTCGTGCGCCTAAATTGCTAAGTCGGAGTGGACAATATCACACTATGAGGCCCTTAGCCCACAAACTTAGCTGTCATTTTTCTGGATTTGTGTGCTCTGTGTGTTAAACCCAATGGTCAATTTTCTAGGTCTATATGTTACACTTAGTCTCTTAATCAAACAAATGATGTTAAATATAATGAACGAATTGAATTTTTCATCAATGATCAAAGTTTGAAAAATTAAGCGGGTTACAACACTCCGCTTCTATGTAACTTGGTTATATAAAAGTTGAGCCCATTAAGTTTTTTTAAAATAAAGGTGTCATGATCTCCAAGTGCGCCCATGGGTTTGGCCATTTAATCCTTTTTTATAAATATATAAAGTTAGGTGTATTTAATTTATAAATCAAGTTTTATCATTTTTGGATATATTTATATATTTACCCCTATGTTTAAAATCAATATATATAAACATATCCAAAAATAATAAAACTTTGTTTATAGATTAAATAAACATAATTTTACATGTTTATAAAAAATAAACATATATTAAATGGCTGAAAGTAGCATGAGGCCATGTCTCAAAATAAATTGTGCGAGTAACTGTTGGAAAATAAATATTCTTTTGTTAATTTAGAAGAAATTTCTTATATGAAATATGCCCAAATGTAATATTTAAAGTTTTGAATCATATTTAAAACCACGTTTAATCTATTTTTGGACATTGTGGTCCTAGTCTGATGCTAACTTCAAGCCTCACATAGTGATGTCTATCACTAGACCAAGCATTGACTATGAAGTTTAAGACTTTTTCTATATATATATATACACTACATTTGACATTAATTATAATTATATCTATGATATTTCTAGAATCCTAAATCACATTTGCCTTTAATATCTAAAAACACCTTTTTGTCATTGATTGTTAGTTAGATTTTTACAAATATCCAAAATATCCTGGTAGGTTTGTCTCAAATATACTTGCTACATTTGACTTTAATTTCAAATATACATATTAGGATTGTATTTAATCTTAAAAACACTTATTCCATCTTTAAATATAGTCAACTAGTATATGAAATTACCAACACCTATGGATTGGATTGAAAGAGTTGGAACTACACATCATCTATTTTGGATAAGTGCGTATTCAATGTAGTGTAGTCAATCCCGATTTTGTAAGGGGATGGAGGTCGTTGCATCTACAATCCTAGCTATAAAAAATAAGGTAATGTTGGAGCAATCTTCTTACTTTGATTGATTGTCCATCAATGGTGCATTGTTACATCAAATTTGAATCCCTCAAAACATCGAAAGTTGCTTTTAATATTTTCAATCACCAATAGCATTCGACATCATATATTAGCAATTAATAACACAGGCGATGTTGATTCTATCACCACTTTGTTTTCAAATAGTCATATCTCCATCTCCTAGCAAATTGGTAATTGATTGTACTACATCAAATACACACTACTCACGTTAGATGGCTTATATTGGGAAAAGCTCAATTAACACCAAGGGTATTTCGGGTATTTATAACAATCTAACTAGATATTACTAATGAAATGAGTGTTTTTGAGATTGAATGCAAATTTAATGAGCGAATTTAAAATTTTACAAATGTCATGAGTATATTTAAAATTCATGTCAAACGCCATAAGTATATTTGAAAAAGCTTTGAATTTTATTTTATTAAGGGTTGTGCTTATACACCACCAGCCAATTGCATAATAAATTATATGCAACTAGTTCTTTGTTTGCTTCTTAAAAAATCCAAATCCTTTAAATCATCCATTCTTATATATTTAGTTAATATTCCAAAGAAATTTAATTGCAAATTAATTTCATGATGTAGCAATAAATAAGTCACTATAAGGTGGTAATAAAAAACTTTAGTGAACAACAAGAAAGAAAAGAACTTTAGCGAACATTTTTTGAAGCTATTAATAATAAGTATTATTCCTAAAGAATTATTTTTATAGGAGTTATTATATTATTGTAAAGCTATTTTTTAGGCCTTAAACTTGTAATTTGTAAAAGTTACATGGTATAAATTCAGGAAAAGTTTTTTATGCCTGTAATATTTACCCTAAATTTATTATATGCCCACAATATTTCATAAATTCCTCTTGTGTCAGTACTATTTTACCATAAATTTCTTTTATGCTCATGCTTATACCGTCGATACAATCATTATCTATCTTACTGGAAAACAACTTTACATAGTCAAAAATTTCTGATTAAGCTAATTAAACCTAATATAACTCAATCAATGGTAGTAAATTATTAATATATGATATTAAATGATTCAAGAATCATATTAAGATTGAATTATTTTAGTTAAGAAAATTTTGAAGGAACAAAATTATTTTTTCAATGGGGTAAATAATAGCTGTGTTAACAGCTTGACCATAATATGAATTTAAGGTGAAATGTTATGTGTACAAAAGAAATTTATAAAATGTTATAAATATAATAGAAATTAAATGTGAATATTATGTGTATAAAAGAAATTCTCCAATAAATTTGCAAAAACCATTAGATCGTGATTTGTAATTGAAAGCAGAGTGGTTGCATCTAACTCTAATGTTGCAATGGGAACCAGGAGAATAGGGTTTTTCAAAACATCTGAAGAACTAACTTGTCAATCAAGGTCAAGGTATTTGAATACAAACTCGACAAGGAGTCCCTACCAACAAAATGCATTCTTGTCAAGAAAGGAGTCGCGATGAAGCCAAGATGCGATCTGTGTAAGGAAGATAAGGAGGAAGCCAGCCATGTGTTCGTGCATTGCAACAAAATTAGGGAATTGAGAAGGATGATTATACTAAATATGTTTACTTGGAAATCCATATGAGTTATAAAATGTGTTTCAGTTCTCTAGCTAGAAAAAAGAGTAAAGAACAACTTAGCATATTTGTTCTTTTGTGTTAGAAAATCTAGTTCATTCGAAACCAATTCAAGGAACAGGGTGTTCCTCCAGATTTCAACAATGTCATTAATTGGTGTAAATCCTTCACAGATCATTTTTCAAAGCAAATAGAATCGCTGGATTGGAGCTATGCAACACAATGTTATACCCAAGGTGGTTGTGTCCAAAAGTAGGTTTTCTTAAAATGAATGTGGATGGATACAATAATTCAAGAGGCAATAGCATAGGCTTGAGAGCAGTGCTAAGGGGCTCAAGGGGCTGTTTTTTGGCAGCAGAATGTTGGCGATGTAAAGGAATGTCAGATGCTCCGTTGGTGGAAGCTATGACTTTAGTATGAGGATGCTTTGAAGGGCTAAAATGCAGCTGGAATCCTTGCAAGTGGAGGAAGACTCTCATTTTGGTAAATTTTTTGAACGATAAGAGCTATGTTTGGTCAACGGTGGAGATTCCGCTTGAAGATATCAAGACTTTAGCTTTTACTCAATCAAAATGGTTGAATTCCACCGGGTTATGCGCGCTCGGAATTGGAGAGCTCACTTTTTGGCTAGGAAGACCACCAACCTTCATTGTCAATCATTTGTACATAGATTCGTCTGGTAACGAATACCTCTCTTGCCATTCGCCGGGGGGGGGGGGATGGTCGCGCGGTCAACTAGTGGTCGAGGCGCGGAGCTTGGCTGCTGGACGGACCCTCGGCCTGGGTGCAAATTAATACGTAGGTTAGGGACATGGCACGTGCTACCCTTGGGAATCCCGTGAAAGGTGTCGCTCTTTGATTCCGCCACAACCGGAACTGCAAAAGCGGATGAAATGTCTATCTCGGAAGCATCAAAATGCAACGCGTGGTCCCCTTGCTGTTAGATTATCCTACCGCCCAAAAAGAGGGTAAATGTGCTAGCCACTCTGATGCAATCATGCAACCCGTGCATGGTAGCGCGCATGCTCCCGAGCAGCAAAAGGCGGCTCTTGTACAGGATCATCCGATGGACTTCGGATGTTGGCCAGTTTGGTGAGTTGATTGTAAGGTTGATACATAGGGATATGTCAAATCATAGAATAAGTTAAAGAAATATAGGTACCAGTGCGGAGAAAGTGTTCGGAGAGCACATGTGGAATTTTATTTTTATTTTTATTTTTAAAATTTTTAAATCTTATTTTTTACATTTGCATCTGCATTTGCTGGTTCAATGCACAAGCAGGTTGTGTACTTTATCCATTTTTTAAAATTTTTTTGACAAAAATTATACAAAAATGTTAATATAAATATATTTAATATGTGTATAAATTTTTACTATTTTTTGGAGATTTTTACATATTTATTTCGGATCTTTAAAAATCAATGGATTAACAAGTTGATAAAAAAATGTTTTAAAAATAAAAAATTAGGTATATGTACCTAAGAGCATTTAACCAGTACCCCAGCATTTGTCGTGCCTTGCCTCAACCGGCTATTTTGCTGCGTTGCGCGATCAGATTCCAGATTTCATGGGCAACGGTTTCGAAAATGACAAAAGGTGGTATCGCATTGTCAACTTGTGATGTGTGTGGATGACATCGATAGGAATATTGCAAGGAAGAGCCTAAGCGCTGTCACATTTCGGCTTACTTAGATAAGTAAATGAAAATTTAATAATTCACTCGTTTTGTTTTAAATTACTTATTTTATCATGGTACAGATTTTAATCAAAAGTTTTAGGTTAACATTGTAATCATCAAATATTTGACAACAATATGCATGCATGTATTCGTGTGTAAGAAGTTCGGGCTTGAAATCAGACTTTATCCAGATCAAAAGTTTCGGTACTACTTATAAATATTTATAATAATCAATAAAATATGAAAATCAGTTAAATTTATTTTTAAGTATATAAATTCAATAATTTTATTACATTCGGTCCACATTTTTATGACTTTTATGAAATGGAGCCTATATGAATTTTTTTTTTTATGGATGGTCACAGAGTCTTGGCCCTGGATGTTGTATGTCATAAGGTTTGAACTCTAGACCTCAGATGGCATTGCCTAGATGCATAGCCAGTGGTGGTACAGCAACTGCTATGGCCTATATGAATTGTTTATTTTGATGAAAGTGAATTTTCTAGTTAAAAATAATTTTATATGTAGCGGATAGACTAGATTTTAATTTAATTAGGAAAGTGGAGTAAAATGGGACAATAACATTAAAAACTTTAACACTACCACGTAAGTATTTCTTAATAATGATTCTATGCAACGCGAAAGGTTTATATTTTAAAATAATATATTTCAAAATGTATGCTATATATTATATTCATATATATTTAATCATGATTAATAAGTTTACATATCAAGATTTTTTAGATAATACACTATTTTAAATTGTAACAAGTATATATTTACTTTCAAATAATATAAGATAAATATGATTGTCTCACTAGATATGAAATTGAGAAAGCAATGAAAGATATATTTTAACTAACTTGTTTGTTGATTTGATTTTGAAATATAATTAATATGACGAGCTAGACATGGTCTTTTCTGATGAATAAATAAAAATCTTGGAGATAATAGATAAAGCTTATGCTAGGGTGGAAGTGGAACATATTGCACCCTAATTAAGGTGCAATATGTAAAATAAGACATCCTTTCATAATGGAATCAAAATTCACTGCAGCATTGCATTTAGAATTATTCGTTGAACTAAGTTATGTACCATTCATTCATCACAAAGGATTATGAGCGCAAGTGAAAAGGATGATCAATGCATATTGGTGAGGTGTTGGTCATGATGATGGGAGTATTAAATGGATGAATTGGAATAAATTAAGTGTGGATAAAGATGTTGGAGGACTTGGATTTAAGAATTTTAAAAAATTTAATTTAGCGTTGTTGTCAAAACAAGGTTGAAGTATTTTATCTAAGCTTGATTCTTAAGTTGCTTAATTATTGAACACTAGATATTTCTCAAGTCTTTGTTTTTGGACTGTCAAATTAGAAAAAATCCTACGTACACTTGGTATTGTGTGTTGTTATTCCTCTTTTAAAGTTTGTTTGTAGATTGTTGGTTGGAGATAGACGAAATATAAAATTTTGGAAAGACTCGTGGCTTCTTAATGATAACTCATTTGTACAAACTCTAAATAGGATAAAGATAAAGATGTTTGGGCGTCAGACCTATTGAGTAGTGATGGTAGGAGTTGCGATTGTGAGTTTGTTGAATAATTTTTTGAAATAAAGATGCAAAATTAATTTTAAAAATTTCCTTACCTCATTTTTCAAGAGTGGATGCATGTTACTGGGGGAGGATAGGAAGAGTAATTGCATGGAGAAAGATGGTTATAGTAAGCTTGGGATGGGTAATGATATTTTAGTTGATGATGGATAAGCTTGTTGGAAATATTTTTTGAAAGCTTAATATATCTCTTAAAATTAAATACTAACACTTCAAGTAAGGGTAAACGATGCATTATCTATTAAACTAAAATTAATCAAGAAACATAATAATGTTATTGCCTCAATTATAACATGAAGAACCATCATGCGATTGCCCTAGTGGTAATCCAGGGAGCAGGTTACTAGCCTACCCAAACTTGACTCCCCTTCTTTAATGGAGGGGTTTTATAATTGTCCTCTTTGAAAGTGAGAGTTTTTATAATTTCTCTTTGGAATGTGGATTTTAACAATTTCTCTTAATAAGGGGGTATTTACAAAAAAAAAAAAAAATTCTTCCTAGTGTAAAAATTGTAAATATATTATATTGTAATATCAAGTTGTCATATTATGGGTGTATTTGGGAATGAATAAAACTTTTGGTGAAAAGTTTTGAAGAATAAAAGTTGTCAAATGATGTGATATGATAGGGGTAATGATGAGGAGTAAAAAGGATAAAGTTAAAATAGATAGGTTAGTTGTATAGTTAATTGTATAGAAATGATTAAAAAATAGGGTAGTTTTTATTGGAAGATGTAAAAAATAAAGAAATTGTAGAGAATGAAAAGTTTTAGATTAAAAAATTTTAGGTGAAAAGTTTTTGTTATTGCCAAACACCCTATATATATATATATATATCGAAAAAATGTATGAGGAAAGAATTTACGCTTCACATTCTAATTCAATGTCCTTTTGTTGGAACGTCTTAGCTTAAGAGCAGTGTTGGATGGTCTAGGGGAACCGAATTAATTAAAGATTAGATGTCTATAGACTATGATCCATGCAAGTAGATGAGGTACAACCCTTATGATTGTGTGAGAGATTTAGAATAAACATAATGTCGTAGTTTAGCATACGTGAACTAGTATGCAAGCCATGTCACTCTACCATGCAACTTTTAGGTTCATGAACTCAAGCTAGAGAAGTTGTATATGTTATCAACAACAACCCTGTTTCTTCTACACAGTGGTGTTGTCTAGCTTTAGGAAGAGCCAAATGTAATATATATGCTTCTATGGACATGATACATGGCAAGAAAAATTTAAGTAGTCATGTATATTTTTAGTGGCTTTGATCCATTAGTTGCATTATGTTTCCGTGAAACTCTTTCTTGGTTGAAGAACAAGGGAGTGGAAGATGTTGATATTGAATCCGAATGTTTAGTATTAATCGAAGCCATAAAAGTTCTTATCCTTCTTTTAGTTATTTTGGTTATGTTGTTATTAATTGAAAGACCTTATTTTGTGATATTTTTGGGCCTATTTTGTATTATGTTAGCAGTGCTACAACTTTAACAACTCTTTCTTTATCCGTGCCTTTCAAATGGAGTACTTCTCTTTCTTCGTGATTGAATGATGTTATCCTTTGTAATGATATTTAATGAAGATTTGATGTTTTATTCAAAAAAATTTTCATACAAATCAAATATGTTCGTGACTTTCGTCTTTTAAAGATGCGAAAATAAAATAATATTATTTAATTTATGTATCAATTTTAAAATATCGATTTAACTTTTAAGTTATTTAAAAATTATTACTATATGGACAAATGATTGTATTAATTATTATAACATTCTAATGTAGTTATATGAATTATGATCATGTTTAAATATTTTATAATTTGCATATAATTCTAAGTAGTTTCTAACAAATATAGACCATTTAAGACTTTAGTTGAGTTAATTTTTAATATGATGATAAACAATGTTACAAATTAAATTTTGATTTCATTGTTAGTATAACCATCATTTTCATCAATAGTGTATCTTATCATAGGTAAATTTGCTAGGTGTGTGGTAGGAAGAAAACATCATAATAATTTTCTTGAATAAAGTGGTTAATTTAATTACTCCAACTAGTTTCAATAATTTTATTTTTTCAGCATGTTATAAATACGAACGGTTTTTTTATTTAATACTTGTACACTTGTGACAATTGATATTACAATCGGATTCCTTCACAGCCCTCATACCATAGATAGATTTTGTATAAATACTCCCACTCTAAGGGCAAACCAATAAATACTCCCACACTTGAGAGAGTAAATACTTGCATGACCACAGTACCGGTGGGAGAGTTGAACCAGAGCCCTGATCCATTAGAGACGGATAATATTGCAACCAGGGCACCATCCTTGGTGGCAACACTAAACGGTTTTGGTTTAATAATAAACATCTCAACAAACATTCTTTGCGATATGAGTTTAATTGAGCCTCATTAACAGATTTTTAAAAACAAAATAAAGTTTTATATATGCTTCCCCTCATGGAGGCAGAACTTAGTGCATTGGATATACATGCCATTTCTTTTGACAACAGCTAGATATTTTATAGTAATAAATATCAAGACCAGTTATTTTTGATTTTATTTGTTTTCCTTCCAAACAAATTTAAATCTTATTTCTATATTTTTTCATTGGTATATATCTATTAACTTGTAAGCCGAGACTATTGCCTCTAAAATTATCATAGCACCCTGCCGGAAAATTCGAAATCAGCAATGAACTTAATTTCTTGCTAAAAGTTCACTATTAGCAAAAAGTCCTACTTCTTTACTAACGTTAAGTAACTCAAGCCCCTTAGCAACCAAAAATTTTAATATCTTGCTAAAAATATTTTAGAATGGTGTTTTCGCAGCAGACTCAGGATTTGTTCATGAAAAAAGGTTATAGTAAAGAACATTTCCTCTTTTTGCAAAATAAACTAAAATTTTTTTTAACAAGAAAATATAAGTTTTTTTTAGCTAAAAGCCAACTTTTAGCCAAAAAAAAATTATTTCATCAAAAGCCTTTTTTTAGTAATATTTAATCAATTCTACTGGTTTCTTTTTTAAAAAAATTCATCTTATCTCAATATATTAATGCGATTTAATTGAATTTGTGGCCAAGAATACGCGCAGAGCTGATCACTGCTGAGAGGAAAAAACCAGGATACATATAAAAGACATGAATCACATAATTAAGATAAGGGTATATTTGAGGGGCCCTTCAAAATATCTAACGGAACATTCCCTTCGCATAATTAAACCATTTGAAATATTTGGGGGGATCACAAAAGTGAAAACCTAGCTCTCCTAAACTCAAACGACCACGACCACCAGCATCAGCTATAAATAGGCAGAGGGTTGGCGCTGATGTTCAACAAAGCAGGAGCTACTTAGTTTCCGAACTTCAAAATAAATCTTCTTGCGTGTTCGCAATGGACAGGGTAATTAGCGGATTGGCGAGCAGGAATGCGCTGGTAATCTTCAGCTCGAGCAGCTGCTGCATGTGCCACGCAGTGAAGAGGCTGTTCTGCGAGCTGGGGGCGAACGCGACGGTGTACGAGGTGAACGAGGAGCCGAGCGGGAGAGAGATGGAGTCGGTCCTCGCCAAGCTCCTCGGCGGCCGCTCTCCGCCTGTCCCCGCCGTCTTCATTGGAGGCCGCCTTGTCGGTCCCACCGACAAGGTCATGTCCCTCCACCTCAACGGCGCTCTTGTTCCTCTCCTCAAGGATGCCGGAGCTCTTTGGGTCTAGCTAGCTAGCTACCTACTCTGCTGTCCTTCTCTCTCTCTCTCTCTCAACGCTCAAGATATGTATATGCATGCATGTATGTACGAGAGCTAATTGCTAGCAATACTAGCAAATAAACCACCACCACAGCCACCTTTCTTTTTCCTTCCCCCCCTTTTTTGGGAAGAAGAAGCGTACACTTCCAAGAACTGTACCTCTTGATCATACTTCATGGTCTGTTTGGATGTACCATTGGAGTAATTAATCGACGAACAGTAAGTTTTGTTCCTAAATGCTCATGGTGCCAGTCCCATAATCAAGCTTTCTTTATTTGATAAAATTATATATCTAGTCTTGGGGGAAGAAGATTTTTTAAAAAGTTGATCCCACGAATTTGTTGGTGAATTTTATAAGAAACTGCAAATTATCTTCTCGAGGAAAAATACTTAATAATAGCCTATTAATTAATTGATTAATGATTCCAACGTCTTTCATATACAGTTAGGCTTATGAATGAGCTAAAATTGGATTTTCTTTGTTTTGGCTTAACCTTACTTGCAAAAGAGGATTAAGAGCTTTGTCAGTGTTGTTACATCAATCCTTTTTGGGATTCTTTGTGATGGTCACGAATCCTACACACAAGGGAACAAGTATGTGTAGATAAAGGGTCAAGTTCCTGTGCAAAAAGTTATAAGTGATATGCATGTGAAGGTCATATATGTACCCTTGGAATATGTATATTTATGTCTAAATAAAGTGGAATATGTTTATTTTATTTTATTTTACTTTTATCCATTTGCCTGCTACTCTAATTCGTTAGTGGGTATCATAAGCTTGTCAACATGACATGTAAAGTAGCCTATCTAGCTAGTTTGTAAATTAAATAACTCGAAGATGCAGGGGGCACCAAAATTAAGTTGGTACCTCAAATTTCTGTCTGGGTTAATAGAAAAGATCATAAAAGCTGTTATCGAGCCCCACAAGAATGAAAGGAAAAACATAAATAGCAGTGCGATTCAAGATCGTTGAAAGTTTTCAATGATTCCTAATTAATTGCATTACAACATACACAAGCCAAAACCAATTACGACAGAAAACCTAGATCTTGTTGAACAGAAGAACAATCTTGTTGCGCAGCCCCCTGGGTCAGCCAAAATGACATATACAGGAAATGTATATGGCTAATGTATGCAGATATTATTGTAGGATCACCACTCCTACGGTTTTACATACATGAATTGAATTTTATTATTTAATTGCGCAGTCGGAATCCGTATAATCAATTGTACGAGTATATGTGATCGATGATATTGGTGGTTATTGTTTAAGTTATTAGCCCAAGCTAGTTTATATATATATTTTTTAAAATTTTTTCATAGAAATATTTTTCCAAGTATATTAATTTAGGTACCAAACTTTACAATACATTTGTTTTCAAAAATCAACATTTTGGAGTATTTAAGTTATTTTTTGCTAGTTCTCAAAAAAAGTTATTTTTGACTCCCAAAACATTGAATAATTTCATATACTATTAAAAAATATAAATTTGGCATGTAAATTAAATACCTAAGGAGTATATGAATCATGTCATTTTATCATTTTAAAAATTAAATAAATTTAAAAATCATCGAATTTCATGAAGTGAAATGTATATATGCGGGGACAACATATGTATAAAAAAACTTTTTTTACAGCCAGCCGCATGCATGAGGCATGTCATCAAAATCCGACAAAAATTGCCTACTTGGTGAAACAACTCTCAAAATTTTTCTGGGCTGCTGGCGGGCCCACCTTTCAGTGGCTCTGGGCCTACGGGCCATGTAATAAGCAGTGTCCTGTAACAGGTGGATCGCAGGCTTGCAATACTAGAACATCTCACACGTGCTATACATGCCGCGGGATCTGATTGGTAAACTGTCCATACTGATACACGCGTGCCGCATCCGAGCCATCCATTCCTAGTTCAGAATCGGCCAATTAAGGGTGTG
>JAXCLR010000050.1:60907163-60942078 GCA_035584095.1 Annona squamosa | reverse complement strand
TGTGTTTGGCGATGTACAGAAAATGTCAAGTTAAAATTTTTCACTATAAAACTTTTCACTCTCCACAATTATCATATTTTTTAATTATTTTTTCAAATTTTCATATTCGACTGTTCTACTTTTCAATCATTTCTATACAATTGCGCACACCATTAATCTATTTATTTTAACTTTATCTTTTTTTACTCTTTATCGTTATCCTTATCATATCACATCGTATCATTTGACAATTTTTACTCTACGAAACTATGCATCAAAAGTTTTATCGATTTTGGTACCCTGCTAATCGGCGAGTTACCCCAGGGTATCCTCTTGCACGTGCGCCAACAGATCGCTTGCCGCGGATGTTTAGAATGACATCCCGCTTCGCGCGCGTGGGGTCGGAGCAACCTCAGTCAAAACGTAAGCCCTTGGTTTCCGTTCCTCCTGTTCCCTTTAAAAGCGAGCCGCGCGCAACTGTAATTTCCCCATCGCCGTAATACCGCTACTGGATCTTAAATGGTTGCAAAAGAACCACTTTGGCACGAGTACTACTTTTACTTTTAATTTTCTATTTTTCTAAACTAAATAATAGCATTTTAATCATAATATTAAATAATACTTATATTCGTCAAAATTAGTAAAAATGAACATTCTTAACAGCAGTAACACATACATGTAAAAAACGTGTGTATTTGTATGTTTGTCCGCTCCTCTTAAAAGAGTTGTGATCTGGTTAGCGGGCTAACAGATCATTCATTAGTTTATTTTTATTTTATAACTTGTTGATCTAGTTTTTTTAATATGTAAACTCAGCTTTAATAATTTTAGATATCTGTATATTTATATTTTTTGGATTTTTAAATGGAAGATGATTTAATTAGGCTGGCCTAAAATTATTTTTTTATTTTTTCAATTTTTCCATGAATATGTTAAGCTAGGTATATTTAATCTAGAGTTAAGTTTTACCATTTTTGATGTATTAGAAACTTATAAAAATATCACTGTGTTTAAAAATAAAAAATACTTAAAACATATCAAAAATGGTAAAACTTGGTATATAAATTAAATACATATAGTTTTATAGGTTCACAAAAAAATAAAAAAATAATAATAAGTATGATTTATGGCCAGACATATGGCCGCCCTCATGCCTTTGGCAGCAAAAAATTAGCTTTTTTTTAAACATAGGACATTTTTTATTTTAAACAAAAACATTTTACTTTTCATAATCATCACATTTTAAATTTATTTCTGCCTATCTTCCTATATAACTTCACTATTTTAAATTATTTTTATATAACTATCAGCATAAATATATATCTATGTTAACTTTATTCTCTTTACAAATCATCAGTACTCTTATCATGTCACATCATTTTCTATCAATCTAAAAATTTTTACACAAAAAAGTTTTCTTATTCAAAAGTTTTTTTCATTTCCCAAACAAATTCTTATGATGTACATGACACTCATAAAAGCTTTTTAATATAAAACTTTTTACCTTTGATATTTATCTTATTTATTAATTATTTCTCACATCCTTCTATGCAATTATCTTATTTTTAATCATTTATTCACAAATACCCATACAATCACCTTATGGGTGCATTTGGTTGGAGGTGAAACTTTTTGATGAAAACTTTTCAAAGTAGAAGTTGTCAAGTTAATAGAAAATAATGTGATATGATAGGGGTAATAATGATGTGTAAAGAGAATAAAGTTAAAATAGATAGGGTAGTTTTATGGGTATTTGTGTGGAAATGATTGAAAGTAGAGTTGTTTATATAGGAAAATGTGAAAAAATAATTAAAAAATAAGGTAGTTATGGGGAGTGAAAAGTTTTTAATTGAAAAGTTTTCATTGACGTGTTTTGTGTGTAACCAAACACACCCTATATGTTTTAACTTTATTTTTCCAATTCTTTATTATTACCTTTATCATATCGCATTACTTATTTCATTTAAAAATTTTTATATCAAAAATTTTTTTTCATAAGTTTTATCAAATGACAAACAAACTTATAGTGTTAAAAATAACTAAAAGGTCAATACGTTTAAAAATTTTAAAAATATATGCATATCTAAAAATGATAAAATTTTAATTATATATTAAAATTAAATTAACTAATTTATAAAAATAAAACATTGGCTTTTTAGGTTTCCCTCTTAAATGAGAATTTAAACACGAGATTTATTTATAAATTAAATTACTTGTATAAAAATTATATGTTATTAGTATAAAGGCTTTGATAGGGAAATTTATAAACGGGATTATATTAAATATCAAACCATAAAAAGAGACAAGACTAAATATGTAGCAGTTGAAATTCCTATAAAATCCTTCTTCATATACTTATTTTTGCGCTTATTTATAAACTGTAATTTCAGTAGTTAAAATATTCATTTTTGTTTCTTTTCGATGTATATATTCATTGTTATCTTTCTATGTTAATTATTATTTAAATGATACATATGCATTTATGATCACATTTTAGGAGTCAGAAGGAATTAAGTAGGTGTAAACGCAAAGTCTAAACACACCTTCATATTAGTCAGATTGACATTATTTACAAAAATCAATAAATGACCAATCTTACCATAAGCAAATATTCATGTTTTGTTTATCGATTATTAACTTGTATGCTTAGGAAACTAGTTAATATATCCAGCCCAAAACAAATATGTAAAATGGTATAATTATTTTAATGATGAAAATTTTATCTTTTATGATCCAAATAAATTATTATTTAATAATTAATTTTATGTTTAAAGGAAACTATGTAACATTTTGATTAGTTTTGAATCCTAAAATGTCAATCTAATTTACATATCAAGTTTGGAAAATAAGAAACAATTTAAAAATTCATAGAAAATAATCTTCAATCTACAAATAATTGAATAAAGGCTGCGATTTTAATTAATACGGGGAGTTGAAAACTTTTATAATATTTCATAATAATTATTGTTGTTATGATTATAAAAAAGCTAATAACATGTGCGAAAATGAATTAAAACAAATCTCCAATACAAATAAAAATCTATTTTAAATGTTTACACTCCTTATGTTACTTAATACATCTTTCTCATTGAATTTTTTATGTCAATGAAATAAAGTTTTGAGTAACACTATTATAATGTTAAAGCGAAAAAAAATACCATTCTAACGTGTGACATGTGTATATATCTGTACAACAATGCGCTAAAACATGTGGCCTCTAATAAGTTATTTGTGAGATAAAAACCTTATAAACGAATTATTTCAAAGAAAAAAGTTAGATATCTAATGTTCAAGTGAAATATGTCCTACTTTCGTGTATTTTTTAGTATTTGATCCATCTGTTATTATAATTTGCATGTAAAAATTAGATAACGCATTGAATCATAGATAAATACAACAGAATTTTATAATTATTTTGATGCGTAAACTTTTCTGTTTATCTTATGAGCTACAAATAAAGCAGTTAATTCTTTATTTTTAAATTTCAACAGAAGAATTTTATATGGAATTTTTATTGGTAATTTTATATGGAATCCTAATAGTCTGATTTGTATGTTAAAATCTGTAAAAGAAAAATATTAAAAAAAACTGTAAAAGAAAGGATAATTTTAAGGCATTACACGACTCGAGTGTCGACCTACAAAAATGTCCGTGCAGGCCAGGAGCTGCTTCGGCACGAGTCTGCGATCCGCCTTTACGCCGTCTCAGTCGCGCGAGTCATTAGCTTTACTCGGAATCCTGCGTATATAAGTCCTTGCATTTCTGCTTTCAAATCTCTCTCCGCCCTGCTTGCGTTGCCTTTTGCTATGCTTCCGTTCCGCTGACGAGCCCGATAAAGGAAGGAATCATTGCCTTCCTAGGACAAAACCCTAGATTCTGGCAGCTGTGTGGCTCTGATCAGGTTCAACAACTGATTTTCTTCTTCGATTCTAGAATTTCTTTCTCATTTCTGTAATTCTACTTTGCGAACTCGTCTTATCTACTGGTTTCGATCTGTCACTTGAATCGTCTGGTTGAATTGGCTCCATACGAGCTGATGATCTTCCTTAATTGCTAAAAATATGGGAAAAATCTTAGAATTTAGGGCGTTTGTAGTTCTCTTCGCATTTTTCTTGCGAGTTCTTCGTCGTGGTAGTTGGAATGTCGTGGGTGTTGTTTTGCATTATGATGAAGGCCAATTGGACGAGGTCTCTGTATGTGTTCTTGAGCTTGACAAGTGTTTTGGTTTGATATGTGGAAATTTCTGGTTTTTTGAAATTTTCTGTAATTTCTAGTTTGTCCTACTGTATGATCATTCTAGGGACAATATTTCTGCCCACCGATCTGGAACTGCTTATTGGTGTGGTTTTGCTGTCTTGAGCTTGATAAGTGTTTTGGTTTGATATGTGGAAATTTCTGGTTTTTTTGAAATTTTCTGTAATTTCTAGTTTGTCCTGCTGTATGATCATTCTAGGGACAATATTTCTGTCCACCAATCTGGAACTGCGTATTGGTGTGGTTTTGCTTTCATCTATCCAGATGGTTGGTATAGCTACTGGGTCAATCTGGCAAAGGAATTGTATGTAGAAAACTTGATGGGTGCCATCTTAGGTAAATTAATACTTGTTTTTCCGAAGCTATGGCTTGCTAAAGACTGCCCATCTGGATCCCTGGAAGTAGGTCTATACAGAATACTTATTTTTAACAAAAGACTGTCGATTTTGTCAAGCCTTGGAAAATGCGTGTGCTGATTGTGAGATAGGCAACCTGCTTATATGAATTGTGTGCTGTGCCAGGTTCTGAAATTCCAGATGTTTTTGTTCATGCGGACGACTTTCAGGATCTGGCATTATGTCTCAGTGATTCTTAGATTTGCTAATGTTCAACTGAGATGTGGAAGAAGGTACCAATGTTATTCTCAGGATTCATCCATTTAATTATGTATTCCATTATTCCCTCTATTGTGGATAGGAAAAAAATTAATAATCAAAGGTCTTCTGCTTGCATGTAATGTGTAGGTGAGGGATTGATTCTTTTATCGAGACAATTGCCCGCTACTTTCTCTGCCACGACCTTGCTGCTACACAGGAATAGCTAAAATGGCTGAAGGAACAGGAAATCTTGAACTCAAATTTCGTCTTTTTGATGGTTCAGATATTGGTCCTAGCACCTATTCATTGTCTACTACTATTGCAGCACTAAAGGAAAGGATTGTTGCAGAATGGCCTCAAGGTTACAGTGCTTTCTCATCTTTGCATGAATTTGATGTCAAAGTATCAGTTACCCGTTGCTTTTCTGATTCAAAGTAAATAACAACTGCTAGCTTCGCACACACATTCCTTTAGATTCCTAGTTTTTTGTTTTTGGGAATATCAGATTGTAGTCATCTTTATCTCCAAGGCATTTTCATGAGAATCTGAGATTGGCCATCTTAGTGGTTCTGTGGAAATTTGAAATAGCGGAGTGAACCAACTGCAGAACTCTTGGAAACTTTGATTTGAATGCTCAAAGCTTGTCAGCATTTTTTGTTGAAAAACTTTGTAATGCTCTCAGTTTTCATGTTGTTTCCATTTCCACTCTGTTGTTAAAATCTTTAGTTTGGGAAGTCAACAAAAATATACGAAAAACAATATTATGCCTAACTAAAGAGTTAAGGGTCTGTTTAGGAGCATCGATTAGATGCAATGAGATGAAGATTGAGTTACTTATCTCATTCCCTGCATAATTTTTTTTTTATTTCACAATACATCATAACTCATAGTTTTCCTATTTCTAATATTACCTTTTTCATTCCCAATACACGACATACCCTCCTTATCCGAATACCTTTCTATTGGATTACTTGCAGTTTCTCGTGCTCTTTTGATGGAGCGAAGTCAAATTTCACATAGTACCTTATTTTTATAGGAGAGAAAGGATTCTCATTCGATAATCTCTTAGATGCTTTTTTCTTAGGCGTCACAATCTTCTTGCCTCGCCTGCTTTATTAGATTTTTACAAACTGCTGCATAAGCCAATTATTATTTATATGTAACTGTAGATCTGGTAAAATATTTCGCCTGTTTGATCAATTAGGTTGATTTTCTATGCAAATGGTCAGTATTTATCCTTTTGCAGGATTCTAGTAAAAATCTTCTTGAATAATCATTGCATTTATGTTTCTAAGGGCCTCAAAACTTTGTGGAAAAGCTGGCTTTTCAAACTACCCATGTACAGTCAGGTTCTAGGAGAGCTATATCCATGCTGTTTCTGAGATGATACAATTCTATTTGATTGGACGCACAACATGTGGGATGCCCGTCCCTAATTCCCTATCTCCATTAGAAAACAACCTTATAAATAGTACACCCATCCCTATCTCCAAGACTCCATCTAACAATATGCCTGCAAGTCCTTTTCACTCTATATCTTATTGGGCCTTCCAGTTGCACTTTATTTCAGGGGCAAGTGGAAGGGATTCCATTTAAGTGCACAAAAAGTTTCTTGCCCACTTCATCAGATTCCGTTGGTGGTCCCTTTCATGTTTGCTTTTACAGCTCAACACCATTATTACTTTTAAATACGATTTACCTTCCATTTTATTGGTTCATCCTCACAACTCATCTTCACACCATCCTTTCAACTTTGTTTCCATGAGGACAATAGTAATATACTGGTAGCAGGATGAGCGGCTAAGTTACAATATTTAGATCATCGGCAAATTTCCCCTTTTCCAGTCCTCTTTCTATCTGGGAATGGCTTCTTTAGACCTCTTTTTTCTGTATATCCTATCGGGGTTTGTCTTTGTGGGTTTCATTTTGTGTCTTGGGGTATAGCCTGGCAGAATCATTTCTCTTCCCCTTTGTTGCATATTTTCAAAAGAAAACTCTGATATTAGTGACAAACTTCTCAGTCTATTTTAGCCAAGATCCAGAAAATGGTCATAGCAGTAATTATTGGTAAGGTGTCTGCTCTAGGTGTAAATTTTTATTTTATTTTATTTTTTTGGCTTAATTTTGTTAGACTATAAAGAGTCCTGTATTAGCTCTAGCTTAGTAACACCGTATTATGCCACTGTTAGAGTATTCTACTTGTGAAATCAGAAAAAGGGACCCTTGACTGCTTCAATATTCACTTGTTCATAATTATGGGTGTTTGAAAATTTGTATAGTGGTAGTCATAAAATGAAATGAAAATGGGAATCAAAATAATGTTTGCAAGATTGGAGCTGATGTTAGTGATGAAGCAAACAAAAACAAAATAAAATGGAGGGGATGAATGGAGATATAGATGATAATGTTAGAAGGTGGTGGACTTGGTATGCTGCCTTAATATGTCTTTTGCATTTCCAATGCAATTTCCAAGCTATTTGACTGGGTTCAAGCACCCTCTGTGAAATTATATACTTTTACTGCTGATTATTGGAGAATAAAGATTGATTTGAATGCCTTCAATTCCCATTGTTAGACTTCTAGTTTGACATTTCTCCTGCATAGATATCTCTGATGTTATAAATTTATCACAAGACCTTCTGCATTGACTGTCCAGGAAAGGCAAGCACAAGATGTCCTGAAAAAGTGCAGAAACTGATTCTTTTTTCAGATGGAAAGTGCAACAACAGACTTAGGTGTTGGATGATCTAGACATTTTTCGAAAGTGTTTTCAAGCCCAGAAAGTTGGATGATTCATAGCTGCAGTAACACGAACTATGTCACTATGCCCAAAGATTTTCTAGGATGAATATTTTTGTCCTGCATGGGTGCGTCATGTTTGGTTATGCATCAATGATTTCATTTGCATGAATAAAATTTTACAAAAGTGCATATAAAACTGGCACAATTCTGAAATATACAACTGAGATGAGAAGAAGGAGCAAATATGTGACTTCTACTTTGCACGTAGGTGTAGTATGCTAGGCTTGGATATAATTCCACTACTAGGACTAATGTATTTTAGGTAAAAAGACTGAACAACTATTCCACTAGTTACAAAACTAGAGGGGAGATGTGAATTTTAATATCTTTCATGTTTGGGCATAGTGACCTAGTTTCTACACTCCTTAAGCTCCAATATACGTCTTTTATGTGAACTGGCAATTGAATTTGTAGCATGCCTTGTGTAAAGTCAGCTGATAGTAGGTGACATATTGAACAGCAGTGGCTATTAATTTAGCCAAATAGCCCTTTAAGTCACTGGTGGCTTGTATTGTGTAGCCCCTTGACATTGTTCAGTCTGGTTTTCACTACTCGTCCTCTCTGGAGATTGCCACTTGTAGGATTGGTAAAAAACAAGAAGAAGAAAAAAGAAAAACTTTTCTATAATGCTACTGCTGCACCAATAGGGCTTGGTAGAAAACTGTGAGGTGATTCTCTTAATTGTGAGTCCACTGACAATGTAACATGTTTCAAGTATTATGAACAAGAGACAAAAGTCAAACCTCAATTTTTGGCAATGAAAGACTCTCCAATAAAAGAAACAATTCTATGCAAGCTTTTAATGATACCTGGAAAAGAGACTTGCAAAATAACATTATATTTTTGCAGAATATAGAAGGGATAATCTTTTATTTTGAACAGAAGCACCCACATTTTCGTTCCACCTTTGAGTCCTGTATGTGGCATGGAAATCATGTAATGCTAAAAGCATAGATTTGTAGGCTAATGTTCCCTTGTAGAAGTACTATTTCACATATATATATTTTTTTATAATTCAGATTACTTTTGTCTTTGTTTCAGTCTCGATTATTTTGTTTTTGTTTTGCACACACTTTCTTTTCTAATCTTGTACTTCTTGATTGGTAATAGAAATTTCAATAATTCTACTTTTATTTGTACTGATTGTTTCCAACATTGGCTTTCACTCTTCCTCTTGGTGCATTTTAATTGTTTCCCTTAGTTTTGCTATAGCAACTCTCTAAAATTAAAATTTCATGTTTTACAATTTCATTGAGTCAATTCCCTCTTCTAAAAGGTGGTATCTGGTTGTGGTCGTCTAGCAGCTGGTTTTAAAGTAGACTTGGACTTGTGCCTAAAGCCCAATCAATTCTTGTTAGGCTTTGCTAAAAGATGACCAATCTCAGACTGATTTGCTATCAACATCACCTTGTGTATGTTGGAGCAAATGTCAAAGGACTTTGAAGTCCTATTTGAATCAATCCCTTCTTCCAAAGGGTGGCAAGGGTCATGGGTGTCCCACGGCAGTTCCAATTAGGAGAACTGAAGGGCCACATAATCCCTCTCCAAGATCAGATTTGCTTGCATCTTAGACGAATGCAAGACTTGAAAGTTGAAACCTCTATGTGCCATTACCTGATTTAGTGCATCAATGGACTTTCTTCATGGTCTTGATGGCTTGATTTCTAACTGCATCTTCTATTGCAGAACTACTTTGAACTTGATCTGTGTGATATGATTGAATATTTCTTTTTTGCTTCACCATTTTCTTTTTTTTTTTTTCTCATTTATCTGTTTATTTTTGTGCATCTCATTTTTCTGATTTTCTTTAAATAAAAACATGCCTGCAGATAAAACAATTGTGCCCAAGGCAGTGAATGATGTGAAACTAATATATTCTGGGAAAGTATTGGAGAATGCAAAGACCCTTGCAGAGTCCAAAATAAATCTCGGGGAGGGAGGGGGAGTCGTTACGATGCATATAGTGGTGCAGCCTTCCATAACAAGAAAGAAAGCAGGTGTGTGTTACATTTTGACAATAATAATATTTTTCTGAATTAGGAAGGGAACTCTCAACCAGGCTGGTGGCTCATTCCCCAATAATTTGATGGGTCAAATCATTGATGTAGAAATGCTGACCATGACCTTACAAATATGAGTGAAAGAAAAACAGTATTTAGGAAAAAGGGGATTGAAAGGTGTCTAAGACCTTGTGACTGGAGCACCCTCTGTCCAGTGGGGCTAACCTTGTCATCAGTGTCTGGATCACTGGATGTGTGATTGTGGTCAAACTTTTTTTTTTCATCATGTGTTTTGAGGATGTACATGTCCTGATGATCCCTTTGTAGTTAGCGACATTCAGTGCAAGTGGTTTGGGTTGGAAGTCAACTCTACCGAACCCAATTCCACCCATTTCCATCCCATTTCAACCCAATCCAACTCAATTCAGGTTACGAAACCCCTCCAGCCCAGCCCAACCCTAACCCTGCCCATCATATCCCAACCCAACTACAAACCTACTTTTCCACCCAACTTTGCACAGTTAACATGAATTCAAAATTTTTTTTCGACCCAACCATACATCCGATTAAAATTATTTTTGTGAATTAATTCTAGAATTTATTCATAGCTTATAATTTACTACTTTGCCAAAAACAGTTTCAATAAAAATCGAAGACTATTTTTTAACTGATATGCCAATTATTTTTATTTTCAATTATTATTCTCTTTTTTCAGCAAAGAAAAATGCAGCAAAATAAGGGCTCTTGTGAGGTTAAAAGTATTGTTTTTCATCTGCATATATAAATTACAGGCTTTAGAATTTCTAAGTACGGTACCAAAGAAGAAAACTGCATATACTTTTCTGATAACTTAAACATGTACACTATTCCTAATAAAATTTGAACGAAATATTTATTCAATTAAAGAATTGGTCTAATCATAATAGTTCACATTAATACAACAATGTACTTTAATAGTCTTAGAAAAATCTAAATAAAACCATTCTCATAACAAAAATAAGTCCTTCGTGTTGTTTTCTTACATCTCAAGTTAAATATCTCTAATCTTGAAATTCAAAAATTAAAATACAAATAAAAATTAAATGATTGAAAAAAATTTAATGTTGTCCCCCAATTTCCATTCTACTAAACTACCATTAGCATTTGGAAAAATTATATTCCCATTTCAAATGGGAGGAATTCCCCTTCATCAATTGTTTTAAAAAATAATGCCCTTACAATTTTGAAAAAAATTTAAAATATAATAATAAAAGTTCCGAATTCATCTAAAATTGCCCTTTTGTTGCGCCCGCACATCCTTTGTTCGAATCCCATTTGGTAATTCTGAACTGGCATCTTTGGGAGCAATGTGTCTCCCTACAAATAGAATGAGAGCAGTGTCTCTCTAGAACATAGATGAGAGTAATGTATCTCCTTTGAAAATTTGTGAGAATATCTCAAGGCTCCATTATAACAAAATTTGAGATGGTCGTAATATATATACATCAAAAATAGCTAATCAATGATTTGGATCAAAATGTGGATTGCATGAGTAGAAGGTTTAGTACACCCTGATGCACTAAAATAAATCTATCTTTCCCAACAAGCCAATCGTTGTTGTCACCCCATGGCTGCCTGCAGGTGACCACCTAGCCGTTGCTCGGACTTATTCAATGGCTTCCCCTTTCTATTTTCACCAAAATGCCACCAATGCCTTGTGAAATATCTTGGCCAGCCATCTAAAATCCTCAAAAAAGCCTGCTACATTGTTCTTCCTTAGATTTGATCAAGGCATGGTACCTCCACACCATTGTGGGCTGGATATATCTGCATTGATTCTTTTTCCTCTTTCGATTCTGATGGAAGCCTCTCTCCTCCAACGTAGTTGCACACCTCCTTTGGCAACTAAGAAACCAATTTGTCATCACTGCTGATGAGGAAATCCAGCTCCCTTGTCGCCTTCTCCACCATCAACAACTGTGGTGGCCACTTGACCTTGGCCACTTGACCTCATCGGATCTGGCAAAAACCCAATCCTTTGTTGCTTCTGCTGCGAATGGAAAACTCATCTCTTCCTTTATTTGCCCACTACAATGTCATCAGTGGAGCTGCCTTTAGCTGCCATCAGAATGGTGCTGCCTCGGAGTAGCACTGGAGGATTTTGGCTGTTTTGTGGGGCTGTGATCAATGGTAAGGGCCAAGCATTAGATGATCTCGTGGGACATCAGGTGTAGGAGTCAGATTTGTGAAGTCAAAAGTTTGGATAGGGTTAGGTTAACCCACCCACATTCCAAACCTGAATACAACCTGATTTATAAACTGGTTCAACGCAAGCCACTTTTTCCAGGCCATCTTTCAACCCGAATACCCAACCCAACCCTAACCAGGTTTAAATGGATTGGGTTCAACAGGCTGCAGGTTGAACCCAGCCTACTGGCAACTCTAAACATTTATTTAGGGATATGGGCTTGGTGTGAATGCCACGGAAGTGCCTTTTGGTATTTTACTTGAGAGGAGCCGACTGGTTTTCATAATTCAAGAAGGAAAAAAAATCGTAATTCACTCTGTTGCAGGTCGTCTTCATACTAGGACATGCATGCGTGGACAGAGATATAATCAATTACTTTTTATTCATTCTTAATAGTAAATAAATGCTAAACATTACCTTGAAACATTCAGAGCCCGGTAATTGAGTATGTTGATGGCTTTTTTTTTTTTTTTTTTTTTTTTTTTTTTTTTTCTTTTTGGGCGGAAACAGATAAGGAGTTGGACGACATGCCAAAGAAGGGTTGTTCATGCACCATCATTTAGGTTAAGGATCTGCATTCCTTTTACAGCAGAAAGATGTATTCTTTTATCTTTTTCGTCTTTCTAAATCCCCACATTCTCATTAAGTTAGCAGTGCTGTGATTGAGTGGTCGGTTAAATGTGTATTCTGTGCGATTGTTCATTTGGTTGTTACTAGTGCTGTTACCGCAGCCAGTGTATCCGTTTTTTTTTCATTATAACATTCTGATGTATATGCCTCAAAATGTAAACGGCCAGACATACAGATTTGTCCACATTTCTCTGCATTATGTATTAGTGATCCTATTACTTGAAACGGATTTCATGTTGTGCAGTTTTAGGTCTGTGGGCTTGTATGTTGGGTATGGCGCATGAAAAAGGGGCTGAATTTTATTTATTTATTGTCATATTGGGGCCACATGTGAATGCCAAAAAATGAAGATTTGCGCATATAGAAAATTTATACTGGGGCCACATGAATGCCAAAAAGTCGAAAAAAAAAATCTAAACAAATTTGAAAAATGATTGAATTTTACAAGGTAGAAAATGAGACTTCAGTTGCATGCGCCCAGGAGCATGTAGTGTTGCATGCTCTTAGGCGTCAGGCGCATACACTTATTGTTTTTTATTTTTTGAAAATTGTTTCATAAACTTATTAGTCAAAGTGTATTTAACGTATGTATCAATTTTTATCAATTTTGGAGATTTTTAGATATTTATTTTTTATTTTTGAAAATTAGTGACATTTTAGTAATTTAGAATTACCTAAAATGCTACTGATTTTTAAAAATAAAAAATAAATATTTAAAATGCTCCAAAAATGGTAAAAATTTATACACAGAGTAAATATAATTGGGCTAACAAGTTTATCAAAATTTTTTTTAAAAAAAATAGATGTATGCGTCTGAGAGCATGCAACACTCCATGCTTCCAGGAGCATAAGATCAGTATCCCATAAGATGTGGGTTATATGTTCGGATTTCAATTCTATGCTCCTGGGAGCATGCAGTGTTGCATACTCTCGAGTGCATGTACTTATTTTTTTTTTAATTTTTTTTTATAAAATTGTTAGTCTAAGTGTATTTAACGTATATATCAATTTTTATCATTTAAAATTACTTAAAATGCCACTGATTTTCAAAAATAAAAAATAAATATCTAAAATACTCCAAAAATGGTAAAAATATACATACAAATTAAATACACTTGGGCTAAGAAGTTTATAAAAAATTTTTTGAAACAAATAAAAAAAATAAGTGTATGCTCCCGAGAGCATAGGAGTGAAGTCATGTTCGGGCACGGAATCTTATACACACGGGTCACTTAGCTTCGGTGTACAAGGATGCAAAAATTATTTTTGAATGTTTTTTTTTATAAGATTATTTATCTAAGTAACATATGTATTAAGTTTTTCCACTTTGGATACTTGTAGATTTTTTTTATTTTTAAAAAGAACAGGAGTATTTTAGTTATTTTCAAATGAGTAAAAACAAGTACTCCCGTTATTGCGGGTAATTTAGTCAGGGCCTAGCTTAATGAGACATCCATGGTTGGGGAAGCCGAAATACTTGCCACTTGTATTTGGGGGCAGGCAAAATACTTTCGGTTTGACTGCTCAAACCTATGTATATTATCATGAGACTGCCAAGTGAAGCAAGCTGAAGAAGGAACATATTCCAGGCGTCTGGTATTACGCAAAATATGTTAATGTAAAATTTTTTCGGACTATTTTATTTTTTAATTATTTCTTCATATATTTTATATAATTAGTCTACTTTTCAGCTATTTTTTTCACAATTATTCATACAACTTTTCACTCTATTTTAATTTTGTTTTATTTATTCTTTATCGTTATCCTACTATATCACGTCATTTTTCACATTTAGATGGCAACGCAATGGGGATTCTATTCTTCTACGATAATTCATGACAGAGATATTCGAAAATATGAATGTTGGAGTATTAAATTATATACCTTATATCTATCATTTGGGGATTTTGTGACAAAACTGTGGGTCAAGATCAGCAAGTCAAGGAGGTTCTGGGCCAAGGCTTATTTAGGCTTCAACGGATACGGTTGCTTATTGGTAAACATGATAAGTAATTATTTGGAAAACGATACTTTTAAATGAAAACAAAGGGGTGTAGTATTGAATCATTACCCTTTAATTAAAGTGTTTTTAAATTAGTTCATTCTTATTTTTATTTCGTAGTGTGTACGAATCTATGCTAGATAACACGGATACGGATGGCTATCAAATTTATAAATATTTAGGATTAAGATCTACTGCAACTAGGACGCATGTATTAACTTTAAAAAGCATTTTTTATGACCTAAACGATTCATTATTTTATTTATAGATATTTATTGGTGAAACATAAATCGTTTCAGTTGGAAAAGTATATGTATTTAACAACTTTTGAGGGTAAATATATAACTCTTAAAATATAAAAATAATAAATAATATAAAAATTCAATCTATTTGATTTCTATAATTATCAACAAAAAATATAGATGAATGTTTTGTCTTTAATAAAAACTTTTTAAAATTAAAAAAATCAAAGAAGTGAATCGAGGATGTACTGCAAGGGTAGATAAACAATTAGATAGTAGCTATTCAGCAAATGTTGATATTCAACAAATGTTGATGACCAAACTGAGCTATACTTTCAACAATGTGAGGATGAGGAACAAGAAGAAATGGAATCTGAAATTGAAGCTTATCTTAAGAAGAAAATTCAGAACAAGGAAGATGACTTTAATGTCTTAAAGTGGTGGTCGCTGCATTCTATAAGATATAGAATTTTCTTACATGACTCGTGATATTTTAGGTATTCCTATCACAACCATTGTAGCTGAATCAACTTTTAGCACTAGTGAGTGTATTCTTGATGCTTGTAAGAGTTCATTATCTCCCGAGGTTTTGGAATCCTTAATATGTGCTCAAGATTAGATAAGAAGGGGCCCAAAGCTTACTGATATTGAGGAAATATTATAAGAATCATTTCTATCTGAATCAAGTAATTAGAAATTCATTGTATCTTTCATTTAATGAATGTTAATTTCATACTTGTTATTTTTTACTATTAAAATAATTTCATCCATTCATGTGCGGTAAGAAAAGAGATTTATTTGTTGTTGCCAATGAGGATAAGGTTTCATTTACTTTTACTTACTATCCATGTTTAATGTTAATATGCCCGTTTTTACTAAGATTTCTTTGATTTTTATTTTCTGGGAAAAGACATCATGCTACTAGGATGAATGATTTCATTCTTATTTTAAAAATTGAAAACTTTTATAGTTGCTGGGATAATTATATTTAGTTTTGAGTTAGAATTTGATAATTTGATTGTGGTCATGCTAATTTTATTGTGGTATATGAACTGTATTGTATGGATTATGGAATGACCTTTGTTTAATATTGATTAGAGATAATATATTTTAAAATTTTAATTTGTTTCTCTATAAGACCAGTTCCGGTGCATTACTTTTAGGTGATTTGTATTAGTTAATCAGGTATCATATTATATTCACCCTATCTTTGACTATGATTAAGTGCATTTTTTTTTACTTTTATTTTAGTAATGTATTTCTCATTTTAATTGAAGGAATGAGAGAAGATAAAGCAATAAAGCATAGGCGAATTTATGTTTATACTTCAGTTTCACTTTATAGTTTTCTTATTTCAGGATTATACTTGATTTTGAACTATTTGCTTGGAGAAAACTGGATTGATGGTAATTCTATTTGTTTTAATTAGTATTTTTATTTAATTTATCAAGGTTGTGCTTTGAATCCTTAACGCGATGATGTTGTTTGTTCATATTTTAAAATGAAGAGTCAAATGTAGACGTCTTGTTGAAACTTGAAGACTTTGAGGGTTGATAATTGCATTTAGATTAATACAAGTTGAAATCAACGTATGGAGCTGAGTAGACAGGATTGAAGCAGTTTGATATTTATTGTAAAATGTCTAGTTGTGATGCACCATCAGATTTTTTAACGCTGTTATGTGTTGCCTTTGTATTAATTTCTTAGTTTTGAGCATAAGATGTAAACAACAACAAAATGTAATGATTGTACCAAAATGAAATGATTGTAAGGTGTAAAGTGTACAATACAAGTGAATTTTTTTATTTAAAAAAAGTACCAAAATATTTTTTTTAATTGTTATTATTGAGTATTAGGGGATCCGATTTAGAACTGGAACTGGAACTGACCCTGTAAGTGGTAAAAATAGAATACGAGTAAGGTAGACTAGTATCCACATTGACCCGACCTGAGTTACACCCCTACTTTATGCCCACCTTGTCATGTGGTTGAGTTACAAGTAGGGGTATTAACATATCGGGTTGGAATATAATCATAATCCTAACTTGTTTAAAATATTTCAATTCTAATCCGTTTATTAATTAATTAAAAAAATTTCAACTCAACCTATTTACAATCCATTAATAAATGGGTTGGGGAGTTGTTAATAGAGTGTACAGGTTGGTTCCAATCTAAACTTAACTAACCCAACCCAATTTATAATAGAATTGGGTTAGACATTTTGAAAAAGAAAATAAATTATAAACCCAATTTAAACTAACTAGATTTCAAAAGTGGTTTGGTTTGGACTGGATAATTGTTAACCCGACCCGATTTTATATATTACAATATAATAAATTATTAATAAATAGTCTTACATTAGCATATAATACAACTAGACATTAATGCTTTGAAATAAGATTATTTAGTAATTATATCATCTAATAAGTCATAAATTAGAAAATATTTCTATAAAAGGATTAATTTTTATTCTTTCATATAAATTAAGTAAAATATTTTTAAATATTATATATTTATTAGCCTAATTTCTAACTAAAATCGAATCGATTTCTATAGCGTTAAAATAGGGTTATATTAAGGTGTGGAAAATAAAATTAAAAGTAGAGTTGAGTTAGAGATTTTATCAGGTAAGTTAAGGTTGTGTTTACCCTAATTCGAGTTAACCCAACTCAACTTACACTCTTAGTTGTTAGTAGGTTGTGTACCAAACATCTTGAATTTCTTATAGATTATAATGTCACTGCGGGAAGTGAGAAAGTGTTTTTAGCTTAGATAACATGGAAATAGAGCACTAACGAGAAAATGAAACTAATGTAATAACGGAAAAATGAAAATTTAGTGACAGGAGGAAAATTTAGTGGGTGAAAAATAACAAAGGAGCTTATATATATTAGACTTTAATGGGTTAAACTAGTCAAATGGCTTAAACTAGTTAAATGAGTTATTAAACGAGTTGCCGACTTGACACATCGTAAAATCTTAACTATAATTCGTTCATTTAATTAAATAGTTAAATGGGTTGACGGATTATACTCTATTTATTCAAAAATTACAACTCACGTCTATTTAAAAACAAGTTAAAGAAACGAGTTAAGGAGTTGACAGTAACCAAAAACACCTCTAGTTAGGAGATCCCATTGGTCCGGGCTCACTGATCATTACACGACCCATCGGCTAAGAAGATCATAATCGCTCAATCCCTACATAATGTGTAAGCAAGTACAGCGGTGGGAGTAGTACATCCTCCCCCGTTAAATTATGAAGCCCTTAAATATGGTCTAGCCGGTGAGTGATGTAACTTTTAAAACCCTAGTCTCCCAACTCTTCTCCCTTCTTAAACCCTCAACTTTCTCATCTCCCACGTTTATCTCAGCTCAGCCGCAGCAGGTAAGCTGTCTCCACCTTTCCCTTCTCGCCCTTTTCGTCACTCTCAGTCATTCTCTCCTTCTCGTGTCGTTGGAGGTCAGAATCCGAGTAATTCTCCCCTCTGTCGTAGCAGCAAACTATACTTGAAAAGACGAGATTTTTGGTGGATCGGAAGTTAGCAATCAGGAAGGACGTCTTTTTAGCCAATGCAAATCATTGTAATGGATTGGTAATCGCTGCAGACAGCGACTTACCACCAAAGGTCACTAAAATGGGGTGGAGTAATCTTTCTGCAATACACGCAGGGACTCCCAGCTGTCATAGGAAGAAAATCTCAACTCATCCCTTTTTTTTGGATACATTTCTTGTGGTCTGGAGATCATCCGAATAGATGTTCCCAACTCGATTAGTTACTGTTTCATATACATGCTGTGGATGCTGGCCTTGAATCAGAGTGTCTGCTCGAGCAAAGCAGACTATCAAGCTCAGTTCTCACAGTGTCCAGTTCACATAGATACAAATCATAAAACTCAGTAATGCTGGTTAATCATAAATCCGGCGGTCACTTGTTATTATGAATTTCATTTCGGACAATGGAAGTATTTCTGATCTCTTGTTTTTTGCTTGTACTAATTTTGTTTGTTTTCTTTTAGTTTCCTGGGCAATAGATGGAATTTCTATATCTAGATGCCACGTTGAGTTGTTTTCTTGGTGTGCTTCAGGTGCGTTGAAAGCTTGAGAGATAAAAGATGCTTGTCCTATTTGAAACCCCAGCGGGCTTTGCCCTATTTAAAGTTTTAGATGAAGGAAAACTGTCAAAAGTTGAGGTATGCAGCTATAATGTATTTTATTTATTTTTTATTTTCTTAATGATTTGTTTTGTTTTATGGTTATGCAGTCTATATTTGTTGCACTTTAATGATTGTCAACTCTCAATTTGAATATTTGTTGTCTTAAAGTCTTGAGCCATTGGTTATGCTTTCCAGGATCTTTGGAAGGAATTTTCTACGTCCGAATCGGCTAGGCAGGTTGGATTCACTATCTTTTTGTTGCATTTTCCTTTTCTGAGTACCACTAATTTTATCTTGTTATTTATCAATTAGTGCTTTTATATGGTCTGCACTCTATTTAATCCCTTCCATAAATTGAAGAAATGGAAAAAAATGCCATTTGTTTGGGTTACGCATCAAGAAACGCAGAATCCCTGCTTCTGTCGTCAACTATGAATTATTTTGTTGGTATCAAACTTCTGTTAGAACATTTGTAAATCTGACGAGATTATGTACCAACAAGATTTTAATAGCTCATTGCGGCAGTGTGAAAGTGGTCCCATACATTTGTGATTTTCCCTTGAGTAATGCAACATAGAGAACCAAAATTTGGTGCAGTCCAAGCGTGAATGTATAATAGAATGGTCAGAGCATTAGGATTCATTGTTGAACCATCCAAACTTCAGTTTGGTACATTTTCATGAAACTGCTGCATATTTTTGCACTGAGGCTGCTGAAGTTTGTCAAATACTGTTGTTTATGTCTTCATTATCTTTTTGCACTGTGATATCTCCAGCCAACTGTGGGGAATCTGGAATTAATATTATCTGTTATTTCATGCTGCTTGGCAGAGGCTGTTTCTCTCTTTCCTCTGAGCATAACTTTTTTTTTTTTTTTTTTGGTTTTTTTGTTGTTTTGTTTGGGGGGGGGGGGGGGGGGGGGCGTGTTATTTTGCCAACAATACCAGATGGTAAAACTGAAAGCTTTTGCCAAGTTCGAGAACACCTCAGAAGCCTTGTCAGCAGCGACCTTACTGATTGACAGCAAGCCTAGCAAGGGTCTCCGCAAGTTTCTGCGTACACACTGTGAAGGAGAAACCTTAGCAGTTGCTGATTCAAAGCTGGGAAATGCAATCAAAGAAAAATTGGTATGTTACCGAACAGCATAATGGGAATTTTTTTGCCTGCAAGATATTTTTCTGAATCTGTAATTTCCTGATTAATTTTATTTTTCATTTCCTGCAGCAAATAGAATGTCTTCACAACAATGCTGTAATGGAGCTGATGAGAGGGCTAAGAAATCAGTTGACTGAACTCATAACTGGTCTTGGAACACAAGACCTGGCTCCTATGAGCCTAGGCTTGTCACACAGCCTATCAAGATATAAGCTAAAGTTCAGCCCAGACAAGGTTAAATCCTGATCCTATGCCTGTGGGATTTTATTGATATAATTGGATAAACAGGTCCAGGAATCCAACTCATTCAAGTTGCTGAGTACCTTCTGGTGTGTCAAATTGGTGCATCTAAATCCATTGGTTCAACATTTTCAATGACCTTGTAATAGGATCCCCAACGAAATGTTGACAAATGATGCCATCACATCATTCCACAAAATTGGCAAAATGTTGAACAAATGATGCAACCATGTCATTCTACATAGCCAATGAAATTTTGAGCAAATGATGCATCTATCCTGTTGAAGTGGATACTCAATTAGAATACCTGTGAGAGCTGAAACTAGAGCAATGTTTGCAATGAGCATGGTGAGGTTAGAATCATTTCTTTTACTCCATTGGGACCATGAAGTCTTGTTGTTTTCTGTCCTTGTGGGGACAGTGTGTACCAGTAAATTGTCGAAGAATCTCTTGGCAGATGGTAAGTCAGATCAGATGAGTGCTATGTTAAGGAAGAGAAGTTCCTCTGTTGATGAGATCCATTTGTAGGGCTGATTATGAGCTGTTGTTATCAATGATGCTGACAATAATTTTAAGCTTAATGTGGATGTATGATAATTTGTTGAGCTAGAAACTCTATTAGACACTCCAGCCAAAAGCAGCATGTTGAGATTCTCTCTTAAATTGAGAAGCTCTCTCCATTTTCCTATATAGATTGGACAATACTGGTTTTGCTTATAAATTTAGTAGGGAACGGGAAAATTTTCATGAGTTCATATTGAATTCTTGAATCCTCTCTTGACTTCCTTTTGGACTTGGTTATTCATTTTTGCCATTGTTTTGGTTTGCTGAATGAAAAAGATTTGCTGATTTTTGGGGTGCATCTACAGGTAGATACAATGATCATTCAAGCAATTGGCTTGTTGGATGATCTTGACAAAGAGCTCAATACATATGCTATGAGGGTCCGTGAATGGTATGGTTGGCATTTCCCAGAACTAGCAAAGATTGTAACCGACAACATTCAGTATGCTAAAGTTGTCAAGCTAATGGGAAATCGTGCCAATGCTGTGGGTCTAGATTTCTCAGAGGTGGGCCAGAAAAATCCTCTCCCTGAATTCGATTTTAATTTTTGAATTGCCATTATCTGTGATTTTTTTGTTTGTCACTGCAGATTTTGTCAGAAGAAGCTGAGGGAGCTCTCAAAGAGGCAGCAGTGATATCCATGGGAACTGAAGTTAGCGACCTTGATTTGGTAAATATTAAAGCGCTCTGTGATCAGGTGCTAGCGCTTTCAGAGTATAGAGCCCAGCTCTATGATTACTTGAAGAGCCGAATGAACACCATTGCCCCTAATCTAACTGCCCTTGTTGGGGAGCTTGTTGGAGCTCGCCTCATTGCCCATGGTGGTAGTCTGTTGAACCTTGCAAAGCAACCTGGAAGCACAGTTCAGATTCTTGGGGCAGAGAAGGTATGAGGAAAGAGTATTCTAAAGGAAAATGTCTTAATTTTTTTTATTACTAAAAAATTGTGTAGGGGAAAGCTCTTGTTACATATGCAATTAGGACTGAGGGATGCATGCTTTTTCCTTCTGCTGTGATGCCATCCATGTAGTGTTCAGATGCAACTTGATTGATACTTGTGGCCAGCAGTTCATATGTTTTTAATTGATTAGATTAATAGGGCCATCTACCGTTCACCATACTGATGTTCAGGTAACATCTGTCGTCCACTATTGGTCCACTGTATGAACAGCTCACAGCTTTACATGTCTGGCAAAGCAATTTTTTTTGGTTAAAAACATAGAATGTTAATTTATCTTTATTCATCCTCAAAAAAAAAGAAGAAATTTATCTTTATTGGAATCACAAGAACCTTCTCTAAGAAAACGAATTTCTTTTTATTTTTCATTCCATTCTAAATATGGCGGCTCCTGCTCTCTTAGTCGCTGATCAATTAATATTGCGAAGGAATGCTTGTATATTAAGTTACTATAGTTTCTTGATGAACAACAGTCAATGGGGCAAATCAATCCACTTATCTTGGGAAGGAACATGCATAATCCACAAATCAGGATGAGGTTCCTGGTAGAAACAAAATTCGGAAGCACAAGAAAGGCAACTTTATTGCTTGTCATATGTTGTTCAAAATCATTCTGTAATATCAATTGCTTTCTTTCTTCTAGTTATTTTTTCTAACAGTTCTGACATGTGGCTCGGCGTTTTTTAAGTATGCAACTTTTTTCTGACATAATTTTGTTGTTGTTGTTGTTGGAAGTCTTTCTGATGTAACTTTGGTGGCTAAGTTAGTTTTGCTTTTTTGCAGGCACTTTTTAGAGCTCTGAAGACAAAGCATTCTACTCCAAAATATGGGCTTATCTTCCATGCATCACTAATTGGTCAAGCACCACCAAAACTTAAGGGAAAAATTTCTCGATCTCTAGCTGCAAAGACCGCACTTGCCATTCGTTATGATGCTCTTGGAGATAGCCAGGACAATTCCATGGGACTCGAAAATAGACTGAAGGTGAAAATTTTTATCCTGTCTGTGGTATGTTGCTTTCTAATTCTGTTTTTGTACTCTCAAAAGTAGTAGTGCTTGAGGAATTTTTGGTGTAGCTTGAAGCTCGATTGAGGAATCTTGAGGGAAGAGAATTGAGTCGTTCTGCTGGGTCTACTAAAGGCAAGCCTAAGATTGAGGTTTATGACAAAGATCGAAAGAAGGGTCCAGGTGGACTAATAACTGCTGCCAAGGTATGCATATTTTGATAGGCGATCCAATGGACGAAGGGATTGCTATTATAATGATATTTCTAGTAAAGGACAAACGAGATATTTATAATAAGCTTTTGTCTTTTGAAATCTATGATATTTAACTTGAAATTGAATTACATATTTTGCACAAACAGGATTTGAACTCCAATTCACAACCATTTCACTTTTTTGAGCCATAAACGTTAGACTTAAACATCGCTAGTGTTACTGGATGTGTAGAAGATTATTGACTTTTTGACATTTGTGTTCTTGCAATTTATTAGTTCTTTATCTTCCTAGATGCCATGGTCATCACTCAGGACCATCCATTTGCAAAAGAATTCCTAGTGAATGAATTTTCAAGTTCTGTTGCACTAGCCCTCAGCTGAAAGTTCCTTCCGCCATATGACTGTTTTGTTTGTAACTTGCTGCACTTAACAGCTGTGCTTCTTGTGTCGGACTCTGGATGATGATTATCATAGTCCAAAGAATGCATTCTGATCGGTTAATTTTTACTTGGTGTAGGCCTACAATCCTGCAGCCGATTCATTACTTGGACAAATCACAAAACCATCAGCGGAGAAACCAGCCGATGATGAAGACACATTTGCACTGAAGAAGAGGAAACAGCAAGAAGCAGCGGTGCCACAACCTGAAGAGGCAGGAAATGAGGAAAAAGTGGAGAAGAAGAAGAAGAAGAAGAAGAAGCAGGTGGAGGCTCAGGATGCTGGTGCAGAAGCTGAACAGGCAGTTGTTGTAGAAGAAAAAGAAGAAAAGAAGAAAAAGAAAAAGAAGAAACAGGCAGAAGTGGAGGCTGAGGCTGAGGCTGCTGTTGAACCTGATGGGGGAAAAGCAGCAGAAGTCAAGGAAAAGAAGAAAAAGAAGAGAAAGCATGAGGAAACAGAGGAGGTAACAGCAAATGCCGAGACTGAGGAACCAGAAACTGAAACAAAAAGCAAGAAGAAAGAGAAAAGGAAGAAGGAGAAGAAGAGTGAGTGATATATGCTGGGACATGGAATTTCCCCACAGCAAGAGGCTGACGATTTTGGGTACTTGAGTGGAAGGTATGTTTTGTAAAATCTCCTTGTTTTTATCAGTTCACTTGACATTAAGTTACTGTCTTGGAATCCCCTGACCGCTGCCGCCTCAGTGCAGAAGAAATGTTAGGAGGGGTGGATCGCCTACTCAAGTAATTTAAGGTTTGTAGTATCAATTTCAGATATCCTGTTTAAATGCGAGTGTTGTTCTGTCTTTTTTTTTTTTTTTTAAATTTTTTTTTTAAAATTCTTTGGAAAGCCAACAATTACATTTTGCTGAAGTGACCACTTACACATGGAACATTGGATGCATGCGTAGAGTGCTTACCGGCATGCAATGGTCTTACCGATAACACTATGGAACATTGTTATTTTTCGTTTCAATCTTGCGAAATGTGCAGGCATCCATTCTTCTGATTAGTGGAACTGTCAACAATGGATGTCGTTTTTCTGATATATATATATAAGAGCTGTTCCGGTGCAGCGTCACTGCACCGGAACACTATGGAACATTGTTATTTTTCGTTTCGATCTTGCGAAATGTGCAGGCATCCATTCTTCTGATTACTGGAACTGTCAACAATGGATGTCGTTTTTCTGATATATATATAAGAGCTGTTCCGGTGCAGCGTCACTGCACCGGAACAGCGGTGCAGTTGCCCAAAAAGGGCCCTATATGATCATAAAATCATGATCTACTTCACCCATTATATTTAGAATAATGTATTTTATTACCATACCAATTTTCATTCCAATCAGATATGTATATGGGCTCCATCTGAAAATGGTATAAATCCAACGTAATAAGGGTGTGTTTGGTAACAACAAAAAATTGTAAGTTAAAACTTTTCAATCTATGACTTTTTACTATTTACAACTATTCTATTTTTTAATCATTTCTTCACATTTTTCTATATAACTATTTTACTTTTCAATCATTTCTACATAACTACCAACACAACTGACTTATCTATTTCAACTTTATCCTATTTATTTTTCATCATTACTCCTATCATATTACATCATTTGGCAACTTCTCATTTCTATAATTTTTTATCAGAAGTTTTATCTATTTCTAAACACATCCGAAAATAGTTTGATGTAAATAATAACTTTAAAGTATCTGATTGGGATGAAAATTGGTATGTTAGTAGAATATATTATTAGAAATATAATGGGTGGAGTAGATTATGATTTCATATGATCAGCTGAGGCTTCTTCAGGCCCGAATTTACTGCGGCGAGCGTAACAAATGCACAGCTCGTTCATGGGAAGCTGGCGCAAGAATGCATGTCTCTGTAGAAAAGATGTCCAAAATAATTGATATTGGTATTAAATGACGTTATGGGGGGTGTTTGTCAAACGGAAGAAAACATTTCCAACAAAAACATTTCAATATAAAACATTTCCTCCTCTACAATCACCCTATTTTTTAATTTTTTTTGTCTTATTATATAGTGATACAATTATCTTTTTAATTATTTACACACAATTACTTATACAATTAATATATTTATTTTAAATTTATTTTTTTACTCATATTATTACTTCTATCATATCATTTTTTACCAATTCAAAAATTTTTACAATAAAAATTTCCAAAAGAAGGTTCTACCACTTACTAAAGATGCTTGTTATTACATTGATTTTATACATTTTTGGTGATTTTAGATTGGTTTTAAATTTTATTTTTAAATTTTTTTTATAAATATGTTAATTTAGTTGTATTTGATCTATAAATTAAATTTTAATATTTTTAGATATTTATATATATTTATTTTGGATTTTTAAACATAGAGGTATTTAAGACATTTTAAATAATTTAGAATGACTTACAAAATGAATATATACAGATATTAGAAAATGGTAAAATTTAATTTCTACATTAAATATATGGTATTCGGCGGATATATTTACTTATTTTGACACTAATTGCAAATATACGTATATAGTTTTATAAATTGCATATTACCTCAGTTTTAAATTAGATGCATACCCATATTAATAGTGAATATTTAAAGGAAATAAAGATGTCGTCTAGTAAAGTGAAAATTGCCCCTCAAACTATGTTGGGGAAGATGGACAAGTGGTAGTGTGGACGGGTGCTGAGGATGAGGAAGATGGACTGCAGCTTTCAGATTTGGAGAGGGCCGATTGATTTTTCAAATTTTTGCCAGTAGAATTGGGGTACGCATTGTGTGTGCTGCCTTGGTTTGCTAGCTGGGATGATTTACACCATGTGAAATTTTCATGACAATTATAATAAAAAAAGGTGTGTTATTGTTGAACAACTATTGCAATTGGCTGAAGACCTGGGATTGCAATTTGCTGCTGTTGGAAGGGTTCTGTGGACAATTGGGCAATCGGACTCGGGATCTGCATCAGCTGTCGCACCTAACTTTTTTCTTCATCTACAACTGCTAGAATGCAATCAAAGGCAAGTAGGCCGACGAATCCATCTTCTCCGACCAACGAAATCACCTTGATTTAAAGGAGTGCCGATCTTTTCCGATTTTTTTGTTTTTTTTTTTGAAAATATTTTTATAATCATATTAATTTAATTATATTTAATCTATAAATCAAGTTTTATCATTTTTAGATATGTATGTATATTTATTTTGGATTCTTAAATACTCCTGTATTTAAAAATCCAAAATAAATATATAGAGATATCCAAAAATGTTAATAATTGATTTATAAATTAAATATAACTAGATTAACATGTTTATAAAATTATTTTTCAAAAAAAAAATTCAAGAAATGTATTTTTTGACCGGTCGGATCATTCGGCGATTTAAAGCATGGTAGTAAACCATCGTTGAAATTTTAGCTGTCTTCCTTTTTTAAATTCAACGGAACGACGATGTGCCCAAATCCTGTCGTTACTGATCGGTTGCCAAACCCAACAATCCAAATCCGGCGTCTTCAAAATTAGCGAGTTTTCCCTTGCTTTTAGCAGCAATAGCCGTCTCCTCCATGAGGGAGAGGACGAAGACCAGCTACCCAAGCCCAACAATCCAATTCTGATGTCTTTGTAAGTTAGTGGGTTCCCTTTGCTTTTAGTATCCACGGTTGTCTCCTTCATGAGGGAACGCGAACTAGTTACCCAAACCCAACAATTCAAATCCGGTGTTTTCAAAGTCAGCGAGTTCGCCCTTGTTTCAGTAGCCATGGCCATCTCCTTCATGAGGGAGATGACGAACACCAACTACCCAAACCCAACAATTCAATTCCGACTTCTTCAAAAGCAGTGGGCTCTCCCTGGCGGTAGCGATGGTCGTGTCTTTCATGAGGGAAACGACGAAATTTCGATAGCCCAGCAGACTATTTCAATTTGTGCAAGTGCGGTCCGAATTTTACAATAGGGTTATGTTTTGTCATTATTTATTTTTCTAACACACATTAATCGTTGCTGACGACAAAGATGTCTCATGGGTATGCGTGGAATTTGGGTGAAAGTATGTGAGGTAATATGCAATTTGTAAAATTATGCAGGTATATCTGCAATAAGCATCAAATTAATATAATTATATTAATATGTTTATAAAAAATTTTAAAAAAATAAAAATATTTTTTGGATTGATAATTTGAAAAAATTGAATTTCATATCAGCCCGCTTCGTACATGGAGCTTATATACAACGATATTATACAAATGAAAGAGTTTTTATGATAATATATATGATGCTAAATAGAATAGATGGAGTAGATTTTTCATACACTGTCCAGATGTTAAAATGAAATGGGATATATAAAAGATGGATTTTATAGAAACAAAGATCTCCACGCGTATAGAAAATGTTACTAGCCTAACACTTGCATATTGAAATGAAAATCCAAATGGTCATATTGTTTAATATAATTTATTTTATCATGTGGCTAAAATTCATTTCAATTAGGGTTTTGGCCTTTTGGGCCTACTTAAAATTGTACATGATAACGTGTAAACTATGAAAATGAATAGATGCATTTTTTATAAATTCGAACACTTACTTCGGATGACCATGGACTTGATGGAGATGTATTTTAAGGAAGGGGTAATGCAGGGCTGACCGAATGCACTCGGATGCATTTTACTCATTTTTTTATATTTTTTTGAAATTTTTTTTATATAATTGTTAATTTAGTGTATTTAAAAGTAGTCTCATTTTTATAATTATGATTTTAAAAAATCAAAAAATATCTAAAAGTATCTAAAAATGGTAAAAAATTATTATATATGTTAAATACACCTAGTTTAACAGTTGTATAAAATATTTTTCAAAAAAAATTAAAAAAAGGATTTTTGTACTCCGATGCACTGAAGCTAAGTGCACCCGAGTGTATTGTATCACGTTCCAAGGTAATGAGACCATTGTCTTTACAATTCCGAAACTTGGACTTCATTAATCTAACACCCTAGACTTACCTTTAAGTGTGCATTCGAATGACCGGGAGGGTTGCTTCGTTGGCAACACTTGTTGGTATAGATGTTACTGATCGGGTGTTCAATTCCCTCTAGGTGTAGTAATATTTATAGATTTTTTAGTGTTGGTGTTTACAAAAAGATTCCTTCTATAGTGTGAAGGTCGTAAATGTGTTTGATTGTAATATCAATTGTCATGATGTATAAATACTTGGCAAATCCCATATGTACTAATGACTTTTATTTACAATTCCATTTATACCCACACATTTTCAAAAATTTCATATATACTCACGTAATTTGCTTAAAATTTCATTTATACCTTACACAGTTAAGGATCCCTTGGCCATACTTAATTACGATTTTGTTGCTAAAAATTTATCTTCAAATGAATTTTTAATATTTTTACAACTATAAACTCACATATTATTTGAATTAAATTTTTAATTTTTAGCAAACTAATTTTAAATTATATTAGAACTTCAGTGTATTTCTCATTTTATAGGATTGCTAATGGTACTTTTAATGGATTCCTAACAATGTTAGAAGAAGTGGAATTTAAGCAAAATTTATTAGGGGTGAAGTTTAGGATGAGTAAAGAGTTAACTAACCCTGTCTCTGCATTTTAAAAAATCTATTTGACCTTCTTTTTTATATAGGGTTGGGATAATGTTAGTTGGCTCTTATTTTTTTTTAATAGGTCTCATGATAAAATTTGGACAGATTTTGGGTCAATATTGGGACAGGTTGGAAGTGGGGTCAAGATGTGATAGTTTTAAGAGTTTATGTGTTTATCCATATATAATCGCATATATGTTAAATTTATTAGACAAATGCTTCAATTACATTATTTAACAATGTCAAACTGAAAAGTGTTTGACTGAAATCGATCGTTCAAGCAGAGCAATTAGCATTTTCAGGCAACAACAAATTGGATATAGTAAACAAAATCCAATTAACTGCACACCAAAATATTGCCTCAATCAATTAATATTTTCATTATTCAAGCTCCATTTCCGTAGTCTTTTAGTTGCTATTTTAGTAGACAAATATCCAAAAAGTTTATAAGAAGATCCTTTGAAAAAAACATAATATCTGACCATTTAACCAAATGCAAAGAGAAGACAGGAAAAACAGCGTCTTGTTTAGATTCCCTGATTCTAGAGATTAAACCCAGAAATCAATCCCTTCAAAGCAAGCAAAACCAACAACACTTGCTGCTCGAAGAAGAAAAGCTATTGCCGTCATCCCTAGCAGCTCCGGTGGAATGCAGGCAACCAAGCAGCAGCGGTGCTGCGGGCAGGCAGGCAGGCAGCGGTGTCTCCAGATGGATGTTAGATGTGGGTTGGTGACGACTAGAGGAAGGCACCTGGGGCCGACGATATCTGTATTGGCGGCCATTGGTGCGGCTGACGGCAGGCTGGAAGACGGCTCCTCTCTGGCAGCAGGCGGAAGGGAGAGGCGCTGGAAAGGGACGAACAAGTCGAGGCAGCGCTAGGGGTGTTAATGGTCATGGTCAACCCGTTAACTTGCTCATCCAACCCGTTAATAAATGAGTTTGTGTTGGAATTTTTGAATAGATGAGTTATAATCTGGCAACCTATTTAACCATTTAATTAAATAAACGGATTAAGGTTAAGACTTTACAACTCATCAACCTGTCCAACCCATATAACCCATCCAACCCATATAACTCATTTATAATAAATTATATATATAAATTTAGTTGGTTCTCGGCTTCCCAATATCGGTACTTTGTCCCGCCTAGCACCCGCGCATGATGTTAACTTTTGCAGTTGTAGCTGAGATTGAGATGTAAAGTTTTCTTAGATTTGCCGCCGCATGCACAGTCATATTTAAGAGTTAGGACCCTTTTTACAAAAGCATCAATTGCTTTTGACTCTCCCACTCAACGACCCATGACAATTGCGTTACACTGCATTGTCAACAAAGCCATATATAAATAAATGAATCGCATTTAATGCTGCAGTTATATCAACCACAGCATTCTTCAAGGGCATAGAATGTCTCCCTCGCCCACTCATTTTTTTCCCTTTTCTCTCCCACTCGCTCCGGTTCTTGCTTCTCGCCTATCATCGATTTGTGGACTATGCTAGCTTTCTTCATTGCCCTTTTTTCTTCTCTACTCTCTTCTCTCACTCGCCACTGGAAAGACTAGCTTGCTTCCTCCTCTCGCCATTGTGTACCTCTCCGGTCCGTTGAGTCATCGAAGGGCTTGCCTGCAAAGTACAAAAGAACGGGCATCATATTAGGCACTCGGCAGACGTCGACAGTCAACACCCACTGTGATCTTCGATTTGCCGTCGCATGCATGAAGACTCGGCAGACGTCGACACGCTGCGACCTTCAAATTTGCAGCGCCGCACGCACGAAGACTTGGCAAACATTGGTACCTGTTTTAACCTTCAAATTTACTACCGCATCCACGAAGACTCGGCAGACGTTGGCACCTGCTGCGACCTTTAGATTTGCTGTAACATGCACAAAACTCGGAAGGTGTCAGCACTCGCTACGTCATTACCTTCAGACCTGCCGCCGCACACACGCACTAGAGCTGATGTTTTCAAGCCAAAATAGATTAAATTCAGGTATGTTAATTTCGAGTTATTTACTTTATTTAATTTTACATATTTTATTGAAGGTTTTAGCATTAAAATTAGTAACAAACACAACCCGTTAACAACCCGTTAATCCGTTTATTAAATGGGTTCTAAATGGGTTCTAAATGGGTTAGGGTTGAAGTTTTTTAAATGAGTTAATAAATGAATTAAGGTTGAGATATATTAAATGGTTTAGAATTAGGATGAGGCTCTAACCCGTTTAACCCGATTCGTTAACACTCCTAGGCAGCATACACTGTCACACAGCAGTAGCATAGTATTTTTTTATAACAGATACAATATATTATATATTATTTAACTAGTGGGTCTAGTCGGGGCGAGTCAGACAGGGATGCAATAGCCCCGCCCCAACTCGCAAAATCGAATTTTTAGTCCGAAGTTGTTAAAACCGAACCGGTTAAAGGAGTGATTCCTATCCAACCGGTTTTACCGTTTGTGAAAACTAGATTAAACTCATGTATTAGTAATTTATATAATATATATGATAGTTTGATGAAAGAAAAGCTTAGAGTATATTTTAAAATAATGCAATAATTATAATGAATAATGACAGACTACTAGTTATTCACATTATTTTCTTTTATTTTTTAACTTTTAAGTATTTACATTTTTTAACAATCAAATTGAAAGCAAAACATGCACTTTGTGCGGAGACAACGAGTAAATATTATGAAAATTGAAATGTTAAAATTAAGATTTGCTCTCCGACCATACACCTCAGTCTACCCTACATCTCTGTCGCTATTTTCTTCGTTCAATGGCGTCTTCCTCGTTTTCTTTCGGCCACAACTTCTTCTCTTATCATTTACTTCTTTCAACGAGTTCTCTTCTAGCATGAACTTCCTCGGCCATCCCCTGTTCTTCTTCCTCCAGCAACAGTAGTAATTTCCAAACGGGATCAACCGGCCGATCAGGATTGGATTGAATCGCCTGGTCTAATCGGTTTCCACCGACTAAATTTTACCAACCGTAACCGGGGCTGATTGGACCGGCGTAGAGGCCGGTTCTCGTTGAATCGGTTCAATCCGCTTTTTACAATAGTGATTTTTATTGCCCTTCCGACCCACCCCGCTCCAATGGACCTAACATCAAAACCCGAACTATGCAAAAGTGGGCAGGTTACGAGTCAACCAACTCCGATTTTCACTCCTATAATTTATAGGTATACGTGAACTATCTAAAAATTTTTGGTATCAGTGAAATTAAAAGTACGCTAATTACTAATAAAAACATGTGCGTTAGAACGACACAAAAAATAGTGTGCGTTAAGATGCGGGGGAGTGTAAGATGGGACGGGCTGGTGAGCAGATCTGGTAGAAGACGCTGCATGCACAGCCGACCATGGATCTTGTAGATCTAGGCTCCTCTGATGCTGGCTAGGATTTGCCGTCGGGGTGATTCACGATCGGAAGCTAGATATGGCAGTTTCGACGGGCGTGATGGGGGCAGTGATGGTTCTCTGGCAATAGTGGAGTCTTGGTTGGCAATGGCATGGTGTCAGCATTCAGGTGGTTAGGGTGGATCTTTCGTGGGCTAGCAGCCACGGTTACTATTATTATTATTTTTTTTTGAGAAACAGCCACGGATTACTTTGGCGGCATACCAAATTCTGTACACGTACGTCCTACTTTTTGGTGATCTACAAAGCCAGATTTTTTTTTTTAAAAATTTTTTTTTGGATTTGTTTGTTTGTGTGGTTTCCAATTTCCAGTCGCCGGCACAGCCGCCATGGGACATTAACATTTGCTTGTCCCTGGTACAAAGTCGGATTTTTATTACACCAAAGAAATAAGGGTATGTTGGAGATTACGGATGGAAAAAAAAATGAGATGGGATGTGAAAGAATATCTTGAAGATTATGTGGTCGACAGGAATGACATGAATAAAGTTGGAATGAGGATTATGTGATTGATAAGAATGATATGAATAAAGTTGGAATAAATAAATTAGATAATGAAAGGTGATTTTTAAAAAATATTAAAAAAATAGTTATTATTTAACGGAAGATTGTTCTCAAAATCAGTGCTCCTACCCGTACCACTGCCTTTGAAAAACAAACGTGAAATTGATGATGAGACATGAAAGCACAGTGCGAGGAGAAGGTTTGAGAAATCGATGATGAGATATGGCCCAAGGGATTAAGATTGAAGAGTAACTTTGGACATGAAGGGCCCTATGTTTCCCACCTGTTGAATCATCATCCATCACAATAACCAAATACAAGAATCTCCTGTGTGGAGTTTGGATCCTGAACACATCCGCAGGTTCGGCCTACGGGTGTGTTTGATAAAAATAAATAAATAAATAATTCGCACACTTTCATTATTTCTGGGCATGATTTCATACAACCATCCTCTACTCCCCGATCATTACACTTATTTTTTTCACGTTAACTTTTGCACGGAAAATTCCAGTGCGAAAAGCAGGGCAAATCCTTATTCTCACAAAATCGAGGAGTGTGGGGGGAGTTTTGTCCTCTCTGTTCACTCAACAGCAAGCCCATATCTTCCACACAGAACACATAATCTACCCTGAAAAACAATACAATCATGGATGTTTTTCATCTAGCATATTGTGAGATGGAAGAGAGAGAGAGAGAGACTAGGGACTAGGAAAGGAGGAGGAAGAAACCCAACATGCCCCCTTCTTCTTCCGCATCCTCATCGTGGACAGTAGACGGCCACCAGCTTCCGCCTGGGCCGGGTGCAAACCGCTAATAAAGCTGCAGCTATGACAAACGCAAGGAGCAGCCCTGAGAGATCCAAACCTCCATCAGCTTCTGAGCAGCACACCTTTCCCATGTCCCAGCGTCCTTACTCCTCAGAAGATGGAAATCAATACGGCTAAGTGCTTGTGCTTGGGTTGCTTAAATGCTGAATTTGTGGCCAGCCAGCTCTACCCAACCAACCAAACTAAAGTCTTGCTGGACTCGGTGCATTCATCTTTTTTAATGATGAAGACTTTGGGTAAGCACAGTATCCATGTGCGCCCAGTATCCACCGTAGATAGAGCTGACGATAGGATGGTGATGCTAAAAAAAAGAAAAAAAAAGGAAAGAAAATGTAGAAGGAACCTTTCATCACATTCTCCAATATTAGTCTTTTTACCAAGTTCTTCTTTAGTAGCCCAACGCGTATTTACGATACAATAAAAAATCTTCTACAGTGTACATCGAATCTTACGAAAATCCGGGCCATGATCATTTGCGCTCCATCCGGTCCCATAACATATTTTTTTATTCTTTTATAAAATGGTTAATTTAGGTATATTTAATCTATAAATTAAAATTTTCTATTTTAGAAATGTGCATATATTTTTTCGAATTTTTAAACATAAAGAGTATTTTAATCATTTTAAGGAAAATTATTAAAATGTCCTTGCATTTGAAAATTTAAAAAAATATATGCAAGCTTTAAATATAGTAAAACTTGATTTCCAAATTAAAAACATCAAACTTAATAAAACACCAAAAAATAAAAAATATATTTTCAACTAGTGGCAAATGGATTCATTTCGGATTGGCCGCAATTAATTTTAAGGCTATAAATTTTCCTTTTCCTTGAAAGAAGCAAATTTTAATATAAATTTTGATTTATAATTTTTTTTTTTTTTTTTTTTTACTGTGTTACTTCCTAGAAGACTAGACACTAAAGGATGATAATTTCACCAACCGCGGCTAGCGCGGTTGGTCGTCGACAGCGGCCCAGAAATGCGCTTTGCTGTCGACGTGGGTTCGAATTCCGTGTAGGATTTTCGGCCCAAAAATAGCGTGGGAGCTTGTGGTCTCCCGGGTGGGGGGTGTGAGAGCTTGTGGTCT
>JAXCLR010000050.1:60864591-60894233 GCA_035584095.1 Annona squamosa | reverse complement strand
TATATCTCTCTCTCTCTCTCTGTGTGTATTATATATATATATATATATATATATATATATATATGATCCAGTGCAGTCCGCTGTAAAATGAGTCCCACACATATTAGTTCGTAATGAAATTTTATACAATCATTTATCCAAAAATCATACTGTAGACGGTTTAGATGTTGAAAATTCCACTTTAAACTTGATATTTACATTAAAGTATTTTATTATGTTGATTTCGTACCATTTTAAGATGTGGATCACACACATATTGGATTTAGATGAACAATTCTAAATACAATTGATGGGGAGAATTTTCCATTCATGATCATGTGGGGCCCATGGTGCATGGATTGCACGGTGCAATCACATGCACCGAAACAAATCCATATATATATATAAAAGAGCTGCTCAGGCGGTATATTTGCCAAAAATGAACCCCATATATATTATATTCCAATAAAACTTTATACTATCATTTATCTCTATATACATTTTATAGCAAAATATTTATGTTGAAAAAATTATTTTAGAATTGTTATTTACATCAAACTATTTTATTATATTGAATTTGTAGTATTTTTCAGATGGGGTCCATACACATATTTGATTGCGATGAAAATTGATATAGTAATAAAATATATGATTTTAAATACAAGAGATGGAGTAGATTATAATGTGATGCCTATTTTGACACAACTGCACCGTTATTACAACACATTTGTGCTACACTTGGATATTTCTTATATATATATCGGTACCGCTTCTATAAAATCTCCTTTCTATGTAACTCCTATTTTTAAAATCTTGATAGTTGATAGAAAATTCATTCCATCTATTATGTTTAACATTATTTCTAGTATTTTGGAAACCCTTTTATTATTTTTAATTTCACCGTATATGGGTCTCATCTATAAAAATGTAAAATCAACATAATAAAATGGTTCAATATTAAAATATCAACTTTAAAGTAGTTTTTAACATCTATACCATGTAAAATATCAATAATATGTGGATAAATGATTTTACCAAGTATTGTTACATTCTAATCCATGTGTGAATGGATCTTAGCCTTTTTCATAATTTAAACATGAATATACATATTTTTGAGCAAATGTGGCATATGCATATTTTTGATTTATATGAAACTTGGTTTCCTAACAAAACAAATTGTGTTAAATACAATGAATCAATTAGATTTTCCATAAATGATCAATATCTTGAAACTTGAAAGGGTTACATGGGATTACTTCTATGTAACCTGATTACATAAAAGTGGATTATAATATAATATCATAATTATAATGCTGTCTGTTACAAAATAAGCTCCATGCATATTAAAATGTAATAATATATTATACAATCATTTATTCATGTAAAAAATATACTTTAGACAGTTTTGATGTTAAAAATACAACTTTAAACTTAATATTTATGATAAGTTATTTTATTAGGTTGATTTTGTACTATTTTAAGAAAATGACAATATACATCGGTAATGTAGCTTGAGTCGGATTTTACTAAATTTGGGTTGACCTTAATCCTAAGTTTACTGAATTTAGGTAAACCCAAACTCTAATATTAGAATCCGAGTTTAGATTGGGTTTGGATTAGACTAACACTAGTTTTGGTCTTGGATAGCATCACAATCGGCATACTAACTGAGAAACCCCAGCAACAGTTGTTATTGCATTCATTGATATCAGAGGAAGGGTTAGTGGAGGCGGAGGAGAGATTTAGGCTACTAGTTCTAGCGAGTTGGCAACAAAAGTGTCAACTAACCTAGAAGAGGATGAGAAAGGGGCATTTTTGGAATTGCAACAAAAAAAGACGCACATTACTAACAACAAACGCATAGTAGAAGTAGGAGTAAATGATGTGGGCTTCTGAGGAATTTTTGAAATTTTGTAGGTCTAAAGGAAATAATGTCCAATTAATTGTGAGAATCAAGATGAGCCATACTAAGTCAGAGTTTGCCCAACCATGACCTTATATTTTAACAACTAAGTATGACTCTATTTTATATTATGTCGGGACAAGATCGGTTTGATTCTCACTTTTTTTAAACAGGTTCTACTACAAACTTCGAATGGATACCAAATCGGTTTTGGGACAACGGATCAAGTAAAAAATGCGAGTCAATAAGATGATTTTAAGAATATATATATATATATATGTCAAATACAAAAATACATCTACACTAAATTTAAATGTTATATGCTTTAATATTTCACTAACTATTAAAAAATATATCATTAATAAAACAAAATATGATAAGGTATAACATAAATTTATTAAAATAAGTTAATATGTAATTATACATAAGAGTTATAGATGTGCAAATTTTTTATATTGATTATTATATTGTTTTATGGATTAATTGATTCTTTTAATGTTGAAAACAAATAATAATAAGATTTAAACATAAGCTTATAGTTTTTAATGAATTAATATATACGGGGCTAGTTGGGATATGATCGACCCATCTCGATCTTATTGTTTGAATTTAAATCAAAAATTTTGATTATCTTATACCAAGTAAAACTTCAAAAATAGGTTGAAGGCAGGTAATGGCTAACTAGGGGTGTAACTTGGGTCGAGTAGGTCCGGGTAAGGGTTGAACCTACCCTTACCCATTTTTTAAAAACTTCTACCCTACCTTATTTTAGAGCAGGTCGATCCAGAGCCTATCTTACCCAATTTTCTCAAGAGCAGGTCTGTTCCGGTTCAATTCTAAATCAGTTCCTAAAGAAGTCATACATTTAAAACTGTTCACACATGAATCACTACAAAATATGTAATCTTATTACATATAACTAGCTGTCTAAACATTGAAAAATGAATAATCAATTACATATAATCTTCTACAATCATCAACCCAAAATGAATAATCAATTACATCCAAAACTGTTCACACACCTAATGATCTAATAATTCAAACGAATACAACTCAAATCAAATTGTAAATCTAATGAACAAAAATAAAAGTTCAAACTTCAATAAAATTCAACTTCAGAAACATCTTCTTCTCTCAAGCTTTCATCCTTTATGTAGAATGTGTAAAATATAAAATTGAGTAAGAATCATTTGATCTTTAATATACAATGGATTGAAGAATGTCAAATAAATATAACAAAACCTTATTAGGAATTGTGGCAATATTGCAATATTGATTAAAATATGTAGCCATTTATATCCAAAAATATATCATGTAAAATGAATTAAATTAAGAACAAATTTTTTTAATACAAGTAAGGATCAACGAAATATACATTTCAATATATTAAACAAGAGGAATAAACTAATGTAGCTCAAACATCTAAAGTCCAAACTTAAACTTCATAACGGAAACGTTTTCATTTTTTAAACCATCATAATATTAAATAGCAATAAAGCAAAACTAATAATTGAAGACAAGAACTTGAATTTCAAAATAGAAAGAAAGTATAAGAGATAGATATTCAATCAGCACAACCATCTTAGATGACTATTTTGAAAACATTAATCCCTACTCATTATCTTATTATAAGAACAACAGAACAATATAGAAAAGACTATAAATTTCTAAGTAATAAAGACTTAACAAATCAATCAAGTAATATAGAATCATCAACATTATCCATTAACATGATGATTGATGATTAACATCATAGCAACATGCTTAAACATTAGAATTAATAATTATTGCTTAAAAATTAACAATGCAACAGAAAAGGGGTGATCTTCCGTGACTTCCTGTTTAATCCACCCCATTTAGTTCAATCCGAGCTTCAATCAACAAGATTTCAACCTTAGATCTACTTGAAAAATACAAACAAATCATTTAGACAACATGCAAATCAAAAGTTCAAGCCTACCTAATTGTCTATCTCGAATCTTAAATTAGGTTGTGGATTGCACTCGAATCCTAACTTAGATTCAATTTGAATATCATGATAATGCAAAACCCTAAAGGTATTGAAGTATGCCCTGACCGATTTGGGGAAAAAAACCAAAAACCTTGACTTCTACAACTTACCTCGTCGGTGAATGCAACGATGGCAGAAGAAGATGCCGAATCAGAAGTATAGCATAGCTACGATGGGGCGACCAACACTGCGATGCTTTTCTTCTCTGGCATGCAGCATGAAATAGAGGAGGCTCCAACGCTACAACTGAAATAGAGGAGATGCGGCTAGAATGGGGGCTAGGAATGATAGGTGACAAGAGAGGCCAGCAAGCTATGCGTTGACTATTGACAGGAGGAGCCGTGCGTTGAGGCAAAGGGTCGAGGGGGGAGAGAGAGAGAGAGAGAGAGGAGCAAGCGAGGCTGGCGAGCTACGTGTCGGCCGTTGAGGGGAGGAGCCGCTTGTTGACTTGTCGAGGGCAAAGGGGCGGATGAGATTTGTAGGGCTCTCTTTATTATAGATATATATATTAATATGTAATCGGGGTCGATTCCAGATACCCAACGCTAGAACCGACCCTACCCGAATTTGAACGGGTATTTAACCCGCATCACCGAACTGAACCGAACCGAACCGATCCTATTTAGGGTACCTAACGGGTCGATCCGTGGGTACCCGGACTAAGTTGCACGCCCACGGCTGATCCTCTTCCATTCCCACCCTTAGTAGCGACGAAATTGGAAGTAAGCTGTTTCTTTCACAAACACTCTTTTTTCTTCCTTTGCTGTCTTGTCGCCACTCGACTTCATGCGAAAAGCTGAAGAGGTAGGTCAGGACTTCCTTTCTTCCTTTGTTCCTTTGTCGTCTTGTCTCCTTTGGCCTTGGTGGTATTAGGAACCCTCATCATCCTGCCCCACGACCAAATCAATTTAAGAAATCACTCGTCGGCAGGCGCCTACTCTTAAGACGTAAATCTCTCCATATATTTATTTGAAAATCAGGCGAGAGAATTAATGGGGGCTCCAATGGAATGAGGATCTCGAATCTTAAAAGCAAACACACAATCTACGAAGCTTATACAGCTCAAATACAATACGGGAAGGGAAACAGGGAAGAGAGAGAGAATGCAGCCACCCACTTACACAACCAACAGGCCTATTCAGGTTTGACATTAATCAGCATATATCATCCACAGTGGTGATGGAGAGCCACTACCCTCCGCCTGGGTGGGCTGCATACCCACATTAGAATTGCAGCTATAATGAATGCGAGGAGGAGCGCAGAGAGCGGTTCTAAGCCGCCGCCATTGCCCTTGCCCTTGCCTTCCTCCTCATCTGTGCAACACAGCTTAGGCATTGTGGGGCTGCGACGTACCACCAGATCAAAGACAGAAGAAATGAATACAACCAAGTAGTTGGGCTCGTGTTACTTAAATACTGAATTTTTTGAATTTCTAACATCTTTTTAAAAAAAAAAATTTTTAATTTTAATTTCTGAAAATAAAAAAGGGCAAGAAGCCGGCCGGGCAGCCACCAAATAGTTTGGTTGACTTGGGGTGGGTATATGTGCAGAGAATCATTTCATGGGCGTGGGTTTAAAACAGAGCATGCTAACATGGTGGTTGAGATGGAGCTTTCTCATGATTTTAGTCTCTTTGTATTCTGGTCATCATCGGAGCTGGAGCGTGGAGGGTGACATAATAATGTCATCATGTCAACTCTCAAGCACACGATTGATTGATTGATTGGATTGGGCCAAACTTCATGGTTTCTTTCTTCTTTTGGGGAACTCTCGGCTAATTGCAAGCAAGGAGGATATCTGGATAAGCAGATATTTGTGAATGATTTAAAATTTCCAATTGGTTGTTCTTTATGTTTTATTCTTGTTTGTTTTTTTTTTTTTTTTTTTGGATGGAGTTATTCTTGTTTTTTTTAACATCCAAATCATTAGAGGATTTTATGATGAAAAAATTCATACGTTTTGAAAAACTTTTGTATATCCAAAATTTAAATTTTTTTAACAGTTTCACATTTACCCTAAAATGATGTTAAATGTTTCGGAGCGCAATCTAGTACACTTGGGTGCAAAACCCTTTTTTAAATTTTTTTAAAATTTTTTATACAACTATTAATCTAACTATATTTAACGTGTATATTAATTTTACCATTTTTGAAGATTTGTAAATATTTTTTCAATTTTTTAAAATCAATGACAATTTCATAATTTGCAAATTAGGAAACCATCGTTGCTTTTAAAAAATCTAAAAAAATATTTACAAATATTCGAAAACGGAAAAAATTAATTCAACCTAAATTAACGGTTGTATAAGATTTTTGCACCTAGGTGCATCAAAGCTAAGTGCACCTGAATGCATTAAAAAATATTCCAAATGTTTCTACATGTAATTTTCAATCGAAGTATACACATACATATTTATTTATGTTATCGTTAATCGAGCCCGCTATCATCTAACCAGTTACAAAGAAATGGTTCCATCTAACCCTTTCAAATTTTAAAATTTTAATGTTCGATAGAAAATTCAATTCATTTATTGTATTTAACATCATTTGTTTTTAACAAAATATCAAATTTCATCCAAATCCAATATATGCACAAGCCACATTTACTCAAAAAATGTACATTCATATGTCAATTAAGGAAAATGCTTAGATCCAATAATACTTTATAAAATAATTTATTCACATAAAAGCAATATTTTAGATGATTTAGATGTTAAAAATATTATTTAAAACTTAATATTTATCATTAAATCATTTTATTACATTAATTTTTATAGTTTATAAATGTGTCACATGTACAATGATACTAAACAAATGAAAAAATTTTCATAATAATATAAATGATGTTAAACACAATGGATGAAACGGATTTTCCATCAACCATCTAAATGATAAAAATAGAGAAGGTTACATATGAAAGGTGCTTCATAGAAGAATCCCTGATAATTAATTTTTAAATTAGAAAATAAACTTTTTAAAAATTTTAAAGGAGCTGGTTGGATAATCCCTTTTGCTCAACCGGTTGTTTTATCCATTTGCTTAATAAGCATTTACTAGGTTAATTCAATCTACACACCCAAATTTCTCTCGTTTGTTGCCAATTGATCTCTTATGATTTTGTGTACAAATTAGCTATTTCTATACTCATTGGTCGGTTCTCGATTTGCACAGTGACGGGTGAACATTCCGACTGTACTCTTAACTATCGACATAAGAAATCTATCTTTCATAATAAATGATGGCAAGAATACAAACAGAAAAAAGTTAGCATCGGCTAATATATACAAAAGAAAAGGGAAGTGACAAGGCTGCAAAGATTCCAATTGTTTAACAGTTTATTATCCATGCTTGGCGAATTGAGAAATCGAGCTCACCTTTAGGATAGGGATATCCATGGGTATATGACTATGCACACACCAAACAAATACAATTTCACTATAATGAAATAATATCCGCTCCTTCAAGAACTCTTCCTGAGTTCATGCCATTTTTACATCAAACTCCAAAAAATCACAAAACCAGAGACACCTATTAGGATAATCCGAGGAACTGAGCAAAGCTTGGATACTTAGGTTCCCATGCAACCTCGGCACGTGTCTTTGAGTTATTCATTGCCTTCCCTAAAGGATCAGCGGTGCCTGCAATGTCATGTTATCCATCCCAAGTTCAAAATGTGAAATAAAAAATAGACAAGGATGAACTAAGGCTTGGAAGTTCCTCAAGCAACAAAATATGCTTGCATTTCTGCACGCATATGGGAAAGTCCCAAGCATATCCCACTCAGATTTTTCGCAGCAGAGATGCATTGGTCCTTGGGTTGGTCTAGGTCTAAATAAATTGATAGCAGGTTAAGCTTGGCTATAAATTTGTTACTTAATCATCTAGGGCAAACTCCTATCTGATCTAACTGGAGCCTACAGCAAAAGAAAGAAAATAAGGTGCATTTGATAAATCATCTAAACAACGTGTCAAGAACCCCCAATTGCCTCATGTAGGTTGAATTGGCTTAGCTGTGATGGATGTAACAACCATTCAAGGTTAATCCAAGTCTCTCCAAGTGATAAATTGTCACACTCAACCCAGGAGTAAAAGGACTGCGTGTTTGTTGAGCCAGAGTTTCTTGCATGGCCTGTCTATTAGGATGCTTGTAAACAATAACTATAAACTGATCTAGAGCCACCACCAATGTTGTTAATTGGATTCCAAGCATAGACTTTCTAGTTTGCAAACAGTATGAAGCAGCGTGCTTACCAGTGAATGCACTAAATTTTTTTCCAAACTTTCCACTTCTGTTTACCAAGTCCATCATTTCTTGCCTGAAACAGGGTAACACAAAAGCTAGATAAACCTTCTGAATAAGACAAACAAAATTTTGAGTAGATGGTTATGCAAATTTTCAAGAATGACTAAAATGCTCAGGAAAATGATTAGACAACAAAATTTCAGTTCCCTGCTAAGGAAAATGCATCTAAACAGATTGGAGCCAAACTTGTAACGCTAAGCATCCAGACTCCATTTTGTTAAAGGAAATTTCTTTGGACAAAACGATTTCAGTTCCCTGGTTGGAGAAATGCATCTAAACAGATTGGAGCAAAAAGTGCAAACGTCATGTCCAGAAATGTGTTCTGCGAAGAGCAATTCCATGGGCTCAGTAATCTAGGCAATGGAAATAGTAAATGGGCTCATGTGACGTGATTGCCACTTACGAGGGAATCAAATTGGAATCATCTGCCATCATGATCAGAAGAATCAACATGCCAGGTTTGAAAAGAAAACGGTGAAGACTCTAAAAGAACATACTAGCATGAACAATTGAATAGACCTGGTTTTCAAATTCTACAAAGATTAATTGAATCACATCACTAGACATATTCACAAAAAGCAATATGTAGAATGATGGTCCATTTGTCAATGCTAAAGATGCGCGCGCGCGCACCCACCCACCCACCTGGATACAAGGTTGATATCCAGTGGAACTCATTTCACTAAAGCAAATTTGTGAAGCCGCATTCATAACCTGAGTATGGGGGGAGGATAGATATGGACTGTTATGGAATTTAGAAGGTTGAGGTGGTTTGGCTCATCAGATGTTGAGGGCTTAGTTATCACTCCATCACTCCATCATCACAGTTAGCTTCCAATCAAATAGAGACAGACAGAGATGTGAAGGCATGACAGATTACCAGCTCTTTAGAAGAGAGGAAGACTTCATTTTGAAGTGGTTCAACTATCAACGAAGTGCCCCCTCTTTCATGACCCCCCACACACATGCGAGAGAGAGAGAGAGAGAGAGAGAGAGTACCTTGACAAAGGATGATTATCACAGCCCAAAAAGATCCTTCCACGGAATTTCTTCTTCAAAATGGCAATTGAGAGAGAGGCAGCATCCTGTAATGAAAGTAATGTGCAATGACCTATGAATTTGAAAAAGCTAACAATAGAAATCTGTCACTGATAGTAATACTTTCCTCAGGAACTGAAAGGCCTATGGAGAGTGACTAAAGTTTTAATTTGTTAAAGCTTTGCATGTCTGGGATTAACATAAATACATGCTGCACAACTCTATCAGAACACTTTTCCAAACTCCAAAATCCTTTCCTGGAAAAAATTTCACACAGGAGATTTTTCAGAATCACCAAAACAACTTATAATGAAATAACATAAGTGGACAAGCTGGCTCAAATGGTTAAAGTCTCTCAAAAATTAGGAACTTCACAAACTCAACTTGGTCAGTCCATTATTAATCAAAAGATATGTTGAATAAATGGACAATCATCTAAGAATGCAGACAAAAATCAAGTGACAGACAAAATCCTACAAAATCAAAATCAACAGAACAATATTTCTTGCACCACATATACAGCAAGAACTTCACAAGCATGGCACTCTCAACCTTTAAAGCACCTTCTGATTATCACAAGCTTTCAACAGAAGCATTATAAAATCTGGCTAAATAAAATTTCAAGGGAGAATTAGAGATAGATAGATATATATGTATGTATGTATGTATGTGTGTGTGTGTGTGTGTGTGTGTGTGTGTGTGTGTGTGTAGAGAGAGAGAGAGAGAGATGTGACCTCATAGTGGATAAGATTGAGTACATGATCTGGACGAGAATCTACAATCCCTTTCTCCAGCCAATAGGCATGAGCACCCCTATCAAACTTGTATAAATAGTTAAGGAAATGTTATCAAAAGATTATATCATAAACGTCACTGCAGTTTAAGATCAGAAAAACCATCACTTCAAACTTAGCCCTCAGAGAAAGTTTTCACAAGTAGGATATATAAAGCCCAGCCAATCTAAGTACACAACCGCCAGCCTCCAATACGGCATTTTCTGCTTTTAGAAGGATATCTGTCCGTGGGCTTTTCCCGATTGGCACTACTGGAGAGTCCTGCATGACCACCACAAAAGGTGCAAGTTCAGATATTCAGAGAGAACAACATCAGTAGAGAACAATAATTAACATTGAGTGGGACGTTAGCTATTTAAACTTGCACTGGTAAACTAAACTATATTAAAGCTATAATTTTTCACCAAAAGCTAGGATTAATAGGGATGAATTTTACACGACCAATTTAGCAACCTTGAGTCAATGTGTTCCATGGTAGAATGGTAAAGTAAAAGTAAACTAAAATGGGTCTTCATTGATAGAACAATCATTTATTCAGTACTTAGGGACATCTTTCTATTTTAGAGTAGATTTAAAAAACTATCCTGGAGAAACAAAGGAAGGCCTTGAAAACCAAGAGTTTAACTTTAGTTAAACTAATATAAGTATAGGGGAATGTAGTTTTAAGAACAATAGGATTAAACCATGAGGACATGGTTCAGATCATTAGTCAAGAAGTTCCACAAATTTTTAATATACTGGATACAGTTAACAAAAGTGGTGACAACAAAGAATTCAAGTAGGGCAAAAAACTACTAGATGTCTCTAGGATTTTACCCAATAATGTCTACAGGGTGGGTGTAGCCAAAATAAAAATCTTTAGATGAATGGTTACAAGACCCAGAGAGAAAAATCAAACAAAATATAGTGTAGTACCAACAGGTAAGAAGATGAAAGAAGAAGATTTTGGTGGTTTAGTCAGTGACGCATCTGCAACTGAGATTCATACTGTTAGTAGTGAACTAGTCCAATAAACTTGAAGGACTTAAAAGAACAACAGAACAGACTAAAAGATTAAACGTAACATGGTTAAGGTTAACAGGGAAGAAAAAACCTACAGGCACACAAGAGACAACAATCTCATGGGCAACTGAGGACATCAGCCACAACAGGCAGCAATTCCATTACAGAATTCATGTGGCTTATCCAATGAATTTGGAAACAGATTTATATTAAATTATTAATGATGATTCCCTCAGGAGAATAGTTAATAGTATAGACTTATCGAAAAGCATTGTTTGTACTCAGTAACTAAGATTTGTTGCTTTGGATGTTTAGACTGTATTCTATTTTGGTAAGACTAAACAGCCAAGGGAAGCAAAAATGCCATATCCCTTTCATGGGACATTTACTTGCCTCAACAACATTATCTTTTTCTTATCATTACTTATATTTTTAATGCACCTATCTTTCTATTCAAGAAACTATCTAGATTGTTTCTATTGATTTTATAACTCATATCAATCCTATCTTGCTGATATCATCCCATATCCCTTTTGCACTCCCCTTGTCCTTTGCATTTTCATTTTCTGTTGTTGCTAGCTTACTTGTGACATCAAATCACACATATGGATAATCGTATTTCCAGACCCGTTTATCTCAATAATATCTTGTTGCACAAAAAGGGCTTTGCAGAAGCGATTCCATGTAGCCCCTGCTATTTTTAATATATTAATGATGGATAGAATATCCCCTCATTCATTGTATTTAGCATCACTTGTTTAACTAGACCAAGTTTCATCAGAATCAAAGATGTGTATGGGCCACATTTGCTATATATCTATATTATGAAAAATGTTTAAATCTATGTGAAAAATCAAAGATGTGCATGGGCTACATTTTCTTTATATGTATATATTCATGTGTAAATTATAAAAAATGCTTAGATCCATTCACATGTGTATTATAATGTAAGGGTCTGTTTGGCAACATGATAGGGAAGGGGGGGAAGTGGGAACCACATTTCCCCACACATTCCAATCATTTTATCCATTTTAACTACCTTACTTTTTCCATTTTATCCTTACATTCTAATTATTTTCTCATATAATTATCCTACTTATTCCTATTTTACCCCTATGATATCACCTCGCTCTCACAATTTTCAAAAATTTTCCACTTACCCCAGTACATTTCCAAATGTCCCATAACAATACTTTATAAAATCATTTATCCACATAAAAATTATGTTTTAGATAGTTTAGATGTTGAAAATATAATTTAAAATTAATATTCAGCATTGAATAATTTTATTACATCGATTTTGATTGGGCTTATATAAAATAGTACTAGACAAATGAAAGGATTTTCTTAATAATGTAAGTGATGCTAAAGACAATAGATGAAGTAGATTTCCAATCAATCATCAAGGGTATAAAAATGGCAAGGGTTACATGGAAAGGGGTATCATAGAAGCATGGCCCACACAAAAAAATGACTTAACAAATACAACACAAGGTCCAGTGTTTACTTAAAATAACCAGAAAACATAGTCATTAGCTTGAAACTTCCCAAACAAATTAAAATTGCAATGGGAGGAAAATTGCTTCCGAACCTGAAATATGGAAGAGCACGTGATCTAAAGAAGATTGTGGTGGCATAAAAGAGTAAAAATCAAGTAACCAACGCAAAGTTTTTCATTAGAAAAAGGGTTAAAACTTGCATTGGAAGCCCACCAAGTCTTAGGGAAAGAGGTGATGGACGGAATGGACTAAAGCAAGAATCAGTTTCCTATTAGAAAAATGTGTTAGGCATAAAAGAGTAAAAATCAATTAAGCAACGTAAAGTCTTTCATAAGAAAAAGGGTTAAAACTTGCATTGGAAGCCCACCAAGTCTTCGAGAAAGAGATGACGGACAGAACAGATTAAAGCAAACAAGAATCAGTTTCCTATTAGAAACTTACCAGTAGAGAATGAGATATATTAGATGTAATACCTCATCACATGGTCCATTGTCATTGCGATCATATGCAGCAGTGCTTGATGTAAATAGAAAGGAACCTTCACCGTTCCAGCTTGATGCAGCATCCCTGCACATAATCCAAAGTTTCAAAACCACCAGTTAAGGTAGAAAGGCCTAACAGCTCCATCACTGGGTGCATAGTAAGGTGGAGAAGCTCACTTTCACAAAACAACATTTGTAAGTGTTTGTTGAAACCATGATGGATAAATTTGACATGGGCTAAGATTATGTCCCTAAAAAGCTATATACTACAAATGGGAAAAAAATATATTAGCACCAACAAACAACAAAAAGGACCAATCTAGTGAATAGAGCTCCTGCACATTGTGGAGTCTGTAGAGGGGCATTCACACATGCAACATTATCAAGCTTTATTCCAAAAGGGCTGTTTAATGTCACTCGAGCACACTATCCTGGCAAAAAGGTAACAACACTTGCCATTGCGCCAAGGCCCACCCACATTTACTTTATCCCAAACGCAAAAGAAAAAAAGTAGATGATGAAGGAAAGAACAAGTACAGGAATATGTATGTGTGTGTGTGTGTGTGTGTTTTACAACAGCGAGCATTGAACAACATTTAAACCAATGTCATGGAAACAGTTGACAACCACAATTGACATACTACGAAGGCATGGCAGTGACAGGTTGTAACTTGTATAGGCACACTTAAGGGTGTATTTGGATCCATTATGCACTTGCACAATAGGGTGGGTAATGGGACAATCCTCTATTACACCCCTTCTACATTCCAACCAAACAGGATATCACCACTACATCCCATATCCATCTCTTTTGAATCATTATCCTGACATTTCGATTACTGTTTCTACCAAATCAGTGTTCATACCTATATATTCTCTACTTTTTAATCATTCACAGAAGTATAAAATATAACTCAATATGTGATCCATTTAGATCATGATCACAATATCGCAGCAATCAAAGCGTTTTCTATGCACCACACCTTTGCCATTTGTTCCACAATTCAAAATGCCAATAAGTCACTGAAAATCCACGACAACGTTTTTAGAACATATTTTAGTTTTCAAAACCATTTTAGATTGCATAAAAAAAATCAGATCAGTTTACTTGTATTGGCATTGCTTAGTAAATTGCAATGATTACATTCAAAGGGACATGCCGTAGCTTTAGATTTTTGGCATCTGGGCTATGACAGCTCCTTTTCCAATTGAAAAGGTGGATAATTCACAAACAAAGCATACTCATTAGACCATGAACCTCTGCTGGCAGGCCCATATTCGATTTCATTCAAAACTGATGGACATACCAAATTAAGTGGTAGATGAAAAGAATGATGTATGCTTACCTCAGATCACCAGGATAGTCAGCACTTCTAGATGGTGGAGCACAAAAAATTACATAAGGAAACTGGCGACTAATTTTTGATCCCTTCACTGATGGATTAATCCCAATTTTTACCAATTCTTCATGGTGGTCCACAGTCATTGTTTGCCCAAATATTTCACAGCCCGGATGTTCCTGTTCCAAAGGGGAAGCATAGTAAAATGTTTCTTGCAAAACATCCTTGGAAATCAGAGAATTGCAATGGTAGCAGATGATTATTTACTAAAATTCAATACATATTTTCCTGCCAACTAGGCAATAGGTTTTGGAAATAGTTCATAATAAACCGTGTATTCTTTAATTCCAGGCAAGCTTAATAGAATAGAGTCCAAGTCAATCTAACAAAGAGAGGATGCACCAGCAGTGGGAGTCAGTTCCCCAGTGTTTCCCAAATGATTACAATTTCTAATTAACCATACACAGTAAGAACCATGAAAGGAATGGAGCACGATTAATATAACGATGCTTGTAAATCAAAGAACCTGACCTAATTCAGCCAGTCAATTTTGGAAGACCTCCCACCATAACATTTGATTATATGGAGGATAAGTATACAAGGTTCTTTGAGAGGTGGCTTTTGAGCTACACTCGATCCATAATGACTCCAACAACTTGGATGAAACCATTAGAATGATGGCATTAATACAGTGATTATGCTGCTACCATTACCATTTAAGAATAAGAGTTAATTGCCACCGGGGCAGTGCCCTAGTGGTAGCATCACTGGTTCCCATGAACCGGCAAGTCTTCGATTTTTGCATAATGCAGGTCTGTTATTTACGGTTCCCCCTAATGTGGGGATATTACAGATCTCTCCCCCCCACCCCCTTCTCCCTTTTTCTTCAGTGGGGGTATTTATAGAAAAATTTCCTCCAAGGCGTGAGGGTTGTGAAAAGTGTTGGATTGTAATATCAATTTGTGCATAATACCAATAAAAAAAAAGTTAATCACATTAATGCCTTCGGAAAAAGTTAATTGCAAAAAACCAACTTCACTATAATAGAAATTAGAACATAGGAAGTTCCTACAACATGCTCACTTCAGCAAAAGAATAAAATCTAAAGTCGTGCTTAACTAGCACTTCTTCTTTTTTAATTGGAACTAGCACTTAGTCCAGCAATCATTAAATGTCAGAACATATCAATAGAAGAGGTAAAATGGTCAAAAGAGGTCCATTAAACATTAGAAATCACACAATAAAATCTAGATCAGATTTTACCATTTGGTGGAAATACAAATATACAACAACCATATCAAGAATTTACTTCCAATAGCCTATGGCCACATCTGTTTTTCTACAAATCATATGCCATGCAATAATGCATCCCTGTCTAGTTTCTTCTGATCATCTAATTTAGGCAACCAATAATGTAACAACTGTGACAGGTGATAGAAAGAAATATTTCTATTGCTCCATACAGAAGCTCAGGTAGAAAAAATTTGATGTTCTAGAAAGAAAAAAAAAATGACTGACAAACATTTTGGCCTACAATTGATTATTGTCATATTTTCCTATGAGCTTAACATCATAATATAAATGTTTGGATGCTAGTAATGAGATTCACTAAAAACAAGGAAAAAAAAAAAAAAAGGATTGCATCAGTTAAGCAGGTATAATTTGCCAATTCAAATTAACAGATAGTACCTGCATCCAATTTTCTGCCACTACTCGGCCAAGTACGCCGGGTCCAATTATTAACAGATCATTTTCCCCAACATGACTGGAACAAGAATCCTCCAATTGCTCCTTAGGTGCACCTGACTTCATCAAAAGCTAAATGAGCTCCTGCCAACAGTAACTTACAGACAAAGTTGTTGCTGTTTAACTGAAATTATTGCTCTTTTCTTTGAGCAGCATAAAACATGCAAAAGCTTATCAGAAAAGTGAACCAAGGAACCACCATTATTCAGAATGTTGTTTGGACACATTTCAAATGGCCAATTCTAGATGCAATTCCTTTAGTTAAACATAGCCTTAGGCAAATTATCACCAACGCCACCTTCTTACAACCCCATCTCCATTCATGCACACACAGAATCCAAAATTCTCATGAAATTTCACAAAAAGAGTTTGGTTTGTGCCACATTCATAAATTCTAACACGCCACCACAGTTAGTGACCATGCACTGCAGCACATTCTGTGGTAGCAATCCTTCTAGCTTGTGTGCAAGCAGCCTATCAAGAATATGGAACTTCCAATCTGGCCCTTGTCAATAGCCTATAGACAAGCCAAGACAGCTTACAATCTTGCTCAGGCTTGCTCTACAAAATTTTGAGCTTGAGTTTGCAAGTCCACCTTGAAATGCTTGGCTTGATTCAACAAAGTCTCTGCAAGTTTGTGGCTTGAGTAACTAAGGGTTAAAGCAAAAACTCAAAACTGCATTATAACCTTAGCCGATGCTAGGTTATTTGACCTCAAAGTATTCTTATTTATTGAATTCAAAAAAAAAAAAAAAGTATTCTTAATTATTGTACTTGCTGAACGGTGAAGATTCATTCAGAGAGGACATGCATCTATGGAAGCCAAAAAGGCTTCGATGAGTACTGAAGATGTGAGCAGCAAAGGTTATCCAGAGGTGTGGATTAAATATCCAAATGTCCAGGTTGGTAGAGATGTTTGTGTATACACACAATTTGACACAATATCCTTGATACAGCCCACCTAATGGGACCATAACTGAGTGATACAATGAATACTCCATCGCAAGGAATTCACGTTTCACACAATCCTCAAATTCCAGAAAGCCTCCAGGATTACAACATCGATTTAAACCGCAAAATGACAGTACTTCAAAAGCACTGGTAATGAAATTCATGATTTAACAAATTTGCATATCAAACCTTCTTCTGTATTAGGAGTTTGCACTAAACTCTTAAGTTCACAGTTGTGTGATCCTAATCTCTTCTAAGTTGCCGTGTAGTGGGTAAACACTTATAAAACAATGAATCAGCAGAGACTCTTCTAAGTTGCCGTGTAGTGGGTAGACACTTGTAAAACAATCAACCAGCAGAGACTAGCAAATGTAGTCTCCACTTACATGAGACAAAGAAAAGCAACCTGAAACATAAGTACGACACCACAAAACCCTTTTTTCCCCTAAACAGCAAGGGTTTTAGATTAGACAACTGATCCAAGCTCATTCATTTTCAAGTTCCACCTCTGCTAATCAAAATCAGGGGTGAATTACAGTTAGTCAGCGCCAAACACTGACTGCAAGTCGGCAATTCATGCTCCCGAGCTAAGTACTTGGATAAGACAGCCTCGTTTGAGAATATTATCAGCAAAAATCCAACTCCTTGTCTTCCCTTTCTGTTGAAAGATTTGAAATTTCCGTTCTTAAAAACGAAAGATGAGAAATTTCCGAAAACAGTGTGGATCAACCGGAATTACTAACCGACAGAGGATTGCAGTGGCGTCGCCATGGAAGGTGGAGGTTTGGTCCTGAGTTTAGAGCTTGGGAAGGTGGAGGAAGGCAGGAGGAGGAGGTTATGATGGAGAAACGTAGACGGACGGCGGATATTGAAGGATGGGCGGGCGTAGGAGGCCTGTGCAGGTGGATGTTTGGATTTGGAGATGCGGCTGTTGAGTGGAGTGCTTTCCATGGAATGTCGGAGAGCGAATGGGATAAAACCAGCCGCAACGGATTCGATTCCCTCGGGATATGAACGTGGTGGTTGTCCGGTTGATGAGATAGCAGAACTTGAAGTGCAGAAACTTTCTACACTGGTCGCTGCATGTGATTACGGAAAAGGCCGAAAGGGAAATGGAAACTCGTTTTATGACTTCATCACGTTTTTACATCGTTTTACCTGCTCCAGCTATTCTACTTTTTTCATTCCATCCATTTTTCACACAGTTAGAGCGTGTTCTAGGCATATAAGCTTCTTGGATTGAATTGTGTAACCGTTCCAAGATAATGTTTCAATTCCCAATGCAGTTTTTTGAATTTTCAATATAATTTTAGTATTTTCTAATACTACTTTACTATTCACAATACACGTCGTATTCACGGTGACCAATCGTATGCACCTGTATTACACCTTTTTTAAAAAAAAATTTTGACAATTTTGCATGAATCTATTAATCTAAATGTATTTAGTATGTATATTAATTTTTATTATTTTTTAAGATTTTTAGATATTTTTAAAATTTTTAAAAATCAATAGCATTTTTAGTAATTTAAATAGCATTTTTAATAATTTAAATTACTAAATTACTAAAAATAATATTGATTTTTAAAAATTTTAAAAATATCTAAAAATCTCAAAAAAAAAATACAAACTAATACATATGTTAAATACACTTAATATTAATAATTATGTAAAAAAAAATTTAAAAAAAATTAATAGAATAATTGTATGCATCCTAGTGCATATAACTGCACCTGTTTTTGCAATAAACATTGTTATATTCTTATTCTAAATACAAATTCGATCCAAGAATATTATTTGATTTGAAATACATATTAAACTAGTTTTTCAAAATTTTCCAGCTTCCTCTTTTACCAGACACTTTTCCCCTTCTATAGCACCGAATACACCCTGAGAGTGATATCCATGTCATGAATCTAACCGTTTTGAGCTGGCCATTGCCCACAAAACCCAAAGTCGATGTTAAAAATATTCGGAAGTCCTTTCGCTCCTATTCCTCCTTCCCGAGGTGATCTCAGAAACCATCATTCCGCAGCTGTATGCATCTCATAATTTCTGGGCCTGAAATCCATTCGAGAGAAAGATAGCTTATCGTCATCGAACCCCTCAGAGCCGTCAGAACTTAACTGAAATCTTTTCCAAACAACTTTGCAAGCGCAATATCCGCAAGATAGGCTAATCCCCTCACCATTTCAAATGCAATCTGGTAACTTTTCGACCAATCCAAGCAATGTTTTGGGGTCCCGAATAGATGGAAATTCAGATGTCCATGTGGGCACGTAGGCGAGCTTTCCATTTTGCTCTTCCATGACGTGAGGGGAGCTGTCTTTTCGGTCTCGTTCTTGTCCCAAGACAACCTCCAGCAGGCAGGAATGTGTCAGCTGGGTGAGCAAATGGCAAAGCTCTCCAAGTGGACCACCGAGAGATCATTTTTTTATCTCTCAGCACGAGATTTCAAAAGGACTGCAACCGTCGAATTGGAGGGAGACGTGGATGTGAATTTGGCGGATCAGATAGAGGAATTGGAAGGGCTGAGGAGTAGGCTGAAGGTTTTTAGGAGCGAATTGGTTACGTTGGGGAGGGGTGCTTTTCTGTTGGCTGCCGGACCATGATTTTCTCTGAGATATGGACCGATTTGGCATTGATATAATACTATTTAAAAATCACTGACATAAATGAAAACGAGTAATTAACATAAACGCAAAAATTTTAATTTTAATTTTAAGTTGGCATGGATGCAATCGTTTGTAGCATAATTATGTTTCTAATTAAAATATTTTTACCTGAAAAAGTAATGCTACGAAAATGATTAACGGATTAATTTTTACTTGTACAATAATATAGCTCCAGTAAAACCCCCATCTTGTGTGTAATACACAATAGTGAATTAGGATATCAAACGTTACTGCATTATCCCCCGAGACATTTTCTTAAAGAAAACAATAAATTATCAATTCACCTTGCATCCTAGTCGTTTTGTTAATTTAAAATGTGTTATTATTTAAATTACTGCTCTGTATTCTTTACCTTTTAATTATTTATCTAATTTTTGAGATATACACCCAGATTTATTCCACTCATTATCGTGACTGATGTTCTTTTAACTTACTACACACTCATTCAAAGGCTGCTTAAAACTTGGCTCATTCGGAGCGTCCTGCATTCAGGATTTCTGCCAAAAGGGAAAAAATTGTTAGTGAAAGCAGTGGTCTCCTGTTCGGTTGTTGAAAGTTGTATCTACCTTATTCTTTAGCGGAGCTGGGTCTCTAGATTTCTTTAGGGAGAGCCGAGTGTCTCCAGATTTGTAAAAATGTCTCAGAACTTCAGTATAATATGTGTTGAGATGTATATAAAAATATACCAATAACAAAAACTTAGCTGATTCAAAGGCAATGACAGTAGAGAACTTGGGAGGAGGGGAAATGACAGCACTTGAATGATGGGGTCTTAAATGGAAGGATGAATGGAATTAGAGATATTCTTGAATAGCTCAAGGGGAGCAGAGATTTGCTTCCGTTGACTTTATACATTATAAGCTACTGGAGGATATGGTTCCTCAGAAACAACTGGGTGATGGAGGGCAAAATTGGGACCGATACAGGATGTGATCCAATAGAGTAGAATGTATATCCACCATTATCAATCCTCTATCTTAATGCAGATAGGGGGTCTGATGGGAAGTGGCTCACGAGCAAAATAGACAAACTCGGTGGAGGGCTTCATCAAGCTGAACGTGGATACAGGAAATGTGGAAGGAAAACAACTAGTGGGATACAGAGCTATAATCAGAGACTGCAACGGCTCCTTCTTGGATGCTGGGAGGAACAGGGATTCCCAAATTCAGCAGAACAGGAGGCAAATGTTATCCTACTGGGGATTAACTGGGTGCTGAATTTGAATGTGAGAAAGACCAACATTGAGTCCGATTCGCTGGTAGTCATTAGCTGGCTTCAACAAGGGGTGGAAATTCGGTCAAGAATTGGAGAATGATTTGGCAGATTATGGAGCTGAGCAGGCCGTTCCCGCAGTTATCTTTCAACCATGTGTGTAGAGCAGGTAACCAAGTGGCGTATTATTCAACAAAAAAAGGGTTTGAAAAGCACTGCAATTGGCAATGTGTGGTCAGATCAAGCACCAAACTTCAATAAAAATCTGCTTCGTTACGACAATCAAAGGGGGAATGGTGTAATTTTTTAGTTTTTTAGTTTTTCGGGTCTATTTTTCGGCTGGGTTCCCCCTGCCTGTCTCCTCCTTTGTACAACTAAGTGGAGGGGCGGGAGCTGGGGCCCTCCTTGCTTGATCTATAACCTTAAAAAATACAACTTACTAATACTCTAATCAGAAGGTGACTGAGCGACCGATAAAAGATACGAAAATCACAATGCAGAAAGGATTCCAATGGTTTGAATTTTGACAGTTCGGCATTTAGTAAGAGGATAAACTACTTTAACTACCTTATTTGTTCAATTATTATCTCTACGTTAGTAATTATTTTTTACATCTCTTCATATAACTATTATATTTATTTTATCTTTGTTTTATTTACTTCTAATTACTATCTGTATTATCTTACATTACACTCTTTTTTTTTTCAAAATTTCTTCTAAAACTTTTTTCCCCACTTTTTTCCCCTCTTACCAGACGCACCCACCAGGTGAGAAATCAGCTCAACTTTAGGATAAGGGAATCTTTGAGTATTTGACTATGAACACACAAAACAAAAAAATATAATTTAACTGCAATGAAATAAAAACATAATGTTTTGATGCATCAGGGTGTAAAACTTAGTTTTTAATTTAAATTTTTTTTATAAAACTGTTAATCACAAAGTTTTACCATTTTTGAAGATGTATATATATTTAAAAAAATTTTAAGATAGGGATTTTAGTCATTTTAAATGACTAAAATATCTCTATTTTAAAAAATAAAAAATATATATTAAAAAAGTAAAACTTAGATTAATAATTTTATTAAAAAATTAAAATTTAACAAAAATGAGTTTTGCACCCTGATGTACTAATGCACTGAAACATACCTCAAAATAAAATCCGCACTATCAAGAATGAAAATTTTCTTGAGTTAATGTCATTTTTACATCAACTGCAAAGAATCACAAAGTCAAAAATGCCTATTTCGATAATCCGAGGAACCGAGCAAAGCTAGACTCCCATCCAGCATCTACACGTCTTCGAGTTGTTCATTGCCTTCCCTAAGGGATCAGCAGTGCCTGCAATGCCATTTTATTCATCTCGAATAAAGAATGTGAAATCCAAAACTCTTACGCTTGGAAGGACCTCGAGCAACAACATATGCTTGGGAAAGTTGATAGGGACAGCGATCATATCAACCTGGTTGCATTGAGGCTCAATACACCCTTGCGTACTACACTTATTTTTTATTTTTTTTGAAATTTTTTTTCATGAAGCTATTAATCTATGTATATTTAACATATGTAACAATTTTTACCGATTTTGGAGACTTTTAGATTTTTTTTAGATTTTTAAAAATCGATGGCATGTTTAGTAATTTTAAATTACTAAAAATGTTATTGATTTTTAAAAATATAAAAAAAAATCTAAAAGTCTCCAAAATTGGTAAAAATTTATATATATATTAAATACACTTAGATTGACCATTGCATAAAAAAGTTAGAAAAAAATTTAAAAAAATGCTTGTATGCACTCGGGTGCATACGATCACTATCCAGCATACGCCACTCAATTTTTTCCTTTTCTGAAGTGTTGCAGCAGATGCATTGGTCACTGGGTTGGTGTACGCCTGAATAAATGGCTAGCAGGATAAGGTTGGTGATATGGATGGAAGTCTGTTAAGAGGCGTCCATCCGGAGCTGGGTCATTTAGAGCACATAACTAGGGGTGCAACTTAGGTGAGGTACCCATTGGTACCCATCGACCTGACCCTAATTTGGGTAGGGTATGATAGAAAATATTACCTATGGGTATGGATAGGGTACAAATTATTCCTCGTTTCCTCAAATAGGGTACAAGTATGGTAGATACATTGGATACCCAGAACCGACCCACATAGGTACTCATATAGGTTATTAATTAGGTGCATAATTATATATATGTATAATATATATTATATAGTATGTATTATGATTTGTCTTTGACATCTTATGTGCATACATATTTTAACAAATTCAAATTTAAATGAATTTTGTACCTTGTAAAGTATAAAACTAGTTTGGTTATTTATATATACAGTATTGACTTCCGAAAGACTTTTATAAATACTCTTGTGACTTATGATAATAATATATTAATAGTTTTAATGATTAAGTCATGATAATCTATAATTCATATTTTTATATAATAATATAAATAATAATATATGTACTTATGATTTTAAAACATAAATAAGTATTATTTTACATTATCTAAAATAATATAGAATTTTTAAAAAAATGTTGTATTTGAGTATTAAATGAACCGATTTAGAATCAGAATCGAAACCAACCCTATTGGTAATGGGTAGGATAGGGTATACTAGGAACTGAGCCGACATATAGGTAGGGTAGGATAAGCCTTTTACAAATAGGGTACGGGTAAGGTAGACCACTACCTAAACTGAATCGACCACTACACTTAACCAATCCTCAGGATCCACCAATAGTCAGCTCAAGATAAGCCTAGTATACTTGTGTTTAGGCCACATGATTAGATCCATGACAGAGAGAGACTTAACTAGTAAGGAACAGATGCACGTGTTGTATCCGGTTTGTTAGGATTTGTCGAGTGTAGATTGTGGGATATAAATAGGTGTTGAGTCGGTTCTGATAGGGTTGTTGATTGTGTTTTCTTGTAAGCCAAGAACATGAGGAGATGTCGCTCATTGAAGAGGAACCCCGTTGCATGAAAACCATCAGCGAGAATTGAATCTGTAGCGTGATTTAAAATTAGGTTATATCATAGATATCAGAGCTCAGGGAAGGGGCGTAGAAATTTGTGCTCAGTAATACGAACTCCACATAGAGCCTCAAGGTTTTCGATGGAGAAGAGTAAAACTAGGGGTAAGAATCAAGGTGGGTCAACCCATGACCTACCTCGACTCGACTCTATTTTATACCTGGGCATGGTAGGTTGGGCATTTGATATTTTTTTTGAAAGGGCTAGTTGGGGCCAATCGGTTGAACCTTGGACCTCCTCATACTCGCCAACTCGCAGACTTGTAATATATATATTATTTCATTTCTATTAAACCCTAACCTAATTGGCCACACTCCACAACTCACAACCCAACACCTAGTCACACACACCCGCACCCCCTTTCTCCCTTCTAATCATCGGTCACAGCATCATTTCACCTTATCACATCGCCGACCGTCGCGCCCAACCCTTTCTCCCTATTTGGTAGTTGCACCTTGCTATCTTCCAAATCCTGTTGCCACACCTAGCCATCTTTTCAATCCCATCACTGCACTTTGACATCCTTCCAATTCCATCGTCACACCCAGCTCTAATTCTCCAGCGTTCAACAGTAGCAGTCTTTAGCAATAAATAGTGGCTCTAGTTCTCTAGTGTGCAACAATAGTAGTGGCTTAATATCCAGCATCGATCAATAATAGTGGCTCAACTTCAGCGTTGATCAATGACTATTTGTCTAGCTCCAACACTGCCATCTTCGGCTATCTCCATCATCTACATCCTCCTTCTCCAATAACAGTCATAGTTGGTATATGATTGAATCTTAAAATACCTTTTTTCCTTTATATTTTTTCTATTTAATCTAGCATGTTTAGGCTAGTATGTTTGGCAATGTGTGGTCAAATCATCATCCCGATTTATTCGAAAATGGTAAAATGGCACACACCTCATTTATTAATTGTTAGCGTTGATCATGATAAACTTCTACAAAACTCTCAAATACTTGCATTCAAAGATTTATTTGCAACTAATTTAAGTGTTTGTTATATATATATATATGCATTATATTTGGTAATATGCTTGTATTATACTTATATTTTGATTTCTTGTATTTTGAATTATTTATAGGCATTGCATTGGATATAACAAAATATAAGAACATGAGTTCAGATGTTGGTGAAAATATGGATTACGATATGGTGGAGAATTTGAAGGAGAAACAAGTGGTTGATGTGAATGAAGAAAATGTAACACCTATTGTTAATGATGAAAATGATTCGATTACCAAATACAAACTTACTTTTTCAGTTTGGAAACATTTTACTAAAAATGAAAAGAAGGTTGGTAAAAAATCGTCTCGTTTAATTACTATAAAAGGCCTTTTAAGTGTGCTAGTAAGGATGGTGCTAGTTCACTTTCAAGGCATATCACAAGATGCAAATCTTTTCTAATGTGAGGGCAAAATAAGAGGTAAAAGCTATTGACATTCTCTTCACCATAGTCCAAAATTAATAGAGAACAACTTATTAATGTATAAGAATTTGATCAGGATAAATGTGGAAAGGGACTCGTTGAAATAATCATCATAAATGAAAAACTTTTTAAGATTGTGTAGCATGTGGGATTGAGGAGATGAGTTAGCATGCTACAGCCACAATTTAAGTGGGCAGCTAGGAAAACTACTGTCAATAATTATCTTACAATTTATGAAGCCGAGAAGAAGAAATTAAAGAAATTTTTTGAAGATAAATTTCAAATAGTGGGTTTGACTGCAAACTTGTAGACTTTCATTTCGAATAATAGTTACATATGTCTCACAGCGCACTACATTGATGATGAATAGAAGTTACATAAGAAAATAATTAACTTTTTTATACTCCCACCTCCACATACCAGTGACCCCATTCTCAAGAAATCAAGGATTATTTGTTAAGTTGGAAGTTGAATAGAATTACCAATTTGACTATGGATAGTGTATATGCAAAAAATGTTGCTTTGAAAATTCTATGGAGAATATTAGTTAAAAGAGGGTTTCTAACATGTAAGGGCAACAGTTTTCATATATGTTGTGCTGCTCACATTGTTAATTTGATTATATTAAATGAAGTGAATGAATCAATTAATAGAATTCAAAGGTGTGTTAGATTTATAAGAGGTTCTACACAAAGAGAACATAATTTTAAAATATGTTGTGAGAATCAAGGAATTAGTTCCAAACTTGGATCACGCATAGATGTTCCTATGAGGTTGATTCTACTTATTTAATGTTGGAAAAAGCTTTGAAGTGTCAACAAGGTTTTGACCACCTTGTCTTATATGATGTTTCATTTGCAAAAGAAAATGTTCCTAGCAACAGTGATTGGAGAATTGGCAAAGTTATGTGTTTTTTAAAAATATTTGTATGAAGTTACAATCACATTATCTTGAACCTCATATGTTACTTCATCTCTTTACCCACATGAGATCCACAAGATTGAAAAGCTGTTGTTTGAATTTTTTACGTTGGAAGATCTAATCCTTGGAGACATGTCTAGAAAAATGAAAGAAAATTTTAATAAGTATTGGAGCAGTCTTAATAAAATTAACACGTGGTCGGTGGTTGCAAATGTATTGGATCCAAGATGTAAGTTGAAGCTTTTAAAATTGTGTTATTTCACAAATATATAACGTTAACAAGGTCAAGGAGATAATAAATAGTATAAAGACTAAATTTGAAACCATTTTCAAGGTCTATGAGGCTAAATTTTCTACTTTAACTAAAATAAAAGTTGAAGCCTCCAACACAAACAAAGACAAAAGGATGATCAACAGTAATATATTTGAAGTTCTTAGCCGTGGATGAGATAGAAAATGAGAAGATCAAGATTAATCGATACTTAGAAGAGCATATTGTAGTGGAGGAATTTCTTAGAAGCAGGACTATAGTATTATATATGTATATATTACTCTGCGGACTATTTCCATAGCTTATAGAATATATAGACGTTATTATAAATGTTGAAATTAATCCATATCATTAATATATAATTTCAATATCCATATATATATATATCATATATTAATTATATCAATGCTTTTATAAAATAAAATGTATAACAAAATACAACAATCTCAATGCATATATTTTAGGCATAAAGTTTGGACATATTTATGTGCATAATTTTACATCCTAAAAAATCTTGGGTCAAACATATTGATAATCTAAAAATCATAATTGATGATATGCATGCTTTTTACAAAACAACCTAATTAATTGTATAAAAATAAAATATATAATTCTTAAACTAAAATCAACTTCTAAACAAAATGTCACTTGCCTATGTAGGAAGAAAAGAAAAATAATTTCTCTTTCCATAACTTTAGCTTCACAAACCTTTATTACGGACACCTAAATCTATCAACTCCCCTAACCCTTTTATAAAAGCCTCCATGGATAAAAGATAAAATCCTATAACTTGAATTTAACTTTAAATTCAACTCCAAGCTCATCTTATTCCATAAGATATTTATCTTTCTTGTCTTATGGGACCTATATGCTTGAAAAGGCAAAAGTTCAAAAAAAAAAAAAATTAGTTTCTTATGGAACTTGCACTTAAACCCTAGACCTCTAAAACTTCTGAATCACTTGTATGTCAACCAAGCTACATAGGTTACTGAAATAATATTCAAAAATAAAAATAAAAATAAAAACTACAACCCGTAGCATATATAAATTATAATTAGGTAGCCCATTATTAACCATTTGGCCCAGTTAGTCAAAGGGTCAACCCCTACTACATAAGCTATTACATATTGACTTTGACCAATCAACTTTAAAAAATTTTAGATATTTTATAATTAGATTACATGCAAGTAATTGTGTTAGGCTGACACTAGCTGTAAAGCCCAAAGTTGACACTTATCTTATTTTATCATATTATTAAAAATAAATTTCATTAAAAATATATTTATAAAAGATCTTTTAAGAGTAAATATTTGACTATTAAAATGTTCGAATGGGAGTCACTACTTAGACACTCAAGTGGCTTATGTGAGAATATGTAGAGTGGTAGGTGTTATGAGTGAGATGAGTGAGAAGCCTAGAGTTCATAGCTAGGCAGTATCATTAGTACCTTGCCCATGGAATACACCTCCATTAATGTCTAGTCATCTAAGCTGAGTAACCCAATAAAAAAATTAGAATAGGATGATCATCCATATCCAACTAAAAAATGTAGAAATATCATTTATTTGGGAAAACTATTTTTAAAATTTTTTTCGAAATTTTTTCACCTATACACAAACTTCACTTGTATTTTTTATAAAATTTAATATTATTAAAATTATATTTTATTTTGACTTGTATTTTTTATAAAATTTAATATTATTAAAATTATATTTTATTTTGAATTTTAAAAATGATAAAATAGACATGGATGCACCTAAGTATTGAGTCATTATTATACAACTATAAAAAGCTCCACACTTTATACGATAACATATTGGACAATTGTTTAATATCTTGTTGGGTACACCATTGAGCATTTGCCTGTGATAACTTGGAGTCTTGGATGGCTAGCAGGCAGCTTACCTGGGATTGAGACCCTTGATAGATGAGTATTTTACAATTTTTCCTGTCATGGGAGTTTTTACAATTTTCTCGAGAGATGTGGTATTATAGATTTTTCTTCCAATGTAGAGATATTTAAAGAAAAATTCTTTCTTTAGTGCGAGGGTTGTGGATATACTAAATTATAATATTAGTTGTTTTGTCATATAAATAAAATTAAAAAATCTAGCTAGAAGCGTGAAGATGTTCATGTATGGAAAATTGTACACACCTCCTTTGGATATATATACACACCTAAAATGACTTAGCATACTTCTGATGCATTTATTTATAATTAAAACATTATACATATTTTTAGCATACTTATTCGTATGCATTTATTTATAATTAAAAGATTATACATATTTTAAACTTTTATATGATATAAATATTTGAAAAAGATTAATAATTATATATTCATTGTAAAAATATTAATTTTAATAAAATATAATTTTAATGAAAGTAAGCTTTAGTACTATGACAAAATAAATTATGTTAAACATGATAAATGGTTTATATTTGAAAAAAATTTTAAAAAAAAATAAAAAGGGTGCATTAAAGGATGTATTGAGTTTTTGCCTTGGAATAACATGTATAGAAAATGTGTGTAACTCAAATAAAAATATTAAAGTGGATAAATGAATAAATAATAAATAATTATAAATGAAAAAATTTCTTATATACCTTAACTGTAATCTTATGATGCTCATGGAATGTTATATTTTAAGGATGCAATTTGGGTAGGGTACACAGAGGTCAACTGTAATCTTATGATGCTCATGGAATGTTATATTTTAAGGATACAATTTGGGTAGGTCAACCTGATGAGTACCATAAAATAGTTAGAATAAATTCTTATTTGTATACTACAAGGATAGGATAAATTTCAAATTAAAAAATACCCTAGTCCATTAGGATAATAGATTCCAAGGTCTAGGCACCTGAAACCAATGCAAATTATTAATGTATATTTAAAATATCTTTTAATATATTTTACATTGAAAGATATAAATATATTCTTTAAATATATAAAAACTTATTTAAAAAGATATAAATATATTCTTTAAATATATAAAAACTTATTTAATTTATCAATTATTTAGTAAATTTAATAAACGTA
>JAXCLR010000050.1:60838749-60864491 GCA_035584095.1 Annona squamosa | reverse complement strand
AAAACTTATTTAATTTATCAATTATTTAGTAAATTTAATAAACGTATTTTTACAATTATATTACTATTATCTTGATTTTAGGTTTTTGAGTAAGACTTATGATAAAACTATATATTTCAAATATAATATAAAGAATATTTTAAAGACTCGATTTGAAAGCAAAATTGAAATCTACCCAACCTTTTAAACTAAGATAGGTGTTGCATATTTTTTTGCAAGTGTACAAGTCGCACGAGTAATATATAAATGAGTAGAGTTATCATTTCCATGGGGACTTGAATTCTAAATATTTACTAATTACAAAAAACTAACAATTAGAATTTAATTAAATAAATGGAAATTAAGAGGTGTAAAGTGAAAGAGACAAGCAAAAAAAAATAGATTGGAATAAAAAGTTGTAAATTAAACGAAAAACTCTTATCAATAGATGAATCTAAAGTTACAACTTCACTTGCTTATCCCTAAGAGTTTATTATATTTTCTTGATTTATTTTATTAATATGGATTATTAATTTTGGGCAATATTATTTATACTCCCTTTTAATGGCCACGAAAATCTAACCTATTAACACTCCCCATATTACAAACTTATCCAAATAACTTGAAAATAATATTTAAGGCCCAAGTGTTGAAAAAGCACATTTTAAAGCAAATTGCACTTTGAACTCAAACAATTACCCATCAAATTAACACAAAATATACAAATTATTTTACTATTGTCGATTATCAAATACTCTCCACACTTGAATTTTTTTCTTGTCTTTAAGCAAAGACAAATCACAACTTAGGCAATATAAATGATAAAATACCATTCTCTCAAAACTTTATGCACATAAAAAGATTTTATCCCCACTAAACCAAAATATCATTTATGCCACTAATTACCCACTCATCAAGCAATCATAAGTAACTTCTCAATCGTAAGCTATGCACTTCAACAACATTCAACATCTGAAGTTAATAATTTTATGAATATAAAATTGAAATCTCCTATCTTCACCTGCACTTAGATGCACAACTGTTATTTTTATCTCCACTAATCTTAGTACACAAGATTAAATGATCAAGAGATCTTTTCTAGGTTGTAATGGGGTTATGGAAGTCGGTTAAACAAAGAAATTTATTTTTTCTCTTTGTTTTTTGGAGAAACGAAATGTTTGAAATTCTTGTAATTACTAGCAATTTCATTAATTACTTGCTCTCTCCCTCCCTCTCTCTCTCTCTCTTAAACCTGCTATTGCCCTTTATAAGTTTTTTTTTACCAATTCCCCTCATCATATCTCAGGATATCTAGAGAATTTTTTTAACCAAGTCCAGCTTTTATTCCTCTCACCATATTTCAAGATATCTAGAAATTTTTTTAGAGCATTTATATACTAGCAATCATATTTAAAATTTATTTTCTCAATTTATTTTCAAATTTCTCTCATGTGGGTAGAGGTAAAGAATTTTGGGTAAAGGGGTTAAGGTTAAAAATTAGAAATTTTGAAGAAAATAAGGCTATAAGGGCTTCAAGGTGGCTGCAAAAAGATATGATATTATCAATAGGTTGGCTAAGGCTAAGGGCTCATGAAGCAAACACCTCTATCATATCTATTCTCACTTGTGCACTATGATTTTGTTTTAACAACTTTCAAAGTCATGCTCTAAGATAGGTGAAAAGCTAAAATGTCATATCAGTTCATATAATTTTCTTAAAATTAAAAAAAATTACTTGTGAATCACTTGATAAGAACATAATTAACTAATAAATAGACATTTAACCTTATGAAGATATAGAACTTTGTTAAACACTCAAAATTGTGAGAGAATAAACTTTTTTTTTTTTTGCAACAACAATCTTAGCCTTGTTTCTTACCCAAATTGCACATTTAATCACATTAAAGAAGACTCAAAAAATTACCCTATTCACCAAATTCAAAAAATTTATTTTTTAATCTTGCACCCCCACACTTGAACTAGACATTGTCCTCGATTTTTTTTTAAAAAAAATCCTCACAAAATATGCACTCATTAAAAAAAATTCAATTGATAAAAAATTCAATTTCAAAAGTCTCAAGTATGATGAGTGAATTCGCTATTTGTGCATTTTATCCCTTGAACTTGTGATCCAGTTGCACCATCCCCAACCTGAAAAAGTAGAAACGGAGATCAAATAAGAAAAATACTAAATAAAATAAAAGCAAATCCTAACAAAAATATAAACTAAGTCAAACAAATCTTATGTTGGGTTGTCTCGCAAAAAGCTCTTGATTTATAGTATTCAGCTTGACTGCACAATGTCTTCAAAATTAAATAATCCAATCCCATCTTTTGCACAAATTTGATCTTGAATTTTACTTTCAACTCCATATGTGCTTCCTTTCTTCTGCATTGACTTATGATCTCCTCCGGTCAATAAATCACTGTAGTGAGTTTTGAAAAAAAAAAAGAATTAGGAGGAGAGGAATACTTTCTTGTTTTATTTTTATGAATACAGTTCTTTAGATGTTAGCTTCTCTAATGATAATATTGAATTTCTTTCACTTTTATGAGATTGATCAATCACATCAAGTAGCATGCACTGATGATTTAAATCCTTGCTTTTCACAACTAGATACATGTCAAATTCCTCTGTGTCTTCCTCAATCGACACAGTCACCCTCCCCCACTTCACATTGATTAATGTACTTGTTGTTGCTAAAAATGGTTGTCCAAAAATAATTAGTATGTATATATCTGCTTCATAATACATCACTAAAAAATCTGCAAGAAAAATTAATTTTTCGACATTTACTAGCACATCCCCAATGATGCCTTCTAGATGTGTTCTGTCTGCAAGCTAAAGTGTGACATTAATCAACTTGATTTTTCCAATTCCTAGCTTCTTAGCAATTGACAAAGGAATTAAATTTACACTTGCACCAAGATTACAAAGTGTTTTTCTAAAATAATGATCACCAATAGTATATGGAATTGTAAAACTTTCTGGATCTTTCAATTTTGGTGGCAATTTATGTTGCATGACTGCACTACATTCTTCAGATAAGGCTACTTATTCAAAATCACCAAACCTTTTTTTTGTGGATAATACCTCTTTCATGAATTTTGTGTACTTTGGTATTTGTTGTTATGCCTCCACTAAAGGGATATTGATACATAGTTGTTTTAACATGTTCAAAAATTTTCTAAATTTTACATATTCTTTTGCCTTCTGTAATCTATGTGGAAAAGGAGGAGGTGGTTTAGAAATAGGTAAGTTAGAAGTTACCTCCTTCGGTTGCTCATTGTTCTCTGTAGAGTTGCTAGCTTGTTTGTTTGCTTCTTTTGGATCACTTTCTTCCTCCTAAGCTCAGACTATGCCTGGTAATATTTTACCAGTTCGAAGCTCTATGGCTTTATACTATTATTTTTCCCTCGGGTTAGGTTCTGTGTCCCTTAGTAATGCACCTTGAGGTCAATTGTTCTAGGCTGCAACTAATTGCCCAAATTGTGCTTCAAGGTTGCCAATTGATGCTTGTTAACTTTGCAACATGACTTGTTGGTTTTGCTTGAGTTGTACCACCATCTCTTCAAACGTTGGTTTCTTAGGTTTGGGCTCTAGAGTTGTGAGTTGCAAAGGTTGTTGTTGTGGCAAAGACTGATCTTGTTATTGAACTCCTTGCCCACCCCATGAAAAATTAGGATGATTTTTCCAACCAGAATTATAAGTATTAAAATAATAATTACCTTGGTTATGAGAATAGTTTGCCATGTAATTTGTTGATTTAAGATTTAATGAACATTGCTCAGTAGTATGACCAACATCACCACACCATTGACAAGTAACATTGCTAATACTATTGACTTTGACTTTGTCGACCTTAAATTGTCGAAATTCATGCACTAGAGCATTGATCCTTGTGTGAATGGAAGTTACCGAATCATCCTCCAATACTCCATGTCTGTGATTTGGTGCTTGATAAGAATTTGCTGTCATATCCTCAAGAATATTATACACCACATTATAAGTATGCTTCAATAAAGCTCCATTTGCTGCTGAGTCTGCCTGGACTTTTGTTAGATGAGAAAGCCCATTTAAAAAATTTTGAATTTGTTTGTAAGGTGAAAAATCATGATTAGGATGTTTTCTTAGCATACTCTTATATCTAGACCATTCTTCATATCAGTTTAAAGTTGCAAAGATTTAGTAGGTGAAAATTATTGGTACAAAAATTTTTGTGTAAGGCTGTTCCAATCGGTAATAGAATGTTCGGGAAGAGAATCAAGCCAATCACGTGCATCATCAAGTAATGAGAAGGAAAATAACCTGAGTCAAATAACATTCTAAGACACACCTTGTGCTTTAAAGGTGTCACATACCTCCAGAAATAAGTGTATATGTCGACATGGATCTTCAAATTCACGCTCGCTGAAGGTGACATGAGATTAAATAAGGTTAAACACACTTGGCTTTAGTTAAAAAATTTTAGCAGGTATGCTTGGCCTTTGAATGCTTGAGTTTGTTGCCGACAAACCAGGACATATCTCATCCAAGATTACACAATCTCCTTCATCCTGAACAACCAGTTGGTCATTATCTTGTTGATTGTTTCCTGCAGTTTCAGCCATCTTTGTGAATAACTTTCTCACAATTTTGTTCTGCCTTTTACATTGATGGAAAGTTCTCTCCAGTTTTGGATCAAAAGGTAGTAGTTCAGATACTCCTTATCTAGATTTGGGCATAAAACTTTGGAAGTCCTAAAAAAACAAATACCCATAAAGAGAAGAAGAAAAAGGAAAAAAGAAAAACAAAAGACAAAAAGGAAAAAAATGTAAATTAAAATCTAATAATAGGATTTAGAATTAGTGAATTATCTTGTTCTAAGTCTCCGACAACAGCGCCAAAAACTTGTTGCCTATTTTTTACAAGTGTACACGTCGCACAAACAATGTATAAATGAGTAGAGTTATCGTTCCCACAGAGACTTGAATGCTAAAAATATTCACTAATTACTAAAAAAAATTAAAATTTGATTAGATGAGCTTAACTGAAAATTAAGATTTTAAAGTGAATGAGAAAAGATGGAAAAAAATGATGAGAAAAGATAAATAGGCTACGAACAAGAGTCAACTAAATGAGAAACTTTTACCGATGGATGGGTCTAGGGTTAAAACTTAACTTGCTTATCCCCATGATTTTATTATATTTTCTTGATTTATTTTATTAATATGAATTATTAGTCTAGGGAAATATTATTATTTATACTCTTCTTTCGATGACTACATAAATCTAACTTATTAACTTTAACTTCCAATGTAAACCATAAGAATTTAAAATAACAAGCAGCGTTAATTATATTCCTAATATTGACTACATATGGCTAGCAGATATTTCTATTCATATTAACAAATCTCACATATCCTATGATATAATCTCATATGAAGATTATACATAGATCATGTGTTATTTAACTTTTAGTCTAATTTCATGTTATCTCTTTCAAACATTATACAAAATTCTCAAATCAATCTATAAGGTAGTCAATCTCAGAGAAGCATTAAGAAAATGTTAAATAAATAATCCAATATTAATAATATAAAATTAAAGGCAAATTATAATTTAATCATGGTTAAAAGCAAGACCCATTGCAACCCTAGAATGAGGTTTTTAGCCACACATAATTACACAAGATATAAAGTTAAAATAAAAATAAAAATTAATATCCATGTCAGATAAACAGAAAATCAAAAATAAAAGAAAAGAAAGACTCTACTCTTTTAACTGATCTTTGCTTCCATGTTTGAAGTCTCCACCCTGTTGCACGTTCCACCTTTTCTTCTCTCAAAATTGTGTTATCAATTCTCTGTTCTTAACACTTATTTATAGTGTTGCAAAACCTATGCTTGTGGCCGTCCAACTTCAACTCACTTACCTAATTCGTTTTGAGCATGACTTAGACTAAATTGCGTATGAATGTAAGCCTTTGAAAGAAATCTACACCGCCTCCTAACTTGTGAGCGCAGCCATCAAGATCTTATTGCTTCTGATTGGACAGTTTTGATCCATGGATGAATTTCTTGCTGTTTTTTATTGCAGCTTTGGACAACTGAGATTGGATCTTATTCTTGCAATTTGACATGTCAACATGAGTTACGTGCACTTGTTCAAATAAAATCCTGAACATAGCATGTTGAACGGCCATGAATGCAATTGCTATTTAGAAGGATAGCTAACTTAGGATGCTGAAATTTTGGACGGCCAGATTTTCTGGTGGACTGCTGTAACTCTAATTGAATTGGACGGCTGAAAATTTGGAAAGCTCAAATTCAGCAATTTCTGAAATTTAGGTCCTGCTTGAATGATTTATGTTTGGACATTCTTGAAAATATGGACAACATATGCATTTTTGATAATTTGGATTTCGTGGTGGGCCCCACTGGATGATTGAAAATTCACCCACGCGAATTACAGGTAGGCCACACTTAGTCGTGCCAGATTTACAATTTGTAGATGTTAATTGTTAATAAAATTCTGCCCAACTAATTTTAATGGTTAATAAATATGAGGCAAATAATTCTCATGCTTATTTATTCACATTTTTATTTAAAGCTAATTTATTCAAAATTGTTCAAAGAACTTAAAAATAATATTTAATGCCCAAGTGTTGAAAAAGCACATGTTAAAGCAAATTGCACTTTGAACTCAAATAATCACCCACCAAATTAGCACAAAATACACACGAATTTTTTTATTATTATCAATTATCAATAGAACATGCTTAGAACTTACTTGACCTAAAACAAGATAAGGTAAGAGTTTTTAGAAATAAGATAAAGGTAGAGTTGACCTAAATCAAACCTAACTAACTTAAGTTGCACTCCATTTGTATTGAGTTGTTGCCTTAGAATAACATGTATAGAAAATGCATGTAACTCAAATAAAAATATTAAAGTAGATAAGAGAAGAAATAATAAAAAATTAGAAATTAAAAAAATCTAATATACTTTAACTATGATCTTATGACATTCAAGAATAGCCCCAAAATAATGATGATAATTAAAGAATTATTTATAAAGGACTCCATTTTTATGTAACCAGGTTAGATAAAGGCGGAGCCATGTAAGTCCTTCAAATTTTAAGATTCTGATTTTTGATAGAAAAGTCAATTCATTTATTGTATTTAAAATCATTTGTTTAAAGCGTGTTTAGGAAGTTGTAAAATTTTTGATGAAAAATTGTTAATGTAAAAGTTGTAAAATCAGTGGAAAATTATATGATATAGTAGAGGTAATAATGACAAGTAAAGAGAATAAATTTAAAATAAATAAATTAGTTATATTAGTAGTTGTGTAAAAATGATTGAAAAGTAAGGTTGTTGTATAGAAAAATGTGAAAATAATTAAAAATAAGGTAACTATGTAAAGCAAAAAAATTTATATTTAAAAGTTTTAACTTGAAAACTTTCGCAAATTGCCAAATACACCTTTGGTTAGAAGGCTAAGTTTTATACAAATCAAGTATGAGCATAGGCCACATTTGCTCAAATATATATATGTGTGTGTGTATGTGCACGCACACGTAAATTACTATAAAATTCTTAGATCCATTTATACATATATTATTATGTAATAAAATTTTATAGAATCATTTATCTGCGTAAGAATGACTTTTTAGATGGTTTAGATATTGAAAATACTAATTTAAAATTAATATATTTCAACATTAAACGATTTTACTATGATGATTTTACAAATTTATAAATGAGACAAGTATATAATGATAGTAAACAAATGAGAGAGTTTTCATGATAATATAAATATGCTAAATATAATAAATTGAGTGGATTTTTTTTTATCAACCATCAAATTTTTTAAATTGAAAGGAGTTACATAAAAAATAGGTTTTATAGAAGCGAGTCCGATTTACAAATATACCTATAATTTAATAAAATAATTAACCTATATTTCTAGTTTTAAAAAAATTTAAAAACCCATTATTTATCAAATATTTGTTGATTAATTTCAAATATACCTACTACATTTGCCCTTAATTACAAATATATCTACTAAGTTTGAAAATTTTTATATATAACTACTAAATATGGGTGAAATTTCACCCGTAACCATTCATCAGGCACAATTAAAAATCATCATTATTCGTACTAGCAAAATGTCCAAGATATCCCTTATTATTCGTTAAACTATGACAAAAGTAGAACAGTGGGATGAAAACTCATCCAACTTGAGACAGGAGTAAGGCAAAATGAGTTTTGACGATTTAGATATGACACTAATGACAATAGATGCTAGATCAATTAGGAGTATTTTTAGATTTTAAAATTGTTAGACATTCCTATCTGTCATATTGGATACATTTGAAATTAATGAAATATTTAGTATGTATATGTGAAAGTTTTTAAACTTAATAGGTATATTTATAATTGAAAACAAATGAAGTGGGTATATTTGAAATTAATCCAATATTTTCATTAACATGGTTATCTTCGATCGGAAGTTATGTATAGCTTATAATGTGGCTGAATGCGCCATACATTAATTAATAATTGCTGACAGTAATTTGAACAAAAGGTAATGGCTTTGTTTTTTTATTAAATAATTGAAAATCTTATAGATGCTCTGAAATTATTGATGTAAATGCAACTTTTAAAATTATAGACATATTTGCAGATAATTTTACTACAGAATGAAAGTTTTTAGACAAATATTGATACAAGAATTTGTAGACATTTACACCTTTTCCCATTATTATAATTTCCCAGTATTTTTCAAACATTTTTATGAATATCTATAATTTATCTTTTTAATATCATAAATTGTTAGTTGAAAAGTCGTAAAAAGTGCACATGATTTTAAAAAAATCTCGACTCGATACTTTCAAACAATGGTCTTGAAAGCATATAGAGTCATTTTTTCTATTTCATATATATTACACTATCTTAATTGGTATTAGTATTACAATTGCACTTTGGCATATTTTTATAAATTTTTTTTTATCAATATTCTACAAATATCTAAGAAACAATCTAATTTTGTCCTGATAATAATTCTTAAATACTCATCTAGTAGATTTTCCCATAGAAATTCGTATAAAACAACCGTTGCCACTAAACTCATCTACATATACAGCCATCAATCTTCGAAATGAAGATGCCCAACATGACAGGGCACTATCTTCAACCATGGGGACCATTTATAGAGTCGTTTTAACATTTTGGCCTTCTATTCACAACTTTGATAGAGTGAAATTACTGAATGAAAGTGTATTGAAAATGGGTAGAAGTATATTGAAATTGATTAAAGGAGTAAAAAGGGGGCATGACCAAATATACCCGGGTGTATTTAACTTATTTTTTTATTTTTATAAAATTTTGTATAAAACTAATAATTTAAATATATTTAACATGTATGCCGATTTTTACCTATTTTTAAGATTTATAGATATTTTCATAATTTGCTACGAAAATGCCATCATTTTTTTAAAATTTTTAAAAAAAAATTACAAATCTTCAAAAATGGTAAAAGTTACACATATTAAATATAATTAGATAAACTTTTGTATAAAAAATTTAAAAAATGAGTTTTTGCACCTAAGTGCACTAAAAGTTAGTACATTGGATATACACAATATTAAATCCTAGGGAAAAATGTATTGGAATTGAGTAATGGTGCTAAGATTCCATTTCAAGATCACTTTATGTAACCCTTATGTTAAAATTTTCTTTTAAAAATATATTAAAATAATATAATAAACTACAAAATATTATTATATTTCAACACATAATTAAATATGTAATTATTATTTATAATTTATATCTAAATATATATTTTTAAACAAATATAGCTAGGCAAACCTTTGATTTGATTGAAATTTATCTTCTAACCAATTAAACAATGTTAAATATAATAATTGAGTAAATTTTTAAATAGTTATCAATGTGCTAAAAAACAAATGAAGCTACATAAAATCACATAAACGTGAGACTCTTGTTTTTATGTAATAAAAGGGGCGATTTTATTGCAAAATGCCCAAACTCCTCAAATGCTACTGGCCACTTTGACGTGATTGATGTCCGTGAATAAGAGACAATGGCATTTGAACGGATTTTTTACAGTAGACGCGAGTTGAGTACCATAAATAATAATAATAATAATCAGCCGCGTAACTAGAGGATGCCTGTTTAGGGCACCTTACGGGCAGCCCGAGCATGAAACAGCCCCGCTACTCTGTCGTCTGTGCTCGAGAGTCAAAAAAACAGAGACGACCTTCGCCTCCCTCCACTGCTCCGGCTTCAATGGCAGATAGATACTCATGCTCTGTCTCCGGATTATACTCCCATAAATCGCGGAACATGTAAATCATTGCTTCTTTCTTATCTGTCTCCACGAAAAAGTGGCAGTGACCGCGGGCCATCCGAATCGGTGTCCCGCATTATCCCCATTTTCACCTTTTGTGTTTTTTCATCATCTTTTCGTCACAGTTCTTGCCTTCCTCTGTCTCAGCAGAGATGGAGATACCGTAACCCTAGAAATCCCAAGAGAAATGCGCTATGGGCTGCGTCTTCGGCAGACCGGAATCTTTGCCACAGAAGCAGGGCGATTTTCCGGCTGCGGAAGCAGCGCCTGAGGCCGATCGGAAGCCTCCTCAGCGTGCCGCTGCCGTTTCTTCTGTGGCGGCCAAGGCTGACGGCGACACCGCTGCTCAGGGAGTCGAGAACGGCCACGACCAGCCGCGACGGCCCCGAAGACGGCGGAGGCCCGACCCCCGGCTCGGCAATCCGCCGAAGAACGTGCATGGGGAGCAGGTCGCGGCCGGGTGGCCGTCTTGGCTCTCCGCCGTCGCCGGCGAGGCAATACAGGGGTGGATCCCGCGGCGTGCGGACTCCTTCGAGAAGCTGGATAAGGCAAACTTCTGAGCTGGAAAGTTTCTCTTTTTGATTCTGAGTTGGGCTGCATGATGGTTTTTAATTTTGGTTGGATTTTTTTAGATTGGACAAGGGACTTACAGCAACGTTTACAAGGCTAGAGATTCTATGACGGGCAAGATTGTGGCTTTGAAGAAGGTTCGGTTCGACAATTTGGAGCCGGAGAGTGTTAAGTTTATGGCGAGAGAGATTCTGATATTGCGGAAGCTTGATCATCCCAATGTGGTGACGTTGGAGGGTTTAGTGACGTCGCGGATGTCGTGCAGCTTGTATCTTGTCTTTGAGTACATGGAGCATGATTTGGCGGGGCTTGCTGCAAGCCCAGATATCAAGTTCACTGAGCCTCAGGTTAGCTTGGGTTTTGTTTTTAGGTGCATGCTTGTCCGAGCAGGCCATTTGCGTGATTGTTTTCCGTTAATTTGGTGGTTGATTCCTCACTAAAAGGGGAAGAAAGGTGTCTGGGTTTGTTGAGAAATTGCTTTTGCTAACAACCAGGCACTTGTGATGCCTGACTTGGCGAATTCGATTGAAAGTCAGAAAAAATTAGGTACTTGATGTGACCCTTTCCTTCATTTCTATTGCTTAGTCGCGGAAAATAAAACGTTTGCATGCTCCCAGTAGAAGACACAAATTGCATTGGAGGCATTTTGTTTTATTTTTATTTTTACCTGTCCAGGCGACACTCGGAATAAGATTTAGGGCCAATATAATTTTCTACTCTATCATCGCAATATGAGCAAAGGGAAAACTAAAAGTAATTCATTACTTAAGTCTCACCAAGAAGAGAAAATTCATTGAATTTATTTTCATAGTCAGTGCTGTCATATTTCCTCTTTCCAAAAAAAATTCATGAGCAATAGTAAAAAATAAAATAAATAAAAATAAATGAAGAAAAGACAACCCATTCAATTATGGAATTATGAATGTGTTTGGAAACTGATAAAACTTTTTGGTATAAAAGATTTTAAAATGTGAGAAAATGATGTGATATGATTGAGATAATAATGAAGAATAGAAAAAATAAAATTAAAATAAATAGGGTAGATGGATTGGTAGTTATATAGAAATGGTTGAAAAATATGGTAGTTGTATAGGAAGAATGGAAGAAATAATTAAAAAATATAGTAGTTATGAAGAGTGAAAACTTTTGTAAATTACGAAACACCCCTTATGTTTTTGCTTTGTTCTGTGACTCTGTCCTGATTTCATAATGAACGACTCCAGACAATATTTAGTTTTGGCTTCTTTTGTTTTCAAATGTCATTATTGGGTACGTTTGCACAACCATGAAACCAACTTCATGACTGGTTACTGGTTATCTTGTGAGCCATTATGCAAAATGTGTAAGAACATGTTCTCACCTCATCATTTGTACAATCACAGAGGTAGACTCGCGATTTCAATTTTGTGTTTTGGCCATGATCATGAGGATGTTTTATCGAAGTGTGTCTGGATGTCATCTACACGTTTTCCTTGTTGTGACTGCCATTTGGTTTGTTGTGGATTGTGAATGAGCCTAACATAATCTAAACTCATACGCTGTTCATGGTTTTTTCCCTCTGAAATGGCAGGTGAAGTGTTATATGCGTCAATTATTGTCTGGCCTTGAGCATTGTCATAAACGTCATGTGCTGCACCGCGACATCAAGGGTTCAAATCTCCTTATTGATAATGGTGGAATACTTAGGATTGCTGATTTTGGTTTGGCATCATTCTTTGATCCAGATCACAAGCAACCTATGACCAGTCGGGTGGTGACTCTATGGTATCGACCTCCAGAACTACTTCTTGGGGCTACAGATTACGGTGTAGGTATAGACCTTTGGAGTGCAGGTTGTATATTAGCTGAGTTGTTGGCTGGGAAGCCTATCATGCCTGGGCGTACAGAGGTAACTCCTTTATGAATGTACTTTCTATTTGGGGATGTTGATGATTAAACTCATTGCAAATGTGACTTTATTTCTGTAGAACTTCTCGTTGTATTCAGAACAAGCATATCATTTCAAGGGATATTAATGTCATTGGAATCTATAGTGATCTTTGTTCATGTCATTGCAGGACCTTAAAGATACAACTGTTCTTTTCATTGAATGGTGGGTTTTGCGACATTTTGTTTATACTTGCAGCATCTGTCATTTGACTCCCTTTGGAATGACACCACTTTTTCTTATTGACTTTTGATAGAACATTCTGAGGATATGTGCTATACCATATTCATTACTGTTTGAGTCATATGACATAGGATTCCTTCTATATCATATGTTGATTTTCTCTAATATAATATGCAACAAGATAACTTCCTGGATACAAACTACTGGCAAGAATAAAAGGAACTAAAGAAGGAAAAGAAAAAGTTAGTGTTGGAATCAGCCATGTTATATGCAGTTTCATTCTTTAGTGGTTGCATGAGCAGGCTTCTTAGTTAAATATTTGGTATATTCCTTGATCTTTTGATGCTAATACACCTCTTGACCAGAATTTTGTTTTGTTTTGTTTTTTTTTTTTTCATTTTTCATTTCTGTTAAGTCTCCTTGTCAATAACTGTTTAAGAAGATTTTACTCTTCAGACTAGTTTCAAGTTTTGCCGTGGATTATTGTGTATGCTGTGCAGGATAACAAATGTGTGATTGTGATACAAACAGGACATTGGAAGCTGACAATAAAAAATCTTCTTTATTCTTTTGTGTATTCAGTAAGTGTCATTTCACATCTTGGATGGGATGGGCATGATATGGAATCTCTTACTTCTCAAAAGTACTTCTCCCATCCCCAAAAAATAAGAACCTATTTTTTCCATTCCCAGCACATGAAGAACACTTTTTCATGCCGCATCCTTATCCCATATTCATCCCATCCAACATTAATGTTTTGGCGTGTGAACACTGAAGATGTTTGTTACTGTTACAATTTTTTTTTTTTGAAAAAATAATATTGTATGCTTCATTTGTTAGGTGGAGCAGCTGCATAAAATTTTCAAGCTGTGTGGTTCACCTTCAGAAGAATATTGGAAGAAGTCAAAGTTGCCCCATGCAACCATATTTAAGCCCCAGCAGCCTTATAAGCGGTGTATAGCTGAAACATTTAAAGATTTTCCTCCATCATCACTCCCTTTAATTGAAACTCTTCTTGCAATTGACCCAGCTGATAGGAAATCTGCCACTGCTGCATTGAACAGTGAAGTGAGTTCTCAATTCTGACAATGATTTCCGTTTCATTCAATAACATTTCTCTTATTTGTGGGGGATTCAGCCAGACATACATTAGCAGATCATCATTGTCATTGGTATAAGCTGCTTACTACCTGTGCATTGTCAGCTGCGGATCTTGTTGTGCCATTCTTGACAATCATGAACTGTGCTCTCAATAATCTCGAATGTCTTTATATCATTCTTAATTATTTCTATCCATGTTTTCTTTGGGCATGCCTCTTGTTCTGTTGTAACCTTCTATTTGCATAAACTTAGTTTTCCTAATCAGTGTCGTTTCAGGTGTTCGTTTGACATGCACAAACCACTTTCTCTTATTTTGTTACATTTTAGTTTTACCTTTCGAATATCTCTGATTAGTTCATTTCTAATTTAATTTTTTCTTGTTTTAACGTTTATCCATCACCCTAATGTTCTTATTTTTGCTACACTTACCTGGGCTTCTTAGTGTTCATTAGCAGCGGATAAGAACTTAAAATCATGAAATAAGATGTCATTAAAACAATAATGGAGGTTGAACTGGTTAAGCATCTATTTCATGGTTTAATCTGTTCAATTGTATGGTTCATCCAAGATGAGCGGTTCATGGATTTTTTCTGAACCGGGTTCAGCCTCTGGCTGACTTTGAATGTGGGTTTGGTTTGGAGTTGACGTGCTCGGCCCATCCGCATTACTGGAAAAGCAATCCTAACCTGTCAGCAGGTGTTGCATCTGTTCTACACTGAGGTTTATCAACAAAATCAGATTGTGCCTGTTAAGTTTCTACTGTTCTAATTCCCTTTCAGAAGGAGGAGATCTACTTCACGTTCTTTTTACTCATGCAAACAAAATTATTACTCGATGCACCTGGTCCTTGAAACTTTGATGATGTTCCCTTTGGCTGCAATATCTAATCCTCTTTTCTACCTCTTCATTCAATCTTACACTCATGAAGGGGGAAAAAAACTTATTGATTACAAATTCTTGGATCCTCAATTCATTCTGTATTTCTTCCCAGATTTTTCTTTCATTGTAGACCAATTATCCTGATTCGACTCGTACAAAGGCAGATGGCACTTAAGCTGTCATGATGTCATAGTCTCAAATAAGCAGTGTTGTGATTATGAATTTCAAGAGATGTTTAGCCATCAAAAAATTTATAATTCACCTAGTTCTCATCCAGTTGGGAAACAGGTTAGTAGTCAGATGAAACATTTATGAGTCTGGGCAGTAGAGATACTCACTGTTGACAGTTACAAACACAAACATGACATTGAACCTCTATGTATAGTTCTTCGCTTTTTCTTTTTCCTTTTAGTTTATAAGAGAAACCGGGGTGTTATTATTATCGATGCATTTGGACATTTCTAGCAATTAAAACGGCTAAACAAGTTTCACTTTTAGTTGTAATCTGCATTGTCAAGGAAACAGTTAAAATATATCTGAGTAGCAAATTGTCAGAATCACCATGCAAGGCAAAGCATTGTCTGCAGAACATGGTGATCCTCCAGTCCAAGTGCATTACAATTTATTGAAGCATCCATCATTCTCTTCATTTTCATTCTCTCCCTCTTTTTTTTTTTTTTTTTTCTCACAAGTAGACAAGCATTATACGGCCTGAGGCTCAATAGAGACTTGGCTATAGTACATGCAAGCATTGGTGTATGTCAGTAGGCTTTCCAAGCCCAAAGCTGCTGCAAAGTATCCTCTTTTTGTTGGCATATTTAGAAATAAATGAATTCCCCCTTGCATGCGAATAAAGATGCTTAGCATTTTCCAAGTTGTGGACAGATCTTGAAATTTACACACTGCACGGTGTCTCTAGGATGCATCTTTATGACCTTGTCATTTCTTTTTTGCAGTTCTTCACAACAGAGCCTTATGCATGTGAGCCTTCAAGCCTTCCCAAATATCCTCCAACTAAGGAGATGGATGCTAAACTGAGGGATGAGGAAGCTAGAAGGTCTTATACTTCTGAATCCATAGATTTTGCAATACGGTGTCGGGATGTTTGCATATTTTTTAATTCTCTGGCAAATTCTGAAATGCTGCTGCACATAGTTTGGCAAGAGGAAAGAAACATAACTTGCGAAAATTTCTTACATTCTTGACTTATATTGAGTATGATAATCAGTTTATTACCAGGTCACTATTTGTTGTTTTCATCTAGGTCATCTTTCTCCTTATTTGTTCCATGCTTTCTTCTCAGCATTCCCCTGGATCCTTTTTTTTTTTTTTTGGGTGTAGGTTGAGGGCTGGTGGTGGAAAGGCTAATGGTGATGGTGTGAAGAAGACTCGTGTGCGTGATCGTATGAATAGGGCAATCCCTGCCCCAGAAGCTAATGCTGAACTGCAGACAAACATTGATGTATGTCATGTCTCTGTCTTTATTTGCTCCCCCCGCCTCTCCTCTGGCGTGTTACATGCCAGTAAAGAAAACAATAAAGGAGGTCCAAATGCCCACCCAAACATTAGAAGGGAAAAGTGAAGAAGATACTCTGGAGCCTTTAATTTTTGAACAGTTGACTGGACTGTTTCCTCGCCATTGTCTATTTTCTGGTCACCATCCATTCAAGAATAAAGCAGATTTCTGGGATTCGTTTCCCCACAAAACACTAGTTTCCCTGATTTGAGGCTCCTCAGATCAATGCTGTGGGCTGTTGTGGAACGTAGCTAGTTGCTTGTCTATAGATACATGCTTTTATATTTATATATATTAAGAGTCTGTTTGTGAAAATATATATAGAAGTAGAAGTGGGAAAGGAGAATAGAAATTTTTTTAAAAAAAGTAAGAAAATGATGTAATATAATAGGAATAATGATCAAGAGTAAAGAAAATATAGTTAAAATAAATAAGAGTAGTTGTATGCAAAGGCGTGAAAAAATGATTTGAATGTAGAGGTACTAGTAGAGAAAATAAGGTAATTAGATAAGTAAGATGTCAAATCATATCAAAAAGTGTGCAAGGAGGGGGAAGAGTTTTGTTTTTTAAATGTTACTAAATGGACCCTAAATTTCCTTTGGAAGCATATTTGGAGAGTTTTGTTTTGTTCTTTTTTTTATGTTACTAAATGGACCCTAAATTTCCTCTAGAGTCTGTGAGAAGCATATTTGTCTCTTCAGTCATGCATCTGTAGCTACTTTTGTTGGTTATGATGAATACTAATGTTTCCTTTTCTCAGCACTAACGTTTCCATTTTTAAGCAGAGGCGGCGTCTAATTACACACGCGAATGCAAAAAGCAAGAGTGAGAAGTTCCCTCCACCCCATGAGGATGGAGCTCTTGGCTTTCAATTGGGTTCTGAACATCATATAGAACCTCAATTTGATCATTCAGATATCCCATTCAGTTCCACGTTCATCTACCCAAAAAGCTCAGGGTTGTCAACTTGGTCTGGTCCTTTGGTTGATTCTGCTTCTGGTCATCGAAGGAGAAAGAAACAGCCTCTGGACTCATTGAGACTTCCTGGTTCCAAAGAAACTCGGAAAGGCAGTGCTCGGGTTAAGGGAAAGGAAAGAATAACATAAAACTTTTTGTCTACATGTGGCTTCTAGGGTGCTATTGTTGTTGCATGGCTTTTTGAAATCTGCCCGGGAAGTTTGGAAATGTATGATGAGATGCAATCTTTGTTCTTTATTATTATTATTATTTTTTTTCAAATTCCATTTTTTAATCTTTTCAGATCCTGGATTGCTGGCATTATTAAAGCCTACAGAGGTAGCTTTTCTTTGATATGTATATCTTATATGTTCCCTAGTTACCAAAACAAGGAGTTGGTCAGTTCTGCAAGATTCATTAATAAATATACCGTAGTCTCTATAGATCTCAAGTGGTCTTTGTTTTTATTTGGAGGGGGGGGCCGGCGGTCATGTCACCCATTCTAGAGGATGAGAGACTACTGCCATATGGATTACAGGACTGTGAATGTTATTTTACCTTCCCACATTGGTATAAAATAACTATGTTTGCTTCATATTCTAACCTTTAATGCTACTGTACTGATATATATAGAGTTAAAACAAAAGGCATTAATGATAAGTGAACTGTTATGGCAGACTGAAAATAGAGATAGATGTTGATGTTTATTTACATGCATTGTAACTTACTATGCATTTAGCTGAAAATGGGTCTTACCTACATTTAAATGTATTAATATTTTATACATTCATTTATCCATGTATAACTTAGATAGTTTATATGTTGAAAACAAGCTTTAAAATTGGTACTTATATTAAACTATTTTATTATGTTGATTTTGTACTTAATTTTGTATTGTTTCTAAATGAGCCCCCCTAAATGGGGTTCATTAACATCTAATTTAGATGAAAATTGGTATAATTTATAAAAAAAATAATTCTAAATATAATAATTGGATTTTCCATCAAGAATCAATATCTTGAAATTTGAGAGTGTTATATGAGACCATTTTTATGTAACTTGGTTACATAGAAGTAGTATCTATATAGAGCAAGAGGAATAATTAAGTGCAGCACTACTGCACCGTGGCGCTGAAATTGGCCGCACAAGATGACTAAATTATAATCTACTTTACCCATTATATTTAGAATAATGTATTCTATTACTATATTAATTTTTATCTCAATCGAATATGTGTATAGGCCTTATCTGAAAATGATATAAATTAAATATAATAAAATAGTTTGATATAAATAATAACTTTAAGGTGATTTTTTCAACATCTAAACCATCTAAAATATGATCTATATGTAGACAAATGATTATATAAAATTTTATCGCATTTTAATATGTGTGGTATCAATCTTAACTAGTAATATAATAATCTCCGACTTATAGGTAGAAATTAAACAATTAAGCAATTAAAGAAAGATTTAAAAATCTTAAAAGAATCAAACACATCTGAAATAGAAAACTTAAAAGAAATGATAGAAAAATTAGAATTAAAAGATGATGAAAGCAGTTTTGATTCAGAAAAAGAAAAGGAAGAATAACCTTTCATTCAATTAATGTCAAGAGTCTTCTATTAGAAATGGTACACAAAGATAACGCTCTTAATAAATAAATAACTAATTCTCGAAGCCATAGCTCTTATAGATTCAAGAGCGGACCTAAACTGTATACAAGGATTGATAACAATAAAATATTTTGAAAAAACTAAAAAAAGTCTAAGAAGCTCAGGTGGACCAAAGTTAAAAATAAATTTTAAACTCACAAATGTAGATGTGACATTTAGAACAACCTTCCTACTAGTTAAAAATCTTCAAAGACAGATAATACTGGGAACCCCATTCTTAGATTTAGTCAAGCCTTTCACAGTAACAAACCAAGGAATAATAACAAATATTTTAGGAAAAGTAGTTTTTGATTTTATCCAAAAATCATAACAAAATGACATAAATCTATTAAAAAAAAGTCACTAATTATAAATTTGATAACCCAAAAACAAAAGCACCTAAATTTACTAAAAGAAGAATTGAGATTCAAAAGAATAAATGAACAATTAAAAAATCCTAAATTACAAAGAAGAATAAAAAATTTTGAAGAAAAATTAAAAATTGAAGTATGTGGAGACCTCCCAGATGCCTTTTGGGAGAGAAAACAACATAAGATAACCCTCTCTTATGAATCAATATTTGACGAAAATAAAATACTTACAAAAGCTAGACCTATTCAAATGAATAAAGAAATCCTAGAATATTGCAAAGAAAAAATAAAAGACCTGCTTAATAAAAAAATTAATACGACCATCAAAATCTCCATAGTCTTGTGCAGTTTTTTATATTCAAAAAAATTCCGAAATAGAAAGAGGAAGTTCAAGGCTAGCAATAAATTATAAACTTCTAAACAGAGCCTTAAAATAGATGAGGTAACCAATCCTAAATAAAAAAGATCTCTTATAAAGGATAATAACCACAACTATTTTTTCAAAATTTGATACAAAATCAAGATTTTGGCAAATTCAAATAGAAGAAGAGAATGAAACTCCTTTCTGCAAAATCTTATATATATTAGGGTTGTTCCGGCGTAGTTGGTACATTTGATCAAAAGTAGGCCCCACACATATGAGAATGCAATAAAACTTTATACAATCATTTATCAATATATAAATTTTATAGCAAATGGTTTACATGTTGAAAAAATCACTTTAAAGTTGTTATTTACATCAAACTATTTTATTACGTTGAATTTGTACCATTTTCAGATGGAGCTCATATACATATCTGATTGGGATGAAAATTGGTGTCGTAATAAAATACATTATTTTAAATACAATATCTGAATATTTCTGTGTGTGTGTGTGTGTGTGTATAGAATATATACAGGTGTAGCATCGCTGAAATAGACTTCACATGATCATCAAATCATAATCTACTCCACTCATTGCATTTAGAATAATATATTCTATTACCATACCAATTTTCATCCCAATCAGATATGTATGTGGGACCATCTGAAAATTGTATAAATTCAACGTAATAAATGTAAATAATAACTTAAAAGTGGTTTTTTCTACATCTAAACCATCTAAAGTATAATTTATATATGGATAAATGATCGTATAACATTTTATTTTATTTTAATATGTGTGGAGCCCACTTTTTAGGCAACTGCACCGTTGTTCTGATGCAGTGCCGCTGCACTGGAACAACTCTTTTATATATATATATATATATATTCACACATGAATGTAGGTCATAAATATACTTAACTGGGATGAAACTTGGTTTCTTAGATAAATAAATAATATTAAATATAATGAATGGAATGTAAATGTACCATACTTACGGACTACAAATGGGCCTCACATGATCATGAAGTTAACATCCATTCTACCCATTGTATTTAAAATTATATAATTTAATATCATACTAATCTTCATCCAAATACTAGTTGTGAATTTTGTACATGAGATATGTTTACTTTATCAAATAGGGTTGACAGTTCAATGCCCTTATAATTATATACCTAAGTAATTCTTAATGTATTTTTATTAAGTAAAGGTTTAAGTCTATCTAATACTTTTATTTATATATAAGATTTCAATGGTTTGAATGGAGTTGATTTTAATTTTGAAAATAGTGGGGAGAATGTTGGGATTTTTAAATTTATAATAAATATAATATAATATCAAAGATAAACAACAAAATTTATTTAGCTCAATTGTTAATGACTCTGGTCTATGAACAGTGGGTTGCGGGTTTGATTCTCACTGTCCATATTTTTAATATTTTATTTGCAAATTAACATAAAACCCTTGCCAAGACATTTTATTGCTCTTATCTTAATTTAGACAATCGTCACCATAGTTGTTAATTTGAAAGTTGTCATAGAGTTTTGAAAATTCTCTCCATCCAACAAAAAATGAGGTATTGCTTCCTGTTCTAGTTCAAATTTTACTTTTGTATCCTTGGAAAATTGTAAAATTATCCTAAGCAACAAATAAGGTAGCAAAATTGTTTTAAGAAAAGTAATACCATAACACGCCTAAAGTAAAACATAATTTTATTTTCACTTTTACTACTTTTACTAATGTTCTCAATATTTCCTTTTTCTCATATTTTGCCCCAACAATATGATCATAAAATGCACATCTTTAGAATATATACACACACTTTATAAATTATGATTTTCCAGGGTAATGGAAGTTTCCATGTCCTGCTCCCTAACCAAATTTTTTTTTAATATTACTGTATTACTTCTTATCTCAATACATATTACAATTAAGCTCAAAGTGTTTACATTATTTTTTTCTCATTTCATCTTACAAAGAAAACTCCCATAATACTCTTACAAATTTTCTTTTACAAAGAAAGGAGTCTTGATTTTATGCTCTCGAGTGCATATATCCATTTTTTTAAAAAAAAATCATAAAACTGTTAATCTAAATATATTTAACATGTATATTAATTTTTAATATTTTTGGATCTTTTTTGAATTTTTAAAAATCAGTAGCATTTTTATAATTTAAAATGTCACTTGGAATGCTCACAGGAGCATAGAATCCGGACTCCAAAGAAAGAGACCTAATGCTTCTCATCGAGAAGACAAAGTTCCAACACGCTCACAAAGGGTGAAACGCTCACAGGGGCAAACGGGGATTCAAACTCCTGACACGTGACATCCCAATCGACTTCTGCTCCCAGGCAACCAAACATTTTAGCTGGAGTAAAATGTTGGCAAAATGATTTACGAGATGACTTTGGGCAACTATGAAAGACAAATAATATCACATAGCAAGCCTATTGATTTGGCCTCAGCATAAACCCCCAGTTTGTATGTTTTCCACTGCAAATAACGTTCAAACTTCAAACTGACGCGAGATAAATAAATAATGCCATCATATAGTTTTTCCAAGCCACCTGAGACGTGCTACTTTCACCCTCACAAGAACCACCAGTGTCATGATCATGATTCTCTAATGAACTTTATTTTTTGAACTCTAATTACTTTTAGCATATGAGTCAGAAGGTCACATTCCATTTACAGAGCAGGTGTTCCATGCCATCACTGAAAATGTAGATTAAAAACAGAGGACATTTTCGAGCATTAAGCAGGCAGCCAAGTGAACCGAGAAAATTCAAACCAATTTAATTACACGTTCGAATCCAATTTTCTTCCGCAATCGCCAATTAGATAGAAAATTACTGCAATCAAAACAGCATCATTCATCGTCATGATCTTTATCATCATGAGTTACTACATGAATCCTGTTTTACTGTTTATTCCTTGTGATCATGAATTATGTTTCAATAATCTCTAATGTCTTCATAAATTATTTAATGACTTTCACCCACATTTTTATCTTCTTTCTTTTTGGGAAAAATTTCTTTAATACCCCCAACATTTGCACCTAATTCCTAATATACTCACAACATTTCATAAGTTCATTTTGTATCCATAACATTTCGCCCTAAATTCATATTCTATCTCATTGAAAAAACGATTTTGTCCTTTTAAAAATTCTCTAATTAAAATAATTCAACCTTAATATGACTCGAAATTATTTAATATCATATATTAGCGATTTAATATTATCAATTAAGTCAAGTTAAGATTAAATGGTCTCAATTAAAAAAATTTAAACAGGCAAAATCATCTTCTTAATAAGATAGATTACACTTGTATCAATGGCAGAAGCATAAAAAAAATTTAAAATAAAATGTTATAAGTACACAAGAAATTTATAAAACATTATCAATATATAAAGAATTAAGAGCAAACGTTATAAGCATGAGAGTAGTTTTTCCTTCTTTTTGAATAAACTCAATTCTCCTATCAGTGTCATTTTAAACCTCCATTTGACATTCCCAAATCACCTAAGTCTTCTTTCCTCATTTTATTACCTTTTTACTTCACCAGTACATTATCTCTGATTAATTTATTTTTAATTTTATCCTTCCTTGTTTATCACTCATCCACCTTATCATTCTCATTTTGTTACATTCATTATATGTACATGATGTTTTTTAATTGCTCAGCATTTTGTCCCATACAGCACAATCATTCGAATCGATGTTTTATAAAATTTTCCTTCTAATTTAATCGAAACTCGATGGTCACAAGTACAGCATCCAGCATCCATCATGATAGGGGAAAAAATGAACCATGCACGCTGGACAAACGGAAGGCTCGGACTTCACATTTTACTCCAACAGCTGACTGGACAAAATTACAAATCAGATCCTTGTCTTAGAGCTGGTAGACCCGAAAGTGCCACCTCTGAGCCAAAATTGCGGTTGCATTCCAGTGCGGTCCAACTACTTTCCTCTTTTTCTCCTCTTTAGGCTGGTATAGCTTCATTTTTCCTTAAATCTTCAAAATCCACTGTCACCTCTAAACCCATCTCCAGCAGAGAGTGTATCATAGCTTGTATGTCTTCTAATAGGGAACTAGCCAGTGCCTGATCAAAATGAGCTAATAAGTAAGCCATAGTGGAAGTTTTAAGATAGAGAGGAGGATTGACTGAGACAAGACATGCATTATACTAGCTGCTGATAGAGACACCAATGTTACTTGGCCAGAGTCCTATTTCTGGCAGGGTTTTCCAGAAATATGCCACTCAATAAAGGGCTATGAACCCTAGATCAACTTATGCATGATGATGTCTACTTAGCAAGCAATTCAGCAGCCGGAGACAATCCTAGCTGTGCTAAACTGGGGAAAAAGATGAATTGCAGTCAGGGTAAGAAAGGTGACTGAAAAAACATTTTAAATTTTAAAGGTTTGCTCACGACATTCCCTATTGAACATAACAAATGGTGATCCGTATTCGGACTAAGAAATATGAAGTCATTTATTTCTATTCTTACTATCCATACAGTAGTTCCAGTGCAAAAGACAGGATAGCATCATAGCAATTTTGTGGTTCCCAGGCTTCATATATTCAACTGTAGTAATTGTGCCATAAGTTATGATACATTTGGCTCAAAAGGAACCCCACATGATAATAAAATGATAACCTAAGTCATCCATTGTATTTAAAATTGTTTATTTTATTAATATACCAAATTTCATCAACATTTGATGTATATGGGCCCCATCTAAAAAGGTACAAATTTAATAATAAAATAATTTAATATAAATAACAATTTTAAAGTTGTTTTTTCAACGAGTAAACTATTTAAGATATAATTTATATATGAATAAATGATTATATAAAATATTTTTTAAGTCAACTACACTGTAAGTTATGTTACACTTAATTGTACTAGATAAGCTCGCTCGCTAGCTCTCGCTCTCCCTCTCTCATGTATATATAAAAGAAAATAATCATGTGCATTCAGATTGCACCATAATGACGGTGCAGTACGTAGCAGTCCATCACTGTGGAGCCCACTTGATCATAAATAAAAAATCTATTTTCCCCATTGTATTTAGAATTATTCACTTTATTAGATCCTAATTCACTGCACTCGAGTGTACTTCACCTATTTTTTTAATTTTTTTATACAATTGTTAATCTAAATATATTTAACTTAAATTACTAAAAATGTGTTTTTTAAAAAATCGAAAAAATCTAAAGATCTCCAAAAATAGTAAAAATTGATATACATGTTAAATACACTTAGGGTGTGTTTGGCAACAAGTATAAAATGTTATCTTAAAACTTTTCAATCTAAAACTTTTCTCTCTCCATAACTATTATATTTTTAAATCATTTTTTCACATTTTCATATACAACTACCCTACTTTCCAATCATTTCTACGCAATTACTTATACAACTAACCTATCTATTTTAACTTTATTCTCTTTACTCCTCATCATTATCCCTGTTATACCACATCATTTGACAACTTTTACTCTCCAAAACTTTTTACCAAAAGTTTTATCTATTCCCAAATACACCCTTAGATTAACAATATCATGAAAAAAATTTCAAAATAAAAAATAAAAAATTTTTAAAATAAAGAAGGGTGTAGCATACCTAGGTTCCCACTTTATTAATATATCAATTTTCATTCAAATCTAACATGTGTGCGACCCACCTTAAAATGGTACAAAATTAACATAATAAAATAGTATAATGTAAATATCAAGTTTAAAGTAATATCTTCAATATCTAAACCATCTAAAATATGATTTTTATATAGATAAAAAATTTTATAAAGTAATATTACATTTTAATATATGTGGGTCTCATTTTGCAACGAACTACATCGTAATTATGCAGC
>JAXCLR010000050.1:60823517-60834457 GCA_035584095.1 Annona squamosa | reverse complement strand
ATTGTTGTACATTTTTTGCCTCTTTATAGGTGGAAAGGCCATTGATTGTATTTGCTGAAAAACAACACAAACACCTACTCATCAATACATTAAGGTTAGCATAGCTTCACAGAGATGAAAGGGAAAAGGAGAACTCAAATTTCCTTTTTTTTTTTTTTTTATCCAATCCTTTGCTTCCAAAGAAACACTAAGAAAAAGGTTAATGACACAGTGACTTGCAGGGTTCACCACAGGGTTGGCTGTTCCCATGCATATACCCAACATTGATATTTCTCTTCCCCAAAATCCTTGTGCTTGAATATTAGATGCTAACAAGATGCTTTGGTGTTAGTCTTAACCTCGCACCTGTGAAAAGATAAAGAAGAAAAGGATAAGGAACGAAAAGAAAGCAGTACCTCTTTTAGCAGCAAAATCCATCCAAATGCCAAATGCAGTTCGATGCAATTTCACTCCCTCTTTAATGAATTTTTTTGCATATCTTGAGATCAAATCCCATTTATTTGCATTGTAACAGATACTGCCACGTCACATGGAAAACAGAAATTAGAATGCATACTGAGTCCTCTATAGCATTTAGTCTTAATGACAGAAAATTGAAATGCAGAATGGCGTGACAGATGAGACAGATCTAATGCTATTAGAACTGAACTCGTAATCAAACCATGATAAATTAGAAGACAGTCAACTGGATTAACTGATTTTTATGATCAGACTGAAGGTTTACATGGCCAGAACAGTTTTCCTCACCAGACCATTGAATACTGGTGGGGCTGAGACATTTATACCCCCAGACTAGAAATCTCCACTTTACCAGTCAGACTGGATGTTCGAGTCTAATTCGGATGGCATTGCTCAGATCTCATGGGAACAATAACAGAAGAAGCCATACTGAACAACTAGATTATTCTATATTCCTGACGAATCTGAACTACAAGAAGCCTACACCATATAGCCTTACTAATTGTCTCGTTATAAGTGCATAAAATATCCAGGTCTGGCAATATCTAGATACCCATTAATAGTTTAATACCCCTATCCGAACTGCTAACATTCTAGAATAAGAAACAAACCCTTGAGTGCAGTTTCACTTTAGTGAAAACAATGCTGGAAAATAGCTGCCTTATAAAATACAAAGCATTTCAGATATTTGCGGAACGGATCTCTAAGCATGAACTAGTCAATGTAATAATGTTACCGAAAAACTATGTCTGCTGTCCCAGGTTGTAGTGGTAATGAGTTCTTTTTCAGCATATTCATAATTTCCACCAAGTGCTTGCTGCTATTGTGTTCTTTAGCATGTAACTGCATAAACATAAATAAAATATAAGCATCAGCAGATAACAAGTAAAAACATATTCAAACAAATCTATCTGCATGCCTAACAAAACTCATCTGAAGTGCCAGAAGTTAACGGTACAAGTAAATAATGAGCAGATCCTATGCTTGGAGTTAATCCATAAACATTATGTTTCCACAGTGCTTTCTTCCCTGCATGCACATAATAGAGTTTGAACTGTATTAGTGGCCAGGGTCTGTATTTTGGGAAAATATTTGTATAAAAATTAAAGCTGTGAAACTTAACAGGAGACATATGGTAAGGCAAAACAACATTTTTACTTCCCATAAGGTTTTATATGGTCATGCCTTCCTCCAGATATGCATCTCAAAATGCATATGCAGATCAAGCTTACCACGATATCCTACCTAAGAGAACTTTTCTCCGTCTTGTTTCTGAATACCGATGATATAAGCTTGTGAAATGTAAATTCAGATGGTAGAACCTTTCTTTTATCCTGGTAGTTGATCTATCATCAAATTCTGTAGTTCATCTCTCACTAAATAGCACAAATTGTTTTTAGAAAACCAGTAATAAGATGTTTTTTTAAGCCAAAGATCATTATGACATCATGTTTCTAGAAATGATTTAAAAATCATGTCAAATTATCTACAATGTACCAAAGTCAATGGCGCCAACACGAGCACAAGCCTCAGCAACTCTTAGACAAAGGTGAGAATTAAAATTTGAATGGATACGAAGGTTTGATAGCCTCTGCACAGAAAAGAACCAGAAAGTTTATGCTGTAAATCAGTTTTTTTTACTCTAAATTAAGGAAACAGCATGGGATAGGGCATCATAAAAAAAGTTACAAAAAGAAAGGCACAAAACATGCAAAAGAGAGGACTTCATTAAAAAGAAGGGAAGCAAATGAACTTATTGATCAGCTGTAACAGAACTAACAAATCTTCGCAGGTTCTGCAATATTTGGAACAGAAGCTTAATGTCCTCTCGGTTAGCACAGCTTCCAACCAGAGACCACAACATAGCATTTGGAGGTGCAGTTTCAGCATCAATGGATTGAAGCATTTTAAGATATAGATCCTTTACAGTCTCTGCAGCCAACATCATGCAAGTAGTCCCTCAGTAAAATTTCCAAGAAGTTTGACATAATAAAGGATTCTAGTAGTCATGCAAGGAAATAACCTGGAATTGACATATGCACATGTTTTAGGGGTAAGCGCGTCTCAGACAAGCTAGTTTTACTCTTGTTTGCACTACCCAGGAAAAGTGTCATATCATTATGTGTGCCTCAAAACAAGGGAAAGACATATCCTTCTTCTCTCCCTCTTTACAATTATTTGATTCCTCTCCTACAGCTAAGAGTACTTACGTCAAAGATAAACTTCCTATGAACCTAAAGTCAATTATGGAATGTGGAATGCCATAAGTTACTTGAGTATCACATTTGTTGAATATGAAGAAGACTACTAAGGGGCAGCTTGAGGAACTCTAAGAGGCATTCATTTGGGGCAAAGGTCCCAGCCCCACATACGTATCTGGAATTTATGTAGTATCAAAGCCATCTCAAGTCTGACACACTAGCATGTAGGTTCATCCACATTAAGCATCCTAGGAACTGCCCAGTTTCCGCACTTACAGCACCAGTATGCTCTATCAACATCTTTTATTTGTATTTTGACGGATATGTAGCTTTCAGCATTCAAATTCTAACAGCAGCACTGTTGCCATTTTATCTATGATATCAAATCTGATTCCCCAGAAAGATTTTCTCAGTTCAATTAGCTTCTGTGATTGCAGTGATATTCAAAATTAGGAAATCAATTTTTACCCTCAGATGTCACCAATTCCATATTAAATGAAACTCACTCCCATGAGGGAATAAAAAACTGAATCAAGAGAAATATTTTTTTCTTCCTATAGATTTTGTCTTTTTTGCTAATGTACATTCCGTAAATCAAACTAGCTTGAACATAGGGACATCCATTATCTAAGGGAGAATATATCACTTCATTTCTCATTGATAAACAAGAAAAAATTGGTAGAATCAGTAATGTGCAGTAACCATTCCCTTTCCATTTAAAGGGGTGAAACTCATCTACTTTGCCCAATTCAAACAAAAACAAATGAAATAAACTGAAATTATCAGCAAATAGTTAACAAGGGGACGCCACCTGTAGGAACTTGGTCTGTTTGCGCTGGCCCAAACGTTGAACATGCCCTCACCACTGTTGAACACATAGGATGATGGCCCACTGTTGGAATGTCGGCAGTAAAACACCTGTGATTGCCATGAGCAATTCCTGCAATACAAAACAATAACCCAATTTCAGTCCTTACAACTCGAATCAGGCAGACTTGCAGGTCGCACGATTTGCCCTGAAGGTTCGGCCGGAAGCTTCAAATTTTACTAGATAAGAAAATCCAATCCTCCCTATTGTCAGATCATCCTCCCTAGACTAGAAAAGTTTTACACTTTCCTCAAGTGTTCAGCTGGATACGACTATATTCCAAACTTAACCATTTCCAATAAACAAGCCTGTTCAATCTTGGAAGCCGTAAGTCAATATTCATGGTCCTTGTCTTTCTGAAGCAGTGAAATGATATCAACGCCCCTCATATTCCGGTTCCCCGAGACGAATACGGAGAAATAGAGGAGTACCTGATGACAGCGGCACTGAAAGGGAGGAATAACTCTGCTGCCATTGAAAGACCGAATGGTCGGAAGAGGCGAGAAAAGAAGGCGACTTTCCAGAAATCGAAGCTCTTAAAAGAATCGATGCTCCGCGGAGCAGCTTCGTTGACCTTTGCATTCTCTCTTTCTCGATTTAACGAGGTGACGCCAATGTGTTTGGGGTATTGACGCGGAGGGAACTGGTGGGGTTTAACAAACGGTGGCGCCGAAGAAGAAAGAGAAGACGGGATCGACCGAGAGGGCTTTATATCTGGCCCACTAGCACGGACGGTTTTAATAGGAGGGGTGTTCTGTAGCGCGCCCACCTCCCGACTACGAATAAGTAGAGCTATTTTTTAATTTATTTTTTTGCCGACCCAAGTAGGGATGTTTCGATAATAAAATCAAAATTCCCAGCCGTTGCATTTAATATTATTTATTTAATTATAATAAAGAGTTTCATCAAAATTAAATATGTGTGTGCTTCCCACCTAAAAAGCTTAAAACAACGTAATAACGGCATATTTGGAAATGATAAAACTTTTTTTAGAACTGAAGAAAATAATTTAATACGATAGATGTATTGATAAGGAATAAAAAGGATAAAGTTAAAAGAGATAGATTAAATATATAAATAGTTATATATAAAAAATTGAAAAGTATGGTAATTATATAAAAAAAGTAAATAAATAATTAAAAATATGATAATTGGAAAAAATGAAAAATTTTATGTTAAAAAGTTTTTTATGAATATTTATACATTATGCAGCTCATATTACAATGAGGCACAGTCATAACTCTTACACATTTGTGAGAATTTTTCTATAACACTCCCCACATAGGGGGAAATTTACGAATACCTCTGCACCAATGGAGGAAATTAAAAACTCACACTCCACATGATGGAGGGGAGACTTGAATCCACGTTAGGTTGCATTTTGCCCACATGAGTTACTAACACAGGAAGTACTCTAGTGGCATATTAAAAAGTTTTAGTTTGAAAATGTTTTGATCTTAACAAAAAACCTCCTAAGTTTTTTTAAATTTATTGATATTGTTCAAAGTTTTTATGGTATGTTAGTTTATCATTGACACTTTTTAAATTAAAACTTTCAACTCTCTATAATACTATATTTTTTAATTATTTTTTCACGTTTTCCTATACAATTACTCTATCATTCAATCATTTTTACACAATAGTTTATATAACTAACTTATCTATTTTAACTTTATTATTTTTACTCTCCATCATTACTCTTATTATATTACAACATCTTCTTCCAATTTAAAAATTTGTATACTAAAAACTTTTTATTGAAAAATTTTATTATTTCCTAAACGCACCCATAGTTTGGCAAGTGGGGGCAATTTGAAATGAAATGGTCATATCGTAATTTGAGAGAAGGCAATCATGATAAAACGAATTGCATTTTAAAACTTTTTTTAAAATCTCATTAAATTTATACTAATTTAAAGATTTTTAGTGCGGGCAACTGCCCACACTCAACTGTATGTAGATCCGCCCATGGTGTTAGCCATTTAGATAATCGTACAACTGACAATGAAGAAAGGTAATTGAGAAAAGAATCTCTACTCAATTTCAAATCCTAGACATCCTACCCTACATATCAACCACTTATTAAAGTGGTGATAATCTTGAAGTGTTAATATTAGGGGTACAACTTAGGTAAGGTACTCATCGACCCGATCCTAAATAGGTACAATAGAAAATTTTACCCATGGATATAGGTAAGGTAGGATTCTTATCCAACCTTTGAAATAGGATGAGGATAAGATAGACATGTTGGATACCCGAATCGACCTATATGGGTACGCACATGAATAACTAATATTATATGTGTGTGTATAACTGTATATACATGTAAATAATTTTTATCTTCCATCTTAGTTGACTATAAACATCTACTCATGTGTGCAGTGAGTGCATGGCACTGCATAGCAAGGACAACGCCTAAATTTCACATCCCACCCTTCCTAATTTCTCTTCCCGCTTGTGAGAAGCTTCTCCAATTGCAAGCGCTAATGCCGATAACCCTCCTCCACAACACCTTCCATCGCCAAAAGGGGTAAGGGAAAACCACCATCCTACTCAGACTTGTCACGCTCAAGTTCTCTGTTGAAAAAGGATAAGTGAAAACCACCATCATGCGCAGATTTATCACCACTCAAGTTCTCTGCCAAAAAGGGGTAAGTGAAAACCATCATCTAATTTCTTCCATTCTCTTATCGTTCTTCTTCCCTCTCACTTTTTCCTCTTCCATTCTTGCCAACTTCTTCCCAAGGGGAGGTCTCTGTCTTATCGTTTCTTCTCTCACCATTCGGCTTGGATGTCGGAGCTTGTTGAGAAGCCAACAAACAATGCATGATGTCCTATAACTGGTTTAATGAAGTGAGTCTCTTAAGATTTAATTTGGATTTTTTTCAATTGAATTAGTGTTGACTGCATGATTTGGCTATTCCAAGGAAATTTGGCATAAGAACCTCAAGTTTAGGATTTTGGGGTTGAGGAAGAATGGACAAGCATATGAGCATTTCTACAAGGTTGGACCTGGTTTTGACTTTATTTAATGGGATCTATACTTCTGTTACACTTTGTACTGCAACTAATATTTTGTATAGACTACATGTGCTACTTGTAGAAGAGGGTATGTGTTTGGTGTTCTTGTTATGCATTTCTATTCTTTTTCTTTTCTCCTCATTTCTTAATGAATTGAAAATTGAGTAATCAATATTGAACAGATCATGACGTTGGGGGTTCAAAAATCCTAACTTAATAGTACAATTGCTTTCTCTTTCTATGTTTATCTTTTGTTTTTACTCTGTTAGTGAAATTGATTATTGATCGAGTGATCGAGTGTGAAACCTATGTTATTTGAAACTCAGTGAATGTAATATATATCCTTAAGATTTGTACAAAATACATACTATTAATGTACAATTATAGAAAAACACATATGTTTACAAAAAGACTAAATTGCAATTTTAAAAAAGTATGATTAAATTGAAAATTTAGAAAAGAATGATTGAATGGTAAATTTGCAAAGAGTAGAGACAAAAAGGGACCTAATTGGAATTTAAAAAGGTTAATTTGAGATTTATAAGAAAAGGAGGTAAATTATGACATCATAAAAATAAGATGTAAAAATGAATTTTTATAAATTTTTCAGGAAGAAATTTCAAAATTTTGAATTACGCCAAATGAAATTGTTTAAATTCATGAACTTTTGGAAAAAATAAAAATAAATAGAAAATTTGGGCCAATTAGGGGTTTAAATTAAGGACTTATATTCACCTACACTATTTTTACTAGATCTAAGAACTTATTACTCGGATTGGCATGAGAGTTTATGGGAAAGTATTAAATTATATACTCTTCAATCTAGATGGATTAAATTATGAAAAATAATTGAATAAAGTGTTTAAATTAATTCACTTTATTTTCATCGAAAAACGTACATGAAAGTCAAACTATGAAAGCCATGCACGTGGAATGAACTTCCCATTCAAATTTTTTATTTTTAATTAATTGTTTATTAAACTAATATATTGATATATAAGATGGTTCTACATGAAATTTTAGAAGTAAGTTCATTTTGACATGCCCTACCTAGTGAATGGACTAGATCATAAAAATTATGTTTAAAAGATTTTTAAAACAGCCAAAATTATACGAGATTTCATTAATTAATTTTGAATGCTAATATCTTAAAGTATATTAATCATTTTGATATGAAACTTGAAATGGACGGTCAAATTAACCTATTCTATAATACAAATGGAATGGATTATGAAAAATGATTTAATAAGGCATTTCTATAATTTTAAATTTTGCATTGGAAAATGAATTACATTAGTTAAATTTAAATGATCATATCTTAACCAATTCTAATCATTTTGACACAAAATCTGTTATGAACAGCTAATTTGATGTGCCTTAAAACATAGATGGGTAGATTATAAATAATTTCTTTAAAAAATTATTAAACAACATTTTAATTATTAACACTCTATGTAACATATGCCCTTTTTTTTAGGATAGGGGATGAATGGTTACAACAAGAACCGACCTAGCACAAGAAAATGGATTTTTGCCACCTATCTGTATTAAAATACGTGGATAGCTGTAAATAAAATTAAAAAAACGAATAAAAGAAAAGAGAAATACTAGCAGCAGTGAAAGCTTGACGCAGTTGGTGAGCGATGGACGTAAAATCTGATTTGAAAATTTTTATTTTACTCACCGCCGAAGTAAGTATAAGTAAGGGGCGGCAAATGCAAGAGAAAGAAAGTGAAGCATTGGATGTCCAGCGGATAAAGAGGAAAAAAGGGTTTTCCAAACGAAATTTGAGCTTATATAATTTATATAAATAAATCTAGTTTCAAAGCTCAAGTAATTTGAAAATTTTCTTCCTGTTATCAATATTAATAACTTCTATGGATGTCCAGATGAAGGTAAATTTTCAATAGATGATTTTTATTAATAGCTGCGTTTAAATCATCTAGAAAACAAAATTTTCAGCATATATATATATATGATTTTCCATTCAATGTGAATAAATTTGGAGTCCTCCAACTGATCATGAACTAAGTATAGGCTTTTAATTGAAAAACATTAGGAATGGTGAATGTTTAATATATGAATATTATAAAAAATTATTTTTTTCTCTTGAGATTAGATGTTGTCACCCTTATAACATGACTATAAAATTTAAAATGCTAAACATGGGTGTCGAATGAAATGTATAGCTGAAATTAATTACACAATTCTAATACATATAATGTAAAGATATAAACTAGTTAGTTTCATTTGTTTAAGAAAAAGAAAAGAGAAGATTGAGGAGACAAATTGAGATTCTAAGGTAAGTAAGCAATGTTTTCAAAATTATTTTTTAAATATTGAAATGCCTTGCAATTTCTTTTATTATGATGTTTTAAATTTATTTAAGGATGGTGATCCCCATAATATGATTTAGAAAATGTGTTTATTAATTTTTTTAAGATGATTGTGCAAAAATGTTATCAACTTGAAAAGGATATAAACTAACAAATGTGGTTATTTTTTAAAAAGTCAGGCTAGCATGTATATGATACATAATATATGAAAGTACAGGTTTATTTAAAGGTATAAGTGGACCAAATTCCCTCTTTAGTATGACCAAATCGCTAATATAGTTCCAAAGGCCGATAACGCACTTCCTAAAATAGGAATAAACGAATTGATAGTCGTCTGGCTAACATACCATTCAATGAATTTAAGAAAGTCGTCTCAGCCTAAAGACTTTTGAGGTTATATTGTTCTCTTGTACTAATTAAGTGTAAATACACTATAAGGGTTCAGTATTATACAAGAACAGAGTGTCCAAAACTGATGATGTAGATATATATTTTAATAATTTAAAAATATTATATGATTTTAATTACAAGTGTGTGATTGCTTATAAACTGAAATAAGATTAATGGAAGATTCCACCATGCAAACAGGGCACAATCTGTTGGAAATATGTGGAAAATAAGCTAAGTCTATATTTTGATGATTAACAAATCAATTTGAGTAAGTTTTAGTTACTAACATGTTTGCGGAAATGATTAAAGGTTATAAATTTGAAGAATATGAAGCATGACAAATAAAGTCGATTTCCAAGTCGACTCAGGCATCGACTTAGGCCAAGTCGATCCCCAAGTCGACTCCAGCAGCGACTTCAAGACGCCGTTTTCATCCAGTGTTGAAATTGAGAAGCATAGATGCCGAAGTCGCAAACAAAGTCGACTCCGCATGCGACTTGGGTGAAGTCGCAGACCAAGTCGACTCCAGCATCAACTTCGAAACGACATGTCCTTCCAGAGTTGAAATCAAGACTGAAATGTGCCGAAGTCGCATCCCAAGTCGACTCTACTTGCGACTTGAGGTGAAGTCGCAGACAAGTTGACTCCGGTAGCGACTTGGAGGCGTCATTTCTATTCAGAGTTGAAACTGAGAATAGGGGCTGTCGAAGTCACATCCCAAGTCGACTCTGCATGCGACTTGGGTGAAGTCGCAGATAAAGTCAACTCCGATTTCGACTTCAATACGGAAACATGCAGATCAAGATAACTCAATGATAGATTCAAGAGTTTCAAAAGAAGATAAAGGTAAAAAACAACTCCAAGACTCAAGACTCAAGACATGAAGTCAAACGTGAGAATTATAAAGAGTCTTAAAGGAAGAACAACCAAACATGAAGGAATTCAACCAAGCAATGCATTCCAAGATTCAAGTACTCAAGAACTCAAGAAAAGGAATCCAAGATATTCTATGTAAAGAGATATAAGGGAGAACAATCAATATCAAGAAAAACAAATGATCAAAGTCATCTCTGAAGATTTCAAGTTCATCAAGCAAGCTGCCGAGGTGAAGTCACACCTGAAGTTGACTACATCTGCGACTTGGGTCAAGTCGAGGACCAAGTCAACCCAGTTAGGAACTTGAAGGAGTTGCGAACAGGCGAAGTCGCACCCGAAGTCGACTCCATCTGCGACTTGGGCGAAGTCGCACCCGAAGTCGACTCCACCTGCGACTTGGGTCGCAATGGTCGAAAAATTTTCGAACGTTGGTGCATTACATGCGCGCCACCTACCTTCAAATGTTCGGATTCCCTCAACAATTATAAAAGGCATTCAATATGAATGAGGATGGTAGCTGAGAATTCATTAACTGATCGTAACTCCTATCTCTAAAGAGCTTCAAGTGATCAAGTCAATCTTTAGAAGAAGAACTTTGCTTCAAACTACTAGGAGCTGCCTGCTAATTCTTTAAGCGAATATTACAAGTTCTTCTCTACGCCAAAACTGCCTCTACACAACAGTAATGTGTAGAATTTTTCTTTTATTCTTATTGTTGTATTGAACTTAATTTAGTTAGGGTAACTAAGATCAAGTGTAAGCAAAGTAGTGTGTGATTGGAGTGGAACT
>JAXCLR010000050.1:60809148-60823417 GCA_035584095.1 Annona squamosa | reverse complement strand
AAATTTATGTTGATGACATTATTTTTGGTGCTACTAATGAGATTCTTTGTCAAGAATTTTCTGAGCTTATGCAGAAAAAATTTGAGATGAGTATGATGGGGGAGCTGAATTTCTTCCTTGAACTACAAATCAAGCAACTAAATAAAAGGATTTTCATCAACCAGTCCAAGTATATCAAAGAAATGTTGAAAAAGTTTAACATGGAAAATAGCAAAGGGGCAAACACGCTTATGAGCTCAATAATTAAAATCGACAAAAATGAGAAAGGAAAAACAATTGATTTAAAATTATATAGAAGCATGATAGGTTCTTTATTATATTTCACTACTTCTAAGTTCTAGCTCTAGGGGGCATCAATTTTATAAACTTCAGATTATGGTTAAATGGATTAAATAATTCAGTTGATAATTGGGATTAATGCTCTAATTATCAAATTTTTATGAATTTTTATGTTATTTTAGATAAAATTTGTTAGATAAATTTTATTAAATATTAAAAATATTATTCAATGTTGTCAATCATCAAAAATATTATTTAACGTCATTGATTCAATATGTTGAGTTAGTATTTAACTATAGTAATATGGAAGAAGGCATTACAATTAAAAATATTTTAGATAAGATCCAAATCTACAGTTTGTTACAAGATGTAATCAATTTAATTATATGTTTAAATTTAATATAAGATATAACATTATATCTAAATAGACATTATTTGAGTTATTTAATCTAAACCATTTGAATTAAATATTAGATTATTTAGATTATGTAATTTGGTTTGGGTTTACAGTTATTCGATTCAAATTACACTGAAGCCAAATCAATCCATATTTTGCAATTCCGTACTGGTTAAACCCCAATTCATTATCTTCAACCCAAATAATATAACCTAAATAATTTAAAATTCGGGTTACTTGGGTCGGTGTTTGAGTTACCCGACCAGAATAGCACTTGTATTAGCAATCATTTGTGTTTGTTATCAATTCGTTATTGGAAGCTAGATGCAAAAAATTTATTCCATTACTAAAATATGAACTTTTAGCAACGGAAATTTTACTAAAAATATAGATCATTAGCGATGAAATTAGTTTTGTTGCTAATAAACAAATTTCTTTTAGTTAATTAAAAAATAAACAATAACAAAACGCATTTTCCAACTTAATATGTCGATAACATTTCTACCCAGCTAAGTGGCTTTGCGGTCGTCTTTCAAAATCGACTAAGTGTGATGACAATATCCATATACTTCTACAAAGAAATTTTCGACAATATTCATCAATAACGACGCTACACATCCGGGTTGTAACTTAGTTAAGCAACAATATTAAGTATTTCATATTTTTTTGTATATTCTTCTTTCATTTTCTTTCATTTTTATATGGGTCGAAGTGTATTTAATTCGTATATCAAAGTTTACAAATCTTGAATTCTTGTAATATTTTTTTACGAATTTTTAAAAATAAAAGTTTTATCATTTTTCATGTACAACGGAGTATGTAATAAGCGAAAAATGTTGACCTTAAGAATTTTATAAAAAAATATAGGGGATGTTTGGCAAAAAAAAAATTTTCCATTTAAAACTTTTAAATTTCTATAATTACTCTATTTTTAATTTTTTATATTTTCTTGCATAACTATCTTACTTTTTCAATTATTTCTAATGACAACCCATACAATCGACTTAGGGTTTATTTGGAATTCGGAAAAACTCTAGCCATCATGTAAAACTTTTCAAATAGTTGAGAGCTATTACTAAAAAATGTCATGTCAAGCACCGAATTATCATTTACATCCATTCGGGACCGGAAGAAAAATTCCGAAAAAATCCATTTTCCATGGGTTTGAGCGCGGGAAGAGCTTCCAAAAATCCAGCTGTATCAGCTTTGCATTCAAACCAACTTTGACCAATTGTAATTGCCGACATGATGCATTAATGCGCACATCAAACACTGACACATTCCAGCCATACTTGACATTTTTTAACTCATAAAAAATGTCAAAAAGTTTTCTTGTATGCCAAACAGTCCCTTATTTGTTTAAACTTTATTCTCTTTACTTCTTATTATTACTTGTATCATATCACTTGATTTTATACTAATTCATCAAAAGTTTTGACACTTACCAAACACTCTCATAAACAAAAATGGTACAATGGTAAATTTTAATATATGAACTAAATATACTTGTGCCATAATAAAAATGAAAAGAAAACAAAAGACGTATTTAAAATTAGTAAATATACAAGGTTGTCCACAGACTCAGGATGAATTTTGAGACGTAGGTGTGCCTTTTTGCGGGTCAGGTACTCATGCATGACTAACGAATGTCTTGGAGTGTTGGTTTCCATAGTCTGTTCAGCCTTGTGATTGGTACCCGCCCTTGTTGCTAAGTCATGTATGGAAACTAAGATCTTTGATGGGAATCTGGTTTTCTACATGGCTTGAAAAACCGATTTGTCATTCATTTGGTTTCCCCTGTTCTGCCGTGTATGCCCAGCTGATCCCCCCAGTTTGATCGACCTGTATGACGACTTCATACTGAATACTTCCATTTGGTTACTTATCCCAAGACCTCTCATCTCCCATTTGGTTACTTGTCCCAAAACCTCTTACCATCCTCTCGTGTATGTTGGATGAATGCTTTTGACTTTTTTAGGCTCAATCAGTTAGTCGTTTTTTTTTTTTTTTTTTTTTTTTTTTTTTTTGATTGGTAATCAGTTAGTCGTTTTGGTACAATGGTTAAGTGCTAAGTAAGTTAGTGTGAATGATCCGTGTGACTTTTGTGAGGTTGGGAATGCACGTCTGCGTTGGATCCAATGCATTTGGTTCGGTGTTGATTTTGAGTCGATCCTAGGCAAGGCTAGAAGGCTAATCAGTGTGTTCATGACTCGTGAGTACGTCTTCGGCAACGTTGGAAGACTACGGAAAAAATCATAGACATCCGGGTGAAAGAGCTCTTGCATTCTGCTTCATGGAGCATTTTCATAAAGACATGCATGCATGCATGTATCCATGAATGTTTTAGAATTGGATGGTATGTTTTTCTTGTTTACTGAATTGTTGCGAACTCACGCCATGTATATTTAGTTTTCTACAGCAGGCTTGCCGTTTGTATGTTTTAAGGAGAGGTTTGTGAGCAATTACACGCAATCGTTGGGCTGTTAGTTTTAAACCCTGTAAGCTGGCAACTCTTGCTTCCTCTTTTTTTCTTTTTTTTTTATAAACCCTGTAAGTTGGCTACTCTTTTGCTTTTATCCCCTGCCGTTTCTGTCTTTTTCAGTGCAACGCTTCCAATTAGGCTAGTGCTTGGTCACTAATCCTAGGTCAGGGTCATTACACAGTACACATGCACCTTAACAAGGATAAACAAAAATAAAGCAACATATATCAGAGACATGTTAAGAAATCCGAAAACTAAATTAAAAAAAAAAAAAGAGAGTGAGAGAACTGGAAAAGAGTCACCAACCATGATTGTGGGTTGTTAGGCCTTCTTTTTTTCATAGATAAAGCACAATCTCACAGACTTGAGATCTAACCCACTGTTTTAAGATAAAAGAGTTAGCAGCTTGACTCTTTGAACCTTTAGAATCATGAAATGGCTATCAGAAGAAAAGCAAACCCAGTTGCGTGAATTTGCCTCCATGGTGGTTAGGACGTAGAAGTTGATCAACATGCTCATTGGAGATTTGATATTTAAGCAGCATTGCATCATGTTGACAGCAGGGATGGAGGCCGAGTGCAAACCACCCCTTCGCTGAAGAAGATTTTCTTACCACTTTAAACTATTTGCAGATTCAAGAGGACATAAGGTTTCCATAATAAACTTTTGGAATTGTTTCATTAGATAATTGAAGAAATTTCGTTGGCTAAAATCTGTAATATTATAAATGATATAACAAGGAAGTGCTTTCTGAAGCCTTCACATCAATGTTTATGTCAAATAGAAAAATCAAAAGATTATATCGAGTAATCAAACCCGTAATGGGAATCCTTCAGTTGTTCTGCTTTGGCTGGATGACATATGCTATGGTGGAGCTTGGATGCTGTGTAGGACTGGGTTAATTTTCTGTTGATACTTGCTGGGATATGGTGGGTCATTGAGGGGTAACTGGACGGGTAATTGTGCGAGTATTGTAAGAGCCACAGTGACTGCATTTCTGCCCAACTATATGAAAATTGGCTAGGGTGGTAGCATTGCAATCATTACAAAGGATCCACACCTGCGAAAAAAACGAAAGGTAGAGAGGAGAAATTAAATAGGAAAAATTCATGCGTGAGATGGAATAGTAAAGGAACTGTATTTTAAAGAAAAAAAAAATTCTATGATCTAACGAAGTGTGAAAGTCTGCAAGCCCCAGATTCACAGTTCAAACTCTTCCCTCAAACAGTAATAAGAAAGATTTGAATGAACACGGATAAACACAATATCACCCAATAATATTCATAATTAAATATTAGAACAGTAGTGAAAAGACAGTAGAATTGTTCAATAAGACTGCTTGACGTTACTTGTTACAACAGCAGCAAAAATACAATAGGACTAGCAGATGTTAGCTAAACATAGATAAATGAATCCTTTAACAGTGCCAAAAAAAATTATAAAAAAAAAGTGCCTTTTTAAAAAAATTCAAGAGATTACTTCAAAGAAATGTCATCCAGAAAAATTTATAGGCTCATAAACTGTTTTAAAAAAATTTTTAAAAAAAATCTTAGAATTACAAGAATAACTTAAGGTTGTGTTTGGTGATCCAGAAAAAAGATGTGGAGAAGTTATAGGGAAAAGTTTGGAAAAGGTGGGAGAGTGATGTGATAAGATAAAGATAATGATTAGGAGTAAAAGATAGTTATATGGACGAACGTGCAGAAATGATTAAAAAAATAAAATAGTAGCCTGGAAGAATGTATAAAAATGATTGAAAAATAGAGTAGTTGCATAAACGAATGTATAGAAATGATTGAAACATAGAATAATTGTATAAAAAGATAGATAAAAAGTACAATAATTGTACGAAAAAGCGTATTGAAAAGTCTTGCAAGATTTTTTTTTGGAATTCCGAACCCACCCTAAAATTTAAATTAAAAAAAAACTATTGAGTGCATTTGGGAACAGGTAAAAGTAATAATAATAATAAAGAGAAATTCACACTTCTTCTCACTAATCTTTTAATATGATTTAATATTTTAACTACCTAATTACTGTACTTCTTTATTACTACCTTATATTTAAATCATTTTTTCACATTTTCCCACAATTTTAACTTTATTATCTTTCATTCTAATCATTATCACTATCATATCACGTCACTCTATCACTTTTTCAATTTTTTTCCACTTTTCACCTTCCCACTCTTACATCTCTCCAAACAGACTTGTAAGAGAAATGAATGGAAGGAGAGATCTATTGAAGAAAGAAACCTATTACTCATTCAAAGTCTCCTAGAGAGAGAGAGAGGGAGTATAGCTCCTTAATTTTATATCTCAACATTGATGACAAAGTGAACACAAGTCTATTATAGATTAGGAAAGTGTAAGAGGATTCACTTAGCAAAAATAATTAGACTAGTTAGGTTTTAAAAAAAAAAAAAAAAAAACTCAGGTGATGATGATATGGTGCCAAAACATTGTCTACTCCATATTATTGGCTGCCACATAACATTCAAATGGAAGAATAATTGCGAAAATTAGGAATTCTTTGAAAACCTCCTCATGTCATGATTTTTTAAAATGCTTCCTAAATGTATGCTGAAAACCTCATAATCCCATACCCCATTGAAAATAAAATATTTTCTGAAAGGATAGTATTAACCTATAACATATATAAAAATAGTTCTTACTGATCCTAGTAAAGTAGCATGAAACATAGGCAACAATTTGAAAAATAAAAATAAAAAAATATAAATTTTGAAATTCATTTGAATCCATTGAAAAGAGTATCAAAATGTGATGAAATTATATATAAGCATTATTTTAGGTGAGATGAACACTTTAGAAGGTTTAGATGTTTGATTTATCAAGTGTGAAGCTTTTTAACAAATAGTTGTTTGATTTATAACATGTGGAGTGTTTAACAAGTTATGATTTACTCTCAAATGATTTTTATTTTTCGACCAATATAAATCTTTAGTTTGATTTTTGGTTCCTAGTTATATGTACAATATTAAAACTAGTGAATGAGTTAAAATTTTGTATAATCAATAAAAGAGTGTCAAACGTAATACATGTACCAATTCACTTAAGTGTATCATGCACTATCAAAGTGCATCCCAACGAAGTTATGGTTCATTGAATCTGGTAAGAATTTTCTTATTGATTTAGCCTGGTAAACTTTTATTTCGGATTATATTTTAAGGAATGTCTAACTAGTAGAAAAATAAAATGAGTAGCTTAATTGTTAATTTATTTATTATCTCTATAGGGAAGCACCACAATAATGCATGATTTACCAAAGTGAATCAGTACATTTGCATGTTTGGGTCCATCTTGGTGATTATACAAAATTCAATGCATTGATTATATTCAGTACCATTCATTTGACAAGATATCAAAAATCACTTCAATTGGAATTCTATATGGAGCCAGACCTTTAAGAAATGTATAAAATTATGCATAAATTTCGAAATTCACTTGAATCCAGTAAATAGAGTATTCCAATGCTTTAAAATTGTGCACACAAACATTATTATAGGTGAGATGAACATTTAGAAAGTCTAGATGTCTTATTTATAATTTGTGGAGAGTTTTTAACAAATAAACAACTTTAATAGGTGAAGAATAACTCTTAAATTATTTTTATTTGTTTCGCCAGCATGAATCTTTGATTGGGATGATTTTTGGGTTGCTGACTACATTAGTAATAATGAAACAAATGAATGGGGTTAGATTTTGTACAATTGCCAAGATGGAACCAAAACACGAGAAATATACTGATTCACTTTGGTACCTCATGCACTAATATATAAATTATTAATTTTTCAACCATTACTAAATTGCATGAACTTTTTTTTCCCAGTATTGCTTGTGAGACATTTTCTTATGATTAGAAGGGCAGTTGTAATAGTGAGACACTAGGGCATAATTTAAGTTTATCCAAATCTAAGAGCTTGTTTCCAGTCATACAAGATAGGGATGCAGATTCAATTCAAGAATCTCATATGGCTTGAAACAGGGCCAAAGGGAATATTCACTAATTTCCCTACATTATTGTAGACGTCACAGGGTTAAAGACTCAAAGTTATATTTATAAACGGTTAAGTGAATGAATATCTCTAAACAAAACAAATAGATTGCAGCATTTAAACCTTTATACTCCACTTGAAATTAGATAAGCTTTTCTAAAAAAAAAAAAAAAACAGCGTTGATACATTGAATTGATATGTTTTCATTCAAATCTTCCAATTTTGATCTTATTTTGTTCGTTATGAGCATGTTTACACACATTCTTTATTTTGTTCATTATGAGCATGTTTACACACAGTCTAAGTATCAACTGGCATTACGAAGGCTTGATTATTTGCACATAAGTACATAACTAAAAAAGAAAATTATGAGAAGGGTAAAAGCATGCACCTTTTTATCCCGGTAATCCTCAGGCATTATGGTCGCTTGCACCTAAGACGGTAGAAGGTTTATAATTAGAAACAGGTCAAAAATGCATGTTCTGAATTCTTGGAAGTTTTAAATAGATTTTTGTTTCATAACGAGGAAAATAGTAGAGAGAGAGAGAGAGAGTAAAAAGGCGACTCCAGAAAAGAGAAGAAATGATCTAACAAGATAGGAGATAATGAATAAAATAGATAGGCTTTTTGAATGAAAATACTGGTCACGTCAATTAAAAAGACGTAAAAATGAGAAAACAAAAAAGAGATTTTCCATCATTTTGGAAAACAAAATGAGAACACACACGCAAAACCCGAGGGAGAAAAAAAAACCACCACCAACAGATAGAAACCCACAAGACAACTAGGGCACTAGAGATTCTTGGTTCAGATAGGCTACTTCTACAAGGAGAAAAGGACAAAATAGTCCGATAACTACTAATCTTACAATCAGCGGCTCAGAACATTCAAGTTGAATGAAAAATAGAAAGTTCAATAGATGTCTTAGTTGGAAATTGATATCAAAAGACAATTCCAAGCTTTGCAAACTATATGATGCTTCTTAACACAACACCCCATCTCTCCATGTGTACCAAATCTTTTCTTTCCTGGGTGCCCCAATTAACAGCCTATAGGATCCACACATGTTTTATAGGCTTGAAGCATGTCTGCACCCCATCTCTATTTCGAGAACTGAAATAATATAAAAGACAGGATGAAGCCAAATTTAGTTTCTATCATTTTCATGAAAATAGAGGAATTTATTATTTTGTCATTTTCAAGCACCGTCTCCAATAGCACTGTAGCAGTAAAATTGCACCAATAATATATCTACAGAAGATTAAGAGCATAACCAACATTGTATTTGCTTGCATTAGTCTGCAGGAGCAATCAAGGGATTCCAAACAAAATTGAAGTGGTTGACAATGACATTTGATTCAAAATTTCTACCAAATTTAAATAAAATGAATTCTCCTACATTTATATAGAATAAAATGACCAATAATTGCAATCCAAAAATAAGAAAAAGGTCTGGCATGCCCTTGTGGAACTTGGCTTATAAATATCAGCTTGCCAAACATCAAAATGGGCAAGGGGCCAAACTTCCAAAATATAAAATCAACTCCTCACAGTAATATACAGTCTGTGGCTGCCAAATGCTAATAGAATAATAGACATGGTCCTATAACCTGGCCTTTAATTTATTTGGCGTCATCACTATGAAAAATGGCAGTTAAGAAAATTATACTCTTACCAAAAATGGCAGTTATGAAAATTATACTCTTACCTCTTCATCTATTCTCTTCCAGTACTTGGTCATGTCAATCACTGACTTGGAGCATATAGGACATGAATATCTGGCAAGAAGAAGAAGAGATTAGGATCTAGGCAATGATACAATGAAAGACAAAAGAACAATTGACAATGATCATGGACAATGGATAGGGAAACAAGACTTACTGGTCGCGCTTCATCATCTCAAGAAAACATTCATGGTGCATAGTATGGCCACATTTTAGAACAGTTGTATCTTTCAATGAATCAAAGAGATACTGCAGCATAGCCATAATACTGTTTAATATCACATGACATTAAGTGAATAGACCAAAAAAAAAAAAAAAAAAGAGTAAGAACATACTTCATAACAGATGGGACAATGGTGCCGCATTGAGTTTTCAACACACGAGTGCTTACCACGCAAGTCAACTGAATAACAAGATCCTGAATATACAAAATATAAATAGAGAGACAATAACATCACCTGTGGTAAGAGCATAAAAATGCAGCCATCCTTATGGAAGCATTGTTAACATGGACTAACAGTAATTTTGTGGTAGTCAAAAATAAACGTTGAATAACAAGTGCAACAAAGATGAGGCGAATCAACCACTCACAGACCATGGCAATCTTTTGTAAGAATTTTTAGGAAAGATCAACAAAACAATGCCAGTCTAACATTTCTAAAAGCTAAACAATTGCAACTTTCTTGATCTTATTGAGAAACCTCCCTCATGCATAAAATGAAATTAATATGAGCAAAAAACCATTGTTTGGCAGGAATGTAGTCTGCACAGATTATTTTGGAATCTTAGTAGTAGGGGGTGGGAATTGGAACGGGTCAACCTATGGCCTGACCCCTTTCTTACCAGATAAAACTGATTTTTTTTTTTACCTGGTATAGGAATGAGTTAGAAATTTTGACCCGAATTCAAAAATAGGATTTGTGTGGGTCAACCGTGTCCCGACCCGAAGTTCGACTAGCCCCGCATATATTAATTTATTAAAAAATTATAAGCCTTTGTTTAAATATTATTATTATTTTCTTTCAAGGCTTTCACATTTTTTATAATTAACTATATCAACAATAGAAGAATCAATTTATCCAAAAAACAATACAATATCAATAAGAGGAATTTACACATATATATAACTCTTACATATAATTGCATATTAACCTATTTTAATAAATTTATACTATATTTTCTTATAATTTTTTTAACAATGATATGTTTTTTTAATAATTAGTAAAATATTAAAGCATATAACTTTTTTTGTAATAAAACATATAACATTTAACTTTAGTATAAATGTATCTTTACATTTAATAGGTATATAAATTCTTAAAATCATCTTATTTAACTTACATCTTTTACCAGACCCGTTATCCCAAAACAGATCTTATTCCAACCTGAAGTTTGTCCCAAAACCTATTAAAAAAAATAAATGTCAAACCAACTTTGTCCCGACCCAGTATAAAAATAAGATCAAACTGAATTTTTAAAAAATAGGGTCAAGGTTGAGGAAATCCTTTCCTCGGTGTGGCCTACCTTGATTCCCACCCCTACTTAGTAGCCAAACACTTGAATGTCTAAATTTTTATTGATTTTTCCGGATGACATAATAATTAATATGGTAATTGTCTCTTCAGTAAATTCATGAACAGTATAGCCTCAAACAAGTTAGCAAAAAACGAAGGCAAGTATGGAAAGACTGTCTGTCTCATCCACGAATAAGCAAGCATCAGTCACCCCCTTCAGCATACCTGGCTTCTGTTTTATGATTGTTTTCATGTGTTTATCCAATGGATGCCATTTTGGCCATGAAACATCAAAAAAAGCCCACAAGACTTCAAACATGATCAGGCTATGGAAATATAATGAAAGTTCACCGTCAAACAAAATAGACAAAAATATAAAGACTCTGGGAAAACATAATTCGTCAAACCACAATAAGGATTGCAAGACCATGGTATCAAAATTTACCAAGAACAAATAACAACACAGATATACGCTGATCAAAGCGATATAAAGTAACAAATAACATCAGGGATAGATCAAAGTAATACAGAGTACCAGATAATATCATGGATACACTCAGATCAAGATAATGTGAATACTTACATAATGTATAAAAACATGATATATGAGATCCACGCCTCATTTTCAAACAAGATAACATTAAGAATCAATGGCTTGTATTATATATTGTGCGGATGGATGAAGAGATTTCTGTTTTGCAAGTACGAAGATATCTAACAGACAAAAAAAAAGGACAATCTGAATGTAACAACAAAAGCAGAAACTGGATACCACACTTTTCGCAGTGAAAGAAATTCTCTCTGCCACCAACCCTGTTTAAGATTGACAGTTGATATTAGTTTTAAAATATTGACCCCCCAGCTATTGGCATTATAACACTTGACAGAAAGACAATCATTCAAGTCCCAGATGATCACTTGACCATGAATTTAAAAGTGTCCCAAACCTAGTGATCTTAACATTACCTTGCAAGTCGAAGACCCAAAAAGGATCTCAAATGGTCCATCCTTATCTTTTCAATTCACAGACAAAGAGCAGAAAGGTAGTGTTAAACTAGGGTGTATTTGAGAAGTGACATAACTTTTAAATGAAAAAATTTTTGGTATAAAAGTTCTTGAATTAGAAGGAAATGACATGATATGATAGGAGTAACGATGAAGAGTAAAAACAATAAAATTAAAATAGATATGTTAGTTGTGTGAGTAGTTGTGTAGATTGAAAAGAAAGGTTGTTATATGGGAAGATGTGAAGAAATAATTAAAAAATAGAATAGTTATGGAGATTCAAAAGTTTTAGCTTGACATTTTTTGTTTATTGCCAAACACACCTTTAATAGTGAATATATGACATCACAAGTCAAGTTACCCAAAACAGGCAGGCCATTTGCATTCCATACATTTGCATGGGCCCAGGGTTGCATAAATACATAAAACCCTGAGAAAGAAGACACGAATTACAAACCTGCAAATACCGCATTCATTGCAATGGAACTGCCCTTTCTCAGTCTGCAAAGACATGAAAATGACCACAATCAGCATTACATTGTAGTAAAGCAGCATCACCAAATGGAAAGAATAAAATCCAATCATAAGCCAATGTTCCAGCAAGAAGTTTTCCATAATCGAGCAAATTCAGTTATTCGCCAAGTAAACCACAAGTTCTATGGATTTCCCACAATTCCCTCTAGCATATCTAAAAGTAGCTGTCGGTTCTCCCTAATAGTGAACTTACCTAGATGACATTTAGGGAACGTTCGAGAACACAGATTATGACGGGATTTTGGGATGGGGTGGGTAGTGGAAAAGAGATTTTAAAAATTGTGTGATTAATATGACATGATAGAGGTAAAGTTAAAATCAAAAAGGTAGTTGGAAGGAAAAATGATTAAAGTCTAGGGGTAAAGTTGGAAAGATAGGATTGTTGGTTAGTTAAATCATTTGTGAGGGAGAATGTGTAAACTATGATTTCCCACCACACCACCTCTGTTGATTCCCAGATGTCCCCTTAGGCCTGTTTTGCCAAGTTTTTGCGTATACAGATTTCCCTACTGGGCAGCTCGTTGGAAGGAAGTCCCCTTCGGTGGCTTCCCGCAAAATTTCATCTGGGGGTACATTAACCAAATTTTAGGAAGAAAGCACTGAATTTCAAGAAGAAAGCGCTTATCTACTGATATCCAAAAACCATTGTCTACTTACAGAAGTGCAGGCTGACTCCCGAGACAAGGACAAACGGGCCCCCTAGTCATCTCTTTCACATTTCCACGTACTAGATGACATTTATTCATCTTTTTCGCATTTTCTTCCTACAGGTTTTTTAGCACCATTTGGCAATATGCAATTTACATCAAGAAAAGTAGGCTTCATCTTTGATTAAACTTCACCAACCCGAGCGAAAAAAAAATCTAAAAACACAAAGAAAGAAACTACGAATGAAAAGAAAAACATCAAGCAGAATCTTACATCATCATCATAGAACTTGCACACGTCACAGAAATACTCTCCCATAGTCACGCCGCAGCTCGAACAGACACGTACGACCTTCGAATCAGAACAGATAGTAAGCGCTCGTATGATTATTGACCTGTGAAACCAAGGAGCAGAACAAACGATCTAAACAAAACAACAAGCGCACCTCTTGTTCGGTGTTGCAGACTGAGCAGATAACCTGAAAAATATTTCCAATTCAAGTGTTTATCATCCAAGAGATCAAAGCCCAATTCAACAGCAAGAGATAAAAAATCGTTCCAAAGCACCGCTGCAACGTGACAACTGTGCGCTCTACGGGAACAATACACGTCAAGAACAATCACATGTGTTTGTAGAAATGACAGCCCACGTAACCCGGAGGAACTTCGCACGGATGCGCCGGGTAGAGCATACTTTTAGGACAAGGAAAAGACACCTAGTCGAGCCGAACTCACCTCGCGAACGTCATGCCGGACAAGCTCGTGCCGATCTTTGGGGTTCCCTAGCTTGCTCTGCATCCCAATACGCACAAAATCAACGACAGCCCGCTCGGGTCAAAACTAAATAAATCGCAAAAGCTAAAAAAAAAAAAAAAAAAAAAATCTGTTCTTCCTCGTACCATTGCATCGTTGTGGCAGTGGCGACAGGGAAAGATTTGATTGCAGCAAGGAGCCCGAATCTTGCATCTTCTTCTGTAATGCCTGCATCTGGAACGAGAAAATAACAAAAATCGAAAAAAAAAAAAGCAGAAATAAACTCAAATCACTAGCAATCTCGAACCCAACAAATGAAAGAAAGGGAATAGGAGGCGTTTTTGAGTTGGGGCGACAAGGGCGAGTTCCGAAGAATACCCATATTGGGTCTGGACAGAATCCAAGAGTTTGTCGGGAGAAGAAGCTGGCGACGGCTCCGACGAGGAACCTTCCATTGCTCGAAAGCGATTGGGAGGGGCGAGCTGACAGAGAGAAGCTCCGAGTTTTACGGAGCGGAGAGATGAGGTCAGAGAGAGAACAGAAGAATGGATCAGAAATACCGCACAATTTAAAAAAACGTCTGAAGCCACCTGAGCTGACCGGTGGCACGCGCAAAGGCCAGGGAACTCTGCGGGCGCTGTACGAATCCTGCCAGTTAGCGGAAGAAGATTTTCATTCCGCCCGCGTGGGAGTTTTACATCTTTCCCCCCCTAATGCAGGGGTAGTTATTGAAAAATTTCCTTCACGGTGTGAAGGTGGTGAATATACATAATTGGGGTGTGTTTGGCAATTTAGAAAAGTTTTCAAGTTAAAACTTTTCGATATAAAACCTGTCACTTTTTATAACTATTATTTTTTAAATTATTTTTTACACATTTTTCTATACAACAACCCTATTTTTCAATCATTTCTACACAAC
>JAXCLR010000050.1:60742199-60769226 GCA_035584095.1 Annona squamosa | reverse complement strand
TAAAATATAATTACAAGATATATAAATAATTTTATAAAAGATTACTACAAATCGACATATATATATATATATATATATATATATATATATGAATGGATCTAAGCATTTTCCCTAGTTTACACATAAATATTCCTAGTTTTGAGTAAATGTGGTTTATGCACATATTAGATTTGGATGAAATTTAGTCTTATAATTAAACAAATGATGTTAAATATAATAAATTAATTAAATTTTTTATCAAATATCAAAATTTTAAAATTTAAGAGGGTTACATGGAACTGCTTTTATATAACCCAGTTAAATAGAAATTGACTCGTATAACATTTAAAATTATATTAATCTAAAAGTATATCTATCATTAAAATGCTTGTATTAGTTTATTAGTAAATACAGCTTGATTTGTATAATTTTTACAGTGAATGGTTATATTTGTGTTTAAAATATAATGTACGATTGAATTTTTGAAAAAAGCAAAAGATCAAAAAATTGTAAATTATTTCCTACAAAGGGCTATGGGAACTGATCTCAATAAAAGATCTCCCTTCTATGAATGCAGATTATAAGTGTTGGCACGGATCAGTATATTACAAAGGTTAACATGTTAATTAATAACATAAATTATTATCACGACAGTGTCCTATCCACATACCTCGCCGCACAGCCTCGCTTTTTGAAAGCTACGGTCAGCCTAACTGATTCCACACTCCACCCGTTAAACGCGCTTACGCACCGCGTGAACCTTGCTTTTTGCCGCAGGTAGATCCACCCAGTGGCTTATCTGCTCTCTCTGTGAAAATTCCCCATTTGTAAACGATTCCATATTCTCGCCGTCTTCAATCCAACTTCGCAAACTACAGCCGCACACGCAAAAAAGCCACTTGCGCCCAATCGGTCGACCAAACCATATGATACGTCTACGTTTGGGCTCACGTTTGGGTGGCTAAAGATCCTGTTTCACAACTGCTTTTAAAATAATTATTTAGATACATAAGCACTGTACCCAGAAGGTGTTTAATTATATGCATCAGGATGTATTTTAGACTAAAATATATTATTCATTTATTTTTACAATTAGTTTTATTTTTATTTTTTTCATAAATATGTTTTCCTAAGTGTATTGATTCATATACTAAGTTTCTCTATTTATAATACTTTTATATATTAATTTTTTATTTTTTAAAAATAAAGATTTTGAAGGGTAAAGAATGATTCAAATTCTCCTAAAATTGATTTTTTAAAAATAAAAAATAGGTATATAAAAGTATTGTAAAAAAATATAACTAATTATACAAATAAATAATATATTTTACCCTAAAATACATCATTACGTATATAGTTGGACTGCCACCCGAGATTTTAAATACTAAATACCCAATTGTATTGAAAAGGCAAAAAGAAGCAAATGAAAACATCTTGTGTAGTAAGGATGTGTTTGGTAATGTTTGTAGGGTGTAAAAGTAGAAAATTAGAAAAAATATTTTTTACAAATGTGAAAAATAATGTGATAAATAATGAAAAATTAAAATAAATAGAATATTTGTGTAAAAAATAATTAGAACACATGTAAATAAATGTCCGAGTACATGGACTAATAGTCAAATAAATGGGACATTTGAGAAAGTAAGGAGAAAGAGAATTTAACTCCCATAGCATTTCAATCACTTTTAACTACCCTACTTTTTCTTTCTCATATATTCAAATTATTTTTTATACAGCTACCTTGTTTATTTACATTTTATCCCCATTACATCACATCGCTCTCACAATCTTAAAATTTTTTTTCTTCTTTCCTACTTTGCATGGGTAAAGTTTGGGAATGTGAATTTTGGAATGAGGTAGGACGTGAAAAAGAAAACATTTTGCAAATTGTATTAGTGATATAAAATGATAAAAGTAAAATTGAAATAAATATGATAGTTGTAAAAAAAACAATTAGACTATAAAGGTAAAGTTAGAAAAAATAAAGTTATTAAATAGTTAAATTATTTGAGATAATGCGTAGGAAAGAGACTCCTATGGAGACCTTTATGGGAATCGATTAACTAATGTCGCAGTAGTTTTGTCATATGCATTCTCTCATGCATGATTTAACTTTCCAACCACCATATTATTCCAACTTTATTCTTATACTCTAACAATTTATTCTAATATTATCTTTATTATTTTATACAATTTATATAATTTTTAAAATATTTATTTTTTCACTTTCTGCCAGCATCCCACCACGTCCAACTTCGAGGCACACCCGAAGCCTCTTGTCGCATGTGGACACGGCAACTACGTCTGTTCCCCCCTCGCAGCTGCACCGTACTGCAGCAGTACGCTGTACGCGCATTTGTGATTTGCCTACCCAGGTGTACAAAGGCTGCTTCACGCGCTTACAGCTACCAGCCAGGCCGTCTCAAACTCCGGATCTCCCTCCGTCCATATCGGACGAGATATTTTATTGCCTCCGCCGCATACACAGGGATTATGGGACGCAGGCGACGTTGCCTAATCCAAGCCGTCAATCAACGGTACACGTGTATGGCCAGCTCTCGTCAATGTTGCCTGTGGTCAGAGTTCCTCGCACGTGAATCGAGACCTTTCCACCGTCAAACACGTGTCCCCAGCGGACATTACCTTTCCGCCCTTCGCCGATATAACGGCTCCGGAAAAAGGAGAGAGAGATAACGTCCAACCAACGGCTACTTCCTTCCACCATTCACCTCTCGCCACATCTCCAAACCCGCCTATAAAGCTCCGCAGCAGATCACCAACTCTGCAAAGCAGTGCTGCAGAGACTTCGTTTTTGAATTACGAAGATGGGCCTTTTCGACCGCGGTGGCAAGGAAAAGAAGCCGTCGAAATCCAACAGCCGGAAATCATCACCGGATCCCTCCATCTCGGCCCGCAGCAGCAGCAGCTCCGGGGACTCTACCCACTCGACTCGGGAAGAGATCAATGCCTTCCGTATCCACGACGCCGACGATCTGCGCCAGGTGTTCGACCGGTACGACACCAACCGGGACGGGAGGATTTCCTCGTCAGAGCTGCAGGCGATGCTGCGGTGCCTGGGCAGCTCCGGGTCGGACGAGGAGGTAGCGGCCATGATGCAGGCTGCGGACTTGGACGGCGACGGGTTCATCAGCGTGGAGGAGTTTCTGTCGGTGAACACCATGGAGACGGACTCCAGCAAATGCATCGAGGATCTGAGGAACGCGTTCACCGTGTTCGACAAGGATAAGAACGGGCTCATCTCCGCGGAGGAGCTCCACAGCGTGCTGCGTGCGATGGGGGAGAAGGCGTCCTTGGCGGAGTGCAGGAGCATGATCAGGGGCATCGATAGAAATGGAGATGGGGCCGTGAATTTCGATGAGTTTATGCAGATGATGACCAGGTCTGCCTGATTCCTTGTAAATCAAATTCCAAAGGCAATAATATTATTACTTTTTTTTTTTTCCCCTAAGAAATAATTCCCTTGACATGTTCTGCGAAAGATAGTTCATTCTAGATTGGCTATGCCATTCAAAAGGGAGTCCACATCAGGGGTTACAATTGCATGCTTGTTGATTTCGCCCAGAACGCAACAGTGCTTGTCGACAGGGTTGATGGCTGCCACATCTTGAGCGAATATACACTTCTCCCCTGGAGACACCTGCATCCATCATAAAATGAAAATCTTAAATCTTATGTTTGAGCAACTCGTTCTGCTTAGAGGGTGGGGAAACATGCACACAACAATCTGGAAAATGAGTAATCGAAACAAAAAAAAAAAAAAAATTCTGGGAAAGCAGAAAGTGCGGATGTTATGCCATTTCCAAGCCATCGCCGTCCCATCCTTCTGAGATTAGTCCAAAATGCGTCATGACAAGTTCTACCTGAGGTGCCTCAAGGAATTCAATTATTGTGTACAACCGGCCATTGACTGCAATATTTTCTTTCAAGCCAATTGAATCACAACTTGCTAAACAATATGTGGCCTTTGACGAACACCAGTGGGTGGGTATATAGTCACAGGCCTTAGGAAGCGGCAGCTCTTTTAGTGGACAAAAACAAAAATTTTCAACCAACAAAGTACGAATTGGCTGAGATCATCAGCAAATTGCTGAATAAATATGTGGCTGAGATCATAAGCTTTCAGGCACAACGGGCATGAAAAGCAATTACAGCACCGTATGAATGAGGGCAAAAACAAAGAAAAACAATGCCACCATGACGATAAATGTCCACCACACATTACCAAACAGGCAAGTGCCGACACTGACATCATGATATTTCCATTTTTCGCTGAAAGTCTTCTCATTTACTATGGAGAACAGCATCTTCCACTAGCCACTATTCTTGCAAGTTGCAACAAAACCACCATGCCTACGAAACACTCTGACCAGCTCACCACCTACATGCAAAGATAATGACATCGATAAACTTACATCGAAAAGTGTATCTCCGAGCTTCATTTTAACCGCGCCACTCTTGTATACTAGTATTTTTCCCATGAAGCCGGCTGGTAACTCCTCCAATCTGCAGCCTTCTTTGGAGGAGCTCGCTTCCCCAGATGGTTTTCTTCCATCCTCCGTCTCCTTACTCTTTGCAGAAGCTGGCCGCTTCACCATCGGAAGAGATGCTGGTAGCTGGAAAAAAAGCATCTCTGGATATTTTTCCTCCTGCCAACACGCGCACAAAAAGGCTTTTAACCTCAGCCCATCAGATTATCAGATTAACTGCACCAGTCAGATACCAACCGTAGTCAGGCCAAGCTCTTCAGCTGAATTTATCCTACTCTCATCGTAAGCATTTGCTGAAGCCTCCTCAAATTCCTGTTCATTGAGAACTTCTGCACAGAGTAGCATTCGGGCATGCGTGAGCTTCTGATGAATAAAAGTCCATTGCTAACATGGTGAAGAAAATTGTGTTGGCCACCAGGGCCCATCTCCTGGGAACCAAATTGTTTTTAGGCTCAGCAACACAGTGCATGGGGAGACCCTCAAATATGCTTACCCACCAGAGTCCTAAACCTCCAACCATACCCATTGGACATGCTAAAATTCCTGGACTGTACATTCTTCACAGGATAAAAGGATTGTTGGGTTGCAAGATAACACTGCATTTACCCATCTCGCAATTGAGAACACTCCTGATTGGCAACTTAGGCTATAACTACTACCGTAACTAGAGTAAAAGACGCGAATGCTGAAATGCCTCCAAAACATGCCTGGATTTCCAGAGTGTGGCCTCCTCAGAGGAAGGACAGTAGGATAGTAGGAGTAGTAATCCTGCCAAAGAAATATGAAACTCAGAAGAATGCAGGAAAGAAGAAATTTGGCAAGATTATGTGCAAGAAAGCGTGACCTCACCCAGGGATCAACATATTCTTTCTCCAATCTTGGGACCGAAGATTCATCTCTACCATCTGCAGGAATTATTTCACAAAGTGAATAACGGCTGGTTGCACAAGCTTTAATTGAAAACAAAAGCCAAAGTACCAGTGAAAGGATGTTGGTGTTTGCTGCTGCTTGACTCACTGGAAGTGCCAAATGACCTTGCATAAGTTCTCGCAAGTGAAGGACCAAATGAAGCAACCTGCTCTGTTCCCACTGCAAATCCCAACACCAAAAAATGCACTGGCTGTTCATGTAATATAAGCTAAACAGAATTGTGCAATAATGAAAACAAATTCTAAGAGAATCACATAACTGGTACACTGTAGAGACAAATCCACCTGCCCACAAGAGTATGGACCTGCGGTCTGCTTGGTTTCATAAAAATGGCTTGCATTTTGCATGTGAGAATGCACCATATTTCAAATCAGGAATATCAAAACTCGAAAATCAAGTCAAATATCGACTGTATTTCCACAAATCAGTCCTTTACTTATTATTTATTTATTTATTTTAAATCTTCTCTGAGAAATGACATAAGTCATGACAGTATAATGATCCACCACTGCTGTGGATAATGTACCAGTCTCCCCCTGCTTCATTGAGTTCTTAGATTTGATGAGTTCATTAATATCCTTCATGTTCCCTGTCGTGAATAGTTATAGTGTTCCCTAAACCACATTGCACGCAGATTAAAAACTTTCAGCGAGGCCATGAAAGACTATAGTGAAGTTTATACTGATTTAGCAGCATGCTACTACATTAGAATGTCAACATAAGAGTTGGAAAGCAACATTAAGGAATAGAACAGTGGATCTGCCCAACTCTCATCTCCTGTCCAAACTGATATGTGGGTGCATGAAGAGTAGCAAGTTTGTGGGGTGACCACATACGACATTGAGCGCTCAGCATCAAGAAACAATTCAAAAAACAAAGACCCCTGGTACATAACAACGGTAGCTACAGTTAGAAGTACTAAGTTTACAGTCCTCCAGTCAACCAAGAATCCTCCTAAAGCATTCAAGCATTCAACTAAACTAAATGCAACTACATTATCCATTCCCACTAAAAGCACAACCCCTTTTTGGAAAATCTTTTAGCAAATCAAATTTGCAATAGAATGGATGGTCCAATAAGAATGCTGAGATGGATAAATGGAAGTGCAAGATAGAATAAATGAAATAATTTAATGGAATCTAAGCTAAATGGATGATGGAATTTTGACAGTGACTTTACATTGTGCTACTAAGACCTTGAAAAGCAATGCTAACAGCTGAGTTTGTTAAAAAGACATAAAAGCAAAGGAACGCTGTGAAGAATGAGGATGGCGGTTACTCGATAAGAGTTTTGAGGCAAATAGGCCAAGAAGATGGGCCAGAATAGAGTGATGGAAAGATAACCAGGACACCATGAACAAGGAAATAGAGACATTTACACAGAACCAACATATCTCTGGAGCAACATAGACATGTACAAGAAATGGAAGAATTTAAAAAGCATAGGACACAAAACCAAGTCACGTCAGGTGCTATTCCAGAGGAGGACATTTAAGTGTACGGATATCAACTATGGTTTGGTATCCTTAATGTTTTAAGAGGAGAATTTTTCAGTATTGAAAGGACTTAAGACTCCAAATCTTATAAAAGACATCAAATTTAATCTTTCAAACCTTGAGATCAGTGGTAAAACACCTATCAAGTTACCACAGAACCCACCAGACCCATAAACAGGAAGAGGATGGTTTTGAAACAGAAAGAAGCCCTATATATATAGAGTGATCCTGTTAGTCTGGGCTAAACAAATACCCTGCTTAGCACACCATCAAAAAACCTATTTACAACAACTTTTTTTTTTTTTTGGCTTTTTAACCTATACACTTGTTTATCTGCGAGTATTTAATATATAAACTAAATTTTACAATTTTTAAATATGTATGTATATATTTTTAGATTTTTAAAGATAGGAAGTGTTTAAAAATCTAAATATATATATATATTTAAAAATTGTAAAACTTTGTTTATATGTTAAATACACTTCTATAAAAAAGCGTATGAAGAAAAAAAAACAAAAAAAAAGTTGTTTTAAATTGGTTTTTTAAGATGAGATAAACAAGACATTTGCTTAGCCCGGGCGAACAGGGTTATTCATTATATATATATATGAAAGTTGTTCCGGTGATCTGCCCATTTTTGGGCTCCACACATATTAGAATGCAATAGAACTTTATTCAATAATTTATCTATATATAAATTTTATATCAACTGGTTTATGTATCGAAAAAATCATTTTAAAGTTGTTATTTGCATCGAATTATTTTTCAGATGAGGTCCATACACATATTCGATTGGGATGAAAATTAATATGGTAATAAAATACATTATTCTAAATACAATAGATGAAGTAAATTTTAATTTTATCATCAAATGGGGTTCATTTCAACGCCACTGCACTGTAATGATGGTGCAGTGGTGCTACACTTGAATATTATATATATAGGGCTTCGCTTATATGTAACCAAGTTACATAGAAACAAACGCATGTAACCCCTTCAAAATCTAAGATTTTGATTTTTGATAGAAAATCTAATTCGTTCATTGTATTTAACATTATTTATTTATCTAGGGGATCAAGTTTCATCTCAATCAAGTATATTTATGAGTCACATTTGTTAGAAAATGTATATATTTATGTGTAAATTATGAAAAAGGCTAAAATATCCATTTTAAGCAGTATTTTCGGCATATAAACCGTCCCAAATATCATTTATATGTGAATAAATGATTCTATAAAGTATTATTACATTTTAATACAAGTGCAAATAGATCTAAGCATTTTTTGTAATTTACACATAAATATATATATATATATATATTTTTGAACAAATGTGGCCCATAAACATACTTGATTGGGATAAAACTTGGTCTTCTAGATAAACAAATGATGTTAAATGCAGTGAATGGATTGGATTTTCCATCAAGAATTAAAATTTTTGATTTTGAAGGAGTTACATGGGTAACCCAGTTACATAGAAGCAGAACCAAAATATCTACATATATATAGAGAACCTTTCCTGTGACAGTGAAACTGCACCATAATTAACAATGCATCTAGCCCAAAATGAGCCTCGCATGTACTTAAATATGTTGATACTTTATATAATCATTTATCCATATGTAAATTTTATAGTAAATGATTTACATGTTGAAAAAATAACTTTAAAGTTGTTATTTACATTAAATTACTTTATTACGTTGAATTTGTACAATTTTTAGATGAGATTTATACACATCTAATTGGGATGAAAATTAGTATAACAATACAATACATAATTTTAAATACAATTGGTGGGGTAGATTATAATTTTATGATCATGTGGGGCCCATTTTAAGATAACCGCATTGTAAATTGTGTTCATATATATATATATATATATATAGAGAGAGAGAGAGAGAGAGAGAGAGAGAGAGAGATAGAGAGAGAGAGGAAAAAAACCTTTCCATGCATTTGGCTCAACATGTGCTCTACATGTACTTAAATACATTGACACTTTATACAATCATTTATTCATATATAAATTTTATGGCAAATAGTTTACATGTTGAAAAAAACAACTTTTATTGTTATTTACATCAAACTATTTTATTATGTTGAATTTGTACCATTTTCACATGGGTTCATACACATATACAATTGAGATGAAAATTGCTATGGTAATAGAATACATAATTTTAAATATAATGGGTGGAGTAAATTATAGTTTTATGGTCATGTGGGGCCCATTTTGAGGTAGCTCCACTAACATTTTGGTGTAGTGAAGCCGCACTTGAATTTTTTTTTTTTCTGTACATATATATATATATATATATGTCTATACATATATGAGTCCACCTTCTATACATCCGGATGTACCAATTCACTTTGGCATCCCATCTAGTTTAGGCCCTATTTTAATGATTTTATTAAATCTAATCTATCTATTGTATTTATCACTACTTATTTTATTTAGATACCAAAAATCTTATCAATTGGATGTATGTGTATGTCACATCTTCTAAAAATGTATAAAATTATATACAAATTTAGAAAATCACTTGAATTCATATATCGAAGTTTTAGAATATTATAAAATTTTATAAAATCATTAATTTGAGTAGGATGAATATTGTCAATGTCTTAGATATTACATTGAGATCTCATGAGTCTTTATAATGAACAAATCATTTTTAATGGATTTAAAGTCATTCTTAAGTGATTGTTAATTTTGAGAATGATGCAAGTAATGGATTGAGATATTTTTTTTATATCTAAATAAAAAAAATAGTGCTAAATACAATGGATGAATTGGATTTAACAAAATCATTAAATAGGGCCTGAACTAGACGAGAGTACTAAAGTGAATTGGTACATCCGGATGTATAGAAGCCGGAGTGTGTGTGTGTGTGTGTATATATATATATAGGGAGTTGTTCCGGTACAGCACCACTGCATCGGAACAGCGGTACATTTGCCCAAAAATGGGCCCCACACATATTAGAAAGGAACGAAATTTTATACAATTATTTATCTATATATAAACTTCATAGCAAATAGTTTACATGCTGAAAAAATCAATTTAAAGTTGTTATTTATATTAAAATATTTTATTACGTTGAATTTGTACCATTTTCAAATGGGGTCTATACACATATACAATTGGGATGAAACTTGATATAGTAATAAAATACATTATTCTAAGTACAATGGGTGACGTAGATTATGATTTTATCATTATGTGGGGCCCATTTCATTGCCACTGCACCATAATTTTGGTGTAGTGGCGCTGCACTTGAATATTTTTCATATATATATATATATATTAGAAATATTCAGGTGTGGCTTCGTTGCACCAAAATTTCAGTGTATCTATCTCAAAATGGGCCCCACATGAACATAAAATTATAATTTACTCCACTAATTATATTTAGAATTATGTATTTTGTTATCATACCAATTTTTCATCCCAATCGTATATGTGCATGGACCCCATTTAAAAATGGTACAAATTTAATATAATAAAATAATTTTGATGTAAATAACAACTCCGAAGTTGTTTTTTCAACATGTAAACTATTTGCTATAAAATTTCTATATGGATAATTGATTGTATAAAGTGTCAATACATTTAAGTACATGTGGGGCCCATTTTAAACCAAACCTACGATAAGTTCTGGTACCGGCAAATGCAAGGAACATATCTCATATACATAGAAAAGCAATTCTTTTTGGAAAATTGACAATTATGGAACAATTCGTCTCAATTTGACGTCTGAAAATATTGGTACAAAGTTATCATTGGTGCCTCCTATTTTACCAACTGTTGACACAATCAATCAGTCTAACACTGTACTTGCAAACAAAGAGATTCAGCTTTGTTATTCTAACTATATGCTATTTCTCAAACGAAGGTAAATCAAGAACATCAAACATGCTTATCCACATAATCAAAAGATTTTAAAATTAACAAAGATTTCTGGCAGCAAGTGACTTACACTTCTTATCAATGTTCTGTCTGCTCCTTGCAAACTTTTCCTAATATTAGTGAACAACAGCAACAATCCAGCAAATATAAGCAACATGGTAGTAAAAGGTTTATAAAAGAATCACAATTTTCTATGTAAAATAAATCAAAGGATTTGAAATATCACGTAGGAGGCAAAAGACTGGCACCCATAGAGCATTCACATTTTTCATACGAATACGACCATGTAAACCATTGCAATGATGGTACAACAGACTATGAGAACCAAGTCGTCAATCTTTTGAACTATTTACAGATGTTTTACAGCCTGACAACATTGTTATTGTTGTTGTGTTGTTCATGGTGGTTTCTTCCCTGCAATGAACAGCATCCTATTATGTAATAATTGAAGGGTTGGAATGTACTATTCTGAGTGAAGCACCCAAGTAAACGGCAAGACCAATCATGAGCAGTGGTTTGAATGACTGGTTACAGTTAGCAGGTCATGATATATTTTCAACATATAATGCCTCAAAACTACCAACCTTGGCACGCTTTAGCAATGCCTCATTCAAAGAATCTTCATCCTTAGATGCTTCCCTGCATATATAGAAGTTGACAAGAGAAGCAACAATGTGAGTGCCAGCATGTTTAAAACTTTGAGAAAAAAGACTGCAAACAAGATGATGAACCTCTTGGCTTCAACAAGTCTTTGGTTTTTACGAGGAGCAATTTTCGGTGCAAATTTCATCTGCATGTATCAAAAGGAGTGGAAACCATGGCCACGAGTTACAGTAATCATTTTTATCTATGGGTAATTGGAGAAAGTGCAATGGACAAACCTTCTTTGGAGCTTCAGATGCTTTGTCCCCCATATCCGCTGACTAGGTTGTGAACCTTATAACCAAAGGAATAACTCTGTTAGTTGTCAGAAAATCATATGGAATGTCTGGTTCTGAATGAACTGCAGAGATATGCATTAGCTTTTAGAGTTTGAAAGCTAGCAAGAGAAAAATGGAAGTACATGAACTGCGATCTCCACAACAATACAACAAAAAGAAGTGATTGAAATTAGTGTGCTCTATTTGAAGGGCACTGGCAAATGCTGATGCACCTTGCACCTTGCCCTAAATGGCCGGGGACAGGAATACAAACAGAATTTATAAGGATATTTTTATTAATTCAATTAAAAAGCCAAATGTCTTTGCATTGTATTTCAAATCTATGAGAATCAACAAAAAACAAATGAAGCATATAATGAAGACTGTAAGACCACAAAAAGATCTAGGAATGGCTTATGCTACCCAGTAAACGAAAATAGATTAAAGAATGACAAGCATGCAACAAGAGGACATGCAAATACCAATATATACAAAGAATACATTACAGAAACTTAAATGATCAGAGTTAAGAAACAGGACATTGATTGGGTGGAAATTTTTCCCACTTCCCCAAATGTGGAAATGCTTGATTTGGGCCTCAGCAAGCTGATTTATGAAAATTTAAACCATCCAACATACTTAGTGTACAATATTTAGTTAGAAAATACTATGAAACGATCATAATGTAACATTAAATTAAAATCATTTTACAACATACATAAACCTGTTAAAATTTTACATTGCTTGGTGCATGTAGACATTTTTTTTTTATATAAAAAAATGGTTTTTATTTGCCTTAATATAAAACCTCATTCCAAGTGAGATGCTTTATTTAGATTTCACAAAATTATCTTGGTGGGCCCAAACCAAGAAACATGCATAAACTTGCTTCTTTGTACAAAAGGGGAGGGTTTACCAGTCTTTTCTTAGACTTCCTTCAGAAAACTCAACCTAGTGCAAATTAGAAGTAGAAGAACTAGAATATGATTCGATAGCTGTCGTCAGAGAATTCAAAGTAGCACTGGAATTCAGGGAAAAAAGAGTAAAACGAAAATTCTTTTTTTCATTTTTTTTGAAAATTCGACAGAAAAAGAGAGCGGCAGAGAGATGAGAAACAACCTAAAGCCTGTCGCTTCCGGAGACGAGACCAGGAGAATACCAGTAGGGTTTGGAATTCCGGTTTTAGGGTTTCAGGGAGGGAATGGAGATTCCGGGGACGAGCTGGAGGAGATGGAAGCAGTGTCAACCTTTTTCTCAATATTATGGAATAAGCGGCCAATGCATCTTCGCCCTCTGGCGTGGTGGTTAAGGACGTCGACGTCCGTCGCAAATATCTCAGTTCGATTTTCGACCCCTATTGAAATTTACACTTCGAAAAGAGCATAATATTTATAGCATGTCGTCTAATTTTTAGCTATTAATTATTTGTTAGGCCCTAATCTAAAAAAATTATTTATTTGGCCCAAATTGGTCATTGAATACTATTTTCGGAAAAGAACCCTACCTCTTTAAATTTAAATGAAAAATCAATTGATCACCTTTAGTTAACTAAAATAAATTTTAACATTATATTAAATTATATTATTGAAAGCATGCCCTTTATAAAGAAATTTTTATTTGTTTAAACATTTTAATTATTAAAATTTTAATTCAACCGGAACGGTTCCTCTTAATAAAATTTGCGGGACATTTTGGTTCGGGTCACTCGCGATTTGTCATCCCTGCCACCGAATTTGGGCCAAATTATCTGTTTTCAAACATTGCAAATATCAGTACATAGCTTATTTGCCTTAAATTGTAATACTTCACTTCCGTTTATCAATAGCTGTCAAAAATTTTAAAGAAATGACTAAAATGCATCGGTAAATAAATAAAATTATCGTTCGTAAAAATTATTTTCTTGCATTTTTCAAAATCTGATAGAGACGAAACACATTCAATGTAAGTAATATTTTTAAAAATAATTTCTTTACATTCAAAATATATCTTCCTGCATTTTTCTATATAATATTAGAAACAATTTTTAAAAATGTCTATTGTGGGAATTTCCAAAAAAAGAAATGTCATATTTTTATTTTCAAAATTCAAATAAAACGTTTAAATAAATAAAAAGTTGTAACAATTATATATATTGAAACTTGATGCTTGAACTCACGTACCTACTCCTAAACAAAATTTTACTAATAAAAATATGAAAAAAATTTAAAAAAAAAATTCATGCAAATCTGTTCATTTGATGCACAGGTTTGCATTAAATCATATATGCATCTATCTATGGGAACGAAACGTTAAATATTCATAAGAGATTAAATAGTATTTGTTATTAGCACCGTCTAATTAGGTATGATACCCTCCATCGTTTGAAATTATTTTCTTAGTTAATTAGCTACGTGTTCAAAAACATTATTCCCATCTAAATTAATGATTACATAAAACGACTATAACATTTGAATGCCTGTGTGAATGGAATTATCTAGCTTTCAGATTTTACACATGATCTCATATCTTGTTAAAAAGGTTAAACAAATGAGGGTGAAATAACCCTGCTTTTCTTAGTGCAAATGCATATGAATACCTAGTGAATTTTTTTATATTAGAATATATTTATATACATCTCAACACATATTACATTGAAGGCTCTGAAATATTCTTACAGATCTGGAGACACTGCTCCACCAAATAATCAGGAAGATACAACTTCTAACAACCAAACGAGAGACCACTGCTCCCACAACCATCTGGGAGACCACAGCTCCCACACATTTCTGGCCGAAATGAGATTTGAACCCGTGACCCACAGTCCAGCCCTGATTCTTCGGCAGCTACGCTTTGGTGAAGATCTAGCGAATTTTTGTTTGCAGGAAAATTGAGCCATTCCATTACAATCCATCATATCAGAGTACGATAAGAAAATGAGCACACGAGATGCAACTACAGAATTAGATAGATACATACATACACGAAAATGATTCGGTGTGATGGAATGGGAAAATTTTCCCTTCATGTGTGAGGGTGTGTATGTGCCATGTGATGATGCATATAGAAATCTTAAAAAATGGTATAAACTCATTTTATAGGAAATTTATTCTACCAATTGTATTTTCATGCACTGTGAGGCTTACTTGACTATAAATAGGAAATCTACTTCACTCATTTGTATTTAAAATTGTTCACTTGATTAATATGTAAATTTTCTTCTAAATTGAATATGTGTACGAGTCTTATTTTAAAATAATATAAAAATAACATAGTAGAATAGTTTAACATAAATATCAAATTAAAAGTAACATTTTCAACCTCTAAACCATGTAAATTATGTTTTTATATGGATATAATTGAATTATATATTATTACATTTTAATATATGTAGATCTTATTTTGTAGCAAATTGTACAGGATAGTATATCTATCTATATAAATATACCGGTCTACTTTTTCATAACCCAATTACATAGAAGCGGTTTCATATCTCTTCAAATTTTGAGATTTTGATATTTGATAGAAAATTTAATCTATTCATTGTATTTATTATTTTTTAACTATGAAACTAAGTTTCATCCATATCTAATATGTACATAAGCTACATTTGCTCAAAAATAAGTATATTAAGTGTAAATTAAGAAAAATGTCTAAATCTATTAGCATATGCATTAAAATGTAGTAATATTTTACAGAATTATTTATCTGTACAATAATAATATTTTAGATAGTTTAGAGGTTGAAAATTTACTTAAAAATTGATATTTAGCATTAAATTATTTTATTATGTTAAGTTTATACATTTGTGGATGAAACCCTTATATAGTAAATCAGACAAATGAAAGAATTATTATGAGAATATAAATGATGCTAAACACAACAAATGAAATAGATTCTCTATAAACCTTTTAAATATTAAAAATAAGTAGATTATATAAAAAATGATTTCATAGAAACATCCCCAATATACGGGCAAATAATATAGCGCATTTGAATGCACTCTAATTAGGATGAATTCCACTGCAAATGGGGTACACTTGATCATGAAATTAACATCTATCTTACTTATTGTATTTAAAATTATTTATTTTACTAACATATTAATTTTTATCAAAATCGAACATATGTATGGATCCCATCTTAAATGATACGAAATCAACGCAATAAAATAATTTACTATAAATATAAATTTAAAATTATATTTTTAAGATCTAAACTGTCTAATATATGATTTTTATATAAATAAATAATTATATAAAATATTATGGAAGCGTAACATGTGTTAAGCTCATTTTGTCGTTGTCAGGTGCATTTCAATGCCCTTGAAGAGTTCTCACATGTAAGGGTGATTCTCGCATCCAGACGTTTAACATATTTTTCATTTTTTTTATTTTTTAGTAAATATTTTAATTTAGATGTATTTAACTACGATCCCACTTATATGAAACCTCTTTTTTTCACGTGACTTTCTCCATTTTTAAATTTTTTATAGTTGATAAAAAATCTAATCCATCTATTGTATTTGACATAATTTATAGTATCTTTTAAACTCTTTTATTTTTGAATTTCATTGTACATAGGTCCCATCTATAAATATGTAAAATCAATATAATAAAATAGTTCAATGCTAAAATATTAATTTTAAAGTAGTTTTAACTAGTTTTTTCAACATCTAAAATATTACTACTATGTAAATAAATAATTTTATAAAGTATTATTACTTTTTAATAAATTTGTAAATGAATATAAGTATTTTTCATCATTTATATATGAATAATATATATACATATATTTGAGTAAATGTGACCTATACGCATACTTAATTTAGATAAAATTAGTCCTCTAGATAAATAAGTAATGTTAAATACAATGAATGAATTAAATTTTAAATCAATCGTCAATATCTTAAAAATTAAGGAAGTTACACACAACCGCTTCTATGTAACCAGTCATTTAACTAACTTTCAAAATTTACCATTTTTTAATGTATTTATATGTTTTTTATTTTTAAATATACCAATATCGTGTTTAAAAATAGAATATACACTCAAAATGACAAACTGTGATTTATAAATTAAATATACTTATATTAATAAGTTTTTAAAAAAAAAAGCTTTTAAAAATTCTAATTTGTAGTCGGCCTAATTTGTTGGCCATATATGATTAACAATATATGTGTGTGTATACAAGAAATGATCATGTTATTAATTTGAGCTAAATAATAACTTAACTCGAAGCAAAAAACTATTTAAGTTTCTTTCTTTCCTTTTTTAACATTTTCATAGATTTGTTAACTTAGATGTATTTCATAAATAAATCAATATTTATCATTTTAATGATGGTGTATAGTTTTTATATTTTTAAACATAGAATTATTTTAGTAATTTTTAACCATTGAAAATGGTTGAAATACTCTTATATTTAAAAATTCAAAAAAATGCGTCTTTAAAATGGTTAAAAATACACATTTTCAACCATATTAGTTACATGCATCATAAGTTATGACACATTTGGCTCAAAATGATCTATACATGCATTTAAAATTTTAAATATATTAATACTTTATATAATTATTTATCTATATATAAATTATATCTTAAACAGTTTGTGTTAAAAAAATAACTTTAAAATTGGTGTTTACTTCAAAATATTTTATTATATTAATTTATACTATTTTTAGATGGGACCTTTACAAATATCCAATTTGGATAAAAATTAATATGCTAATAAAAGAAATAATTCTAAATCCAATGGGTACAATAAATGTACATTTTATAATCATATGTGACCCTTTTTTAGCTAAATGAACTGTAAATTACAATGCATTTACATGCACTAGAAAATTTTCTTATATATAATCTTTTAAGTAGAGGCTTTTCTTATATATAATCTTTTAATCAGAGACTAACTTTACCATAATTAGAGAGCAGTCCACTCCAAAATGGGCTTCCCATATATTAAAATGCAATAATATTCTATAAAATTATTTATCCACATAAAAATCACGTTTTAGACATTTTAAAGGCATGTTTGGAAAGTTAGACTTCTAATAAAAAAAATTGTGTAAAAATTTTTAAATGAAAGAAAACGATGTAATATGATAGGAATAATGATAATAAGTAAAAAAATAAAATTAAAATAGATAGGTTAGATTTATGGGTAGTTATATAAAAATGATTGAAAAGTAAAGTGTTTGTATAAGTAGAAGTAAAAAAATAATTATAGAGAATGAAAAATTTTAAATTGAAAAATTTTCGTTTGAAAATGTTCATATTTTAACAAACATTCTAAATGTTGGAGACACAACTTCAAAATTGACATTTACATCAAATTATTTTATTATATTAATTTTTGTATAGTTTTAAAATAAAGCTCCTACGCACATTTGATTTGAATAAAAATTAATATGCTACTAAAATAAATAATTCTAAATAAAATAAGTATAATAAATGATAATTTTATAATCAAGTGAGCCCTCCTTACAGTAGTTTGCACCATAATTATAGCGCAAACGGAATGCAATATAATATTTTTTATGAGAATCTTGCAAGCATAGATCGACTGCACTGTAATAAACTGCAAAATGGGAAGAGACTGCACTGTAATAAACTACAAAATGGGAAGAGAGGGGAAGAGGATCAACGATTACCAACCAGGCATTTGAATCACAACCATCAAGAGGGGAATCACTAAACCAATCTTTTCCTAGAGCCCAATTATATATATCATGATATATTTTAAGCTAAAACACAACATTTATTTATTTTTACAATTAATTTTATTTTTTATTTTTCTTCATAAACATATTTTCCTAATTGTATCTAATCTATGTATCAAGTTTTGTCATTTTATAATACTTTTATATATTTATTTTTTATTTTTAAAAATAAAATTTTTGAAGGGGTAGAAAATGACTTAAATGCCCCCAAAATTGATGATTCTTTAAAAATAAAAAATAAATATATATAAAAATATTGTAAATTAGCAACACTTGGTGTATAGATTAAAGACACTTAGGAAAACATATTTATGAAGAAAAATTGAATAAAAATAAAAATAAAATTAAAAAATGAATATTATATTTCAGCTTAAAGTACATTATGGTGTATATAACCATGCTCCTTTCTTCCTACATACAGAAGGCAACACTATGTTGCACGCTCGGAAATTGTTTGTATGACATTATACAAACCCAATCCATTCAGAATACCGAAGTACAACTTTCATTATGGAGCTCATCTCTTTCAGCTCAAATTTTACTCTTAAGCCAAATGGTGACAACTACAAGATCGGATTCAATGGTGGAATGTGTCTGATTGAAAGAGAATAGCAGAGAGATCATGGGGGTAAGGGGAAAAAGAAAAGGAAATAAATTTTATATCTATATAACCAAGTGAGGCATCTGAACATCATATGCCCCATACCTGAACTAAACATAAGACAGGTGGTGATGGACGAGCCAGATATCAGTAGGAACTTATTCACCAGCAGAAAATAGGAAATCAATATAAATCAGGTGGGACCTCTGACCTTTCTTCTCATCATTCTTCTCTCTTGAAAATTCACCAGGAGATAAATACAGCAACCCTATCCACAGAAAGCATTACTCACTTGTACCATCGGAGCTCCCGGTTGCACTGGCTCGCTTTCTGTCTCTCCAATTCTCGCCCCATACTTTTGCCTCTGCAACCATGCGTTCTCTGTCTAGATCTCGGTTGTTCTTCAGACCTCTCATTTTCCCTGCATGTATGGGGCTATCCGTTTGTGACTCTGGCCTCTCTAGATCATCTAGGCCCCATTTCCTACCAGACCCACCTCCTGCTTCTCCTCTCCCAACTTCTGCACCAAAACTCACACCTCGGTGTAGTTCCCTCTGTCGAAAATCAGGAGAGTTCTGATGTGGTGATTGAACACCATGCCTGACACCTCGTCCCACCTGATCTAGGCCATCAAAACCTCCACCCAGGATCCTGCGTTCATCCTTGTGCCTTGGTGATGGGCCAGTCTTGCTATTTTGTGCAGGTGCACTAGGATCATATGTTTGTGAGGCTAAATAGGAAAGAGCAGTAACAACATCCCCTATAAGAGGTCGGGTTGCAGCTTGTTCTTGCAAACACATTGCAGCAACTGCAAGAGCTTGGTACAGGCCTCGCATTGGGTAACGGCCTTGCAGAAGTGGGTCAGCCATTTTTGGGAACTTCCTGCGGTCCTTAAATAGTGGACGTGCCTGCAAACAAGCATATATCAAAAGGAAAATAAAATCATTGGCAACTAAAGTTAAGCAGCAACAATTAAATGACAACCCTGTCAATGTATAATTGAACTGCCTCTAAAATGATGGCTAGTATATATGTTATTTGAGCCATATTCTAAAATAAGAACAACATCAGTAACTTTGCTTAATTGCAGATAAGCCAATGTGTCTTGGGTATTGGCAAATGGTACAGTAGTGGTTACTGGTTATACCATTTAGAGTTGAGACCAAGATAATATGATGTTTGTGAGTAGCATTCCGCCCAAACAGGGACTGCAAAGATCTTACCATCCAATTATACATACCACAACTACTTTGAATGGTTAAACCAAATTTCTCTTTAATAATATAACTCAATTTTCATTTGCAATTTTTTTCAACATCTGGATCCTGTCATCATCTTATTTTAGGCTAGATCTATTTGGTTATGGTATAATGAAAAAAAAATGGAATTCATTTTATGGGTGTTATAAGGATCTTGATCTTGAGGGTCTTGGAAGCTCCACAAGAGACCTATATGTTACAGCTGAACAGCTAATTTTCATGCAAAGCCACCAATCAGGAATATTTTATGATGGGCAGTGGCTACCTGATCACAATATTGATAGAGATTCAAATCTCAATGAATGAATAGGTGTAAAGCATTTTTAAATGATCTAGACACAGTACAATCTTCAACCTACCGGATGGTGAAAAAATGTTTCTTTCTCTAAGCAAAAAGGAGAGGAGAAAAAGAAAGAGACAGTCAAGGAACTGAATGCCTTGCATCTGGCTGTGCATCTCTATAGTGGGACTAAAAGCGTTGGTCCAGAATGAAAACCAAGGCAATATCATGCTTATCTTTTGCAAGAAAATATCCTAGAGCAGAATACTTTGTGATGGCTTACATAACAGCAGTAAGTATCATGTGATCGAATGGCATTCCATTTTTAATTGGTCCCAGTGTATATAAACCATTATGAAATTTGCACCTCAAAGACTTGAAACCATGAAGGCATGAACTGGCTGTTCTAGTCCGATCTGTTTATCCACTCAGACTCCCTTTCTACAACATAGTGCCAAGGAGGTAGACATCACTGGTTATGTTTCTTTCTACATGGCATGCCTTGTGACACATGCTAGATAACAATAAACATAAAAGAGAAAAGGCATCCTCTAGTTATGTTTCTTCTTTTATTGGGCATTTTTTAGGATAAAATGTCACACTTATTTGGACAAAGTCCTATCATTTTGTGGATGGGTAAATAGTGAACAGAGTTACCTGCTATTCAGAGCTGAGAACTTCACGGTATATAGGATGGTTTTGTGAATTAAAAACAGTAAATAGGATGAATGTAACCAAAAGAGAGGAAAAAAATCCAATTTACCCAGGCAACCAGATTATGCTCTCCTGCAGTTCGTGTGTTATCAATCGCTTTGCGGCCAGTGATCAACTCAAGGAAGACTACCCCAAAACTGTACACATCCGATTTCAATGTGAGTTGTCCAGTCATAGCATACTCAGGAGCACAATAGCCATATGTTCCCATCACCCTTGTAGAGACATGAGTCTTGTCTCCAACAGGCCCAAGCTTGGCGAGCCCAAAATCAGATAGCTTCGGATGGTAACCTTCATCAAGTAGTATGTTTGATGATTTGAAGTCCCTATAAATAACTGGTGGGTTGGCTTTGTCATGCAAATATTCCAAGCCTTTAGCAGCACCAGCTGCGATCTTCATTCTTGTATTCCAATCCAATGGCTCCTTGTCAGGCGGAACATCTGCAAACACATAAGTCGTACGAGCACTCTCAACTGATTTTCATAACAAACAATATACACAAATTACCAGGCATGCATTATCATTTCAAAGCATTGGTTCGATGCTCTAAAAGTTTTTAAAGTCTCAACAAAAGAATTCCAAGTTACCAGGAGCTAAATCCAAGTGGTAAGTCAGGTCTAACACCCAATGCCAACGGGCCCAAAGTACAAACAGCTACTCAGGCATTTGATCTCTTCCATTTTGGCCATTGTTCCATTCCTTCGCATATTAGCCTGCAAATTGCCCCTTATCCAGAAAGGGAAGAGAAAGATTCAAGATCCGATAACGCCTCTTGGCTAGCCTTCTCAGTATACAAGGTACAAACCAGTGCTGCATTTCATTCATAACTTCCTGTTTGCTGGTCAATCAATTAAAGCATTGGAGCTTTTCATGCTGGATTGTTAGGGATCCATCAAATTTTATTTAAGAAAATGAGCCATCACTCTTTTTTTCTCTCACTAAGGAGATATATCAAGAAGGTGCATGTATCATCTCTTTTGGCAGTGACCATGATCAAAGTGAAGACCTTAATGCAGAAATAACACTAAAAAAAAATGCCCGTAAGCAAAAATAACATCCATCAGATTCCCAAACAAGTGTTGACGGTGTTAAGTCTACATATTTCAGCCTTCAGTATAATCTGCATTGCTGATTTTCAAACAAAAGACAAATAACATTTGCAAAGCAAAGTCATAATGATACACACCAAAAGGCTCTGATTTTGTTGGCCCAGGCAAATAGGTATTTTTTTTTAACAAAAATATAAGCCCAAGTATATTTAATTCATTTTTGGTATTTTTCTGAATTCCGAAAATCAACAGTTTAGGTCGTACCTTGGTATTCAAGTAATTTTCAACCTCACAAACTGTTAATTTTTTGAAGTTCAGAATACACACACACACACACACACAAATCCAAGATCAACAGTTTTGGAGGGGGATTCAAGTAATTTTCGACTTCAAAAATTGTTAATTTTTTAATTTCAGAAAAATATCCACAATAAAAAATTATAAATATTGGTATGTGAAACATGTACACTTAGCTCTACATTTTCATTAAAAAATATAAAAAATACATAAATTAGCTAAGGCTAAGAGAATCATACTCCCATATGAGAAACCTCCATTTTTTTCAGGATGATATCTAGATATTTCTTCAACTTCTTTTCATGATTAATAAACTGAAGATTCTGAATTTGAAGAGGAGAAACTTCAGCCTCTGGATTGGTGATTAGTCTAATCATTTGGTTACTTCTTTGTGATAGCACATTTGTTATCCAATCCTATGAATGCCAACTTACGAAAGCTAGAATGCAATCATCAATGATCAAAAGTGACTATTTTACTTAAACTTGAATCACAATAGTTGGGAAACTGATAGGCATGTGTAGATAGAAGTATTTAGGATTCAAACTAGGTGGAAAATGGCTTCAAGAGAATTTAGCAATCATCTGGGAGCAATCAAACAAAAAAGCATACAAGTGATAACAAGATCCAAAACACTCAATGGGGCATAGTTTTGGTCATTTATGATGTGTCCATTCAATGAGCATAGACAAAATGAGGGGGGGTTGGGTAGGTGGGGAAGAGTCCAACTGGGAAGGAGAGAATTAGGGATAAAAGATTTAGAGAGAGAAAAATAACGGCAAATGAGCAAATAAGAATAAGGAAAGTAGACAAAAATTATGCTGTTCAGAATTAGTAAGTCAGCTAAAACAGAAGAATCTGCATCAGGGTCTGACCTGTAGCATTGATACTTCAATATTAATAGCAACCAAATTTTGAACGCAATATTTTTTTATTCTTTCTAGCCTAAACAGGGAAATAAATAACACAACAGAGTAAGGGATGCACCAAAAAGAATATAGAAATCACTAGAAAAGACTTAAAGACTCATTGGGTAACAATTTTGGTTTATCATGCCATGCGACTGACCATAATTAAATGGGGGAGAAAGTAGATGATGGATGAGTAGAATGCATACTGAGTGCACCATTAAGGCTCTTTTGAGGTCTATATTTGCCTTGTCATTCTAGGCAGTCACATCTTTTGTATACAAGATGGACCTTGATTACTTTACATTGGAAAGCAAGCCTAAGTCATCCCAGCTTATGAGGCATAATTATCTTTGACCATTTTTGAACAAAGTCGGCATCTCAAAGGAAAGGGTTACTAAGTATATTCGTGCGAGAAATGCAACCAATTTTATAAAATAAGAAAAGGCAAATTTAAGGAGCTAGATTGAATTGGGTAGACTTGATCTTGGAAGTCAGAAGAATAAAAAAGGAACAAAACACACATGCATGCAGTGGGAGGGAAAGTGAGTAAATAACTTGGTGATTCAATGCTTCAAACTTAATTCTATCTTTTCAGATAACAACAAAGGAATTTGCAAGTGTAATTTTCACAACTTACAAACTGATAGCCTGGTGCATTAAGCTCCAGCTATGCAAGGGATCTGGGGAAGGGTACTTGGACACTTTGGGATTATAGTACACAACCATACCTTGCAAAGCAAGAGATTGTTTCCATGACTCGAACCCATGACCATCAAGTCACATGATTTCAATTTTTCAGTTGCACCAAGGCTCCCATTCAATTCTAGTTACCAAATCAGAAATTTAAATAACAGCTGACACAGAAACATGGACTCAGTCAACCAAAATCTACAAGCTTTTTGTTTCCAAAAAAAAAAAAATTCTACAAGCTTCTCTTTAGGAGTACTGGTTTCGTAACTCAGTAGGTTGACTTAATGACCACACTATGACATTTACTTCCTATTAGCCTTTGAATGGTTCATAGTTGACACCAATCCACCCTTTAAAAATTTTCCTTCCCAACCACACAACATACTAGCAAACCAGTAGAGACTAAAACATATATCCATCTATAACATGAAATGAAAATGAATCATTCCCCCCAAGTTCCTAGGACTGTGGATGTGCAGGCTGTTGCATCTCCATATCATTTTTTTTTTTTTTTTTTTTTTTTTTGGGATTGAAATCTCCATATCAAATTGAATTGGCAAATTTCTTGCCATAAGAAAAGGTGAGAAAATTCACATATTATTCCAGTGCAAATAACCAAACTTGAACATATACATCCTATTAAGATCAAAACCTCACAAGAATGACAAATGGTAGAGGATTTAAGGCAGATGAAATAGAAAAATGAAAAAATAAATAGCATGCAACAAGGGTTATTTCAGCAGAGCAACCACTATCAAACTATATAAGGAATACATAGTTATGACTGTTGTAAGAAAGTCATTATAAATTTCCAGAATGAAGATAGAAAGCTAACCATGCAAATGATCTTCCACAGATCCCAATGGCATAAACTCATAAACAAGGAGGCGCTGGTCCCCATCAGCACAATAGCCAATCAAATTGACAAGGTTAGGATGGTGTAAAAGGCTGAGCATTAGGACTTCCACCAAAAATTCTCTATTTCCTTGAAGGCCATTTCTGTCCAGTTGCTTCACAGCAACTACCTGCCATAATAGTTAAGGCTGCCAGATGATGAATCATATTTCATTAGAAATGGCTGACATGCACAACTGAAAAATCTATGTAAGTGCCCATCCACATTGCACATCTAGATGTGCATACCATTATGCACATGAATGATTGCAATTCGAATCTTCAAACTAATCCCCAATGACAACCAAAGAAGGAACATGAATTTCATATGCAAAGCTGCAAAGCAGGCAGTACCAAACCTGTCCTGTACTCTCCAATCGACCCCTATACACACGCCCAAATCCTCCTTCACCCAGAAGGCACTCTGGCCTGAAGTTCTTAGTGGCAGCTGCAAGCTCGCGAAATGCAAATGTCTGTGCAGCAATATGTGCGGTTCCATCCTTTGGGAGTGAGGCCTCCTTCTTGGAATCAGAGCCATTTCGCGATTTTGATTTTTCTGCACCGCTAAACTATTTAGCAACAATAAATACTAGCCCATATCTTAAGACAAACATTTACTTGAATGCATGAAATACAGTGCTTACAAAATAGCAGAAAAATTATGAGTTTAAACCAGATAAGCACATACGCATACATTTATCAACATCCATTCTATTTCCATACACCAATTCAGCATTCTGGGAGGATTGCAATACTAACAAAACGTGCAAACTTCCATGGTGACTATACAAAAGTTTAAAAAAACAAAGGTAATGAAATTGAACATCTGCATATGTGATGTCCTATTCAACCATTGAACAACCATAACCTTCCTATCTGATACCACAATTTACCAAAATTCAGAAGCACTTAATATAGAAATTTGTTCATTAGTGTAGATCAAGCTCATCCTAAAAAGCGTATTCATTCAAATAACAACATTGCAATGTGACTTCTGCAACTCTCACTGACATGATCAAAGTCATAGTCCAAACCTCCAAATCGATAGTCCCGTACGAATCCGACACAAACAACAAAAATTCAAGTCCAGTTAAACGCATTGAAATTCTTTCGGAAAACTCAAACCGCCAAAAAAGCGCAAACAGGAGAAATGATAAATAAAAAAATAAAAAAAAAAAACACCAATTAACCAATCTAAAGATCAGATCAATGCAGGTAGAAGCCGTCGCCAAATCATTCAAAACCCCACACCCAAGTACGTATGCAAGATTCGACCAAAGAAAAGAAAACAAGGTAATTTACCACCAATTCCAAATCATCAAACAAAACACAATTCTCAAAAACCAACCAACATGCGAAATCGAAATCACCTGAGCCCATTCTGGCGACAGCTGAAGAACCCTCCTTCCCGGCCCTTTCATCTCCCTTCACTGCTTTCAAGCCATTCCTCCCTTCCTCCTCCCCAGGCGATCCAAAGCAGGGGAGACAGCCTCCCATCGCAAATCCACTAACACCCGCAAACCCCAAGAAGCAAAATTTTCAAAAAATGGGGAGGAATTCAAGGGTGTTCGACATCTAACGCACTCCCCCCCGTAGTCTCCCCAAAGCCCACAGCACCACCACACACACAACAATGTGCGTCACGAGTTTCTGGCTTTCTGCTTGTGTGTTTGGCTTTTGCTTCCGATCGATCGGCTCAGAACTGCTCGATGTTTAAGACTCGCAGATAAATCTGTTTTACAGATACAAAAGGAGTAGAAATTTTTCTCGCCAGAATAGATCACAGAAATATTTAAAAATAAATTACAAGGAATAAACTACGGGACCCAATTATGTACACCTGGGTGCATTCAGACTCGATGCACCCAGGTGTACTACACCTATTTTTTTTTATTT
>JAXCLR010000050.1:60729711-60742099 GCA_035584095.1 Annona squamosa | reverse complement strand
GGGTGCATCGAGTCTGAATGCACCCAGGTGTACATAATTGGGTTCCATAAACTACGCCTTGCGCTGGTCCGGGTTAATTAAGTTGAACGGCGATCGAACCGGGTTCTCAAGGAAACCGGATTCGCTCGGTTCGATAAAGCCAGATTAAAAAAAGCCCCAAAAATTGTCGCCGGAGCAGGCCGAGCCTCATTTTCAGATTCTCCCCGTCCCAAATGGATTCACAATTTCACCCGCCCCTCCAGCCCTACCGCAAATCGATTAACTCGCCTCTTCCCGCCCTCCTCCATTTCGGATTTTCCCTTCACCTGCAAAGCTGCAAGCACAATTGCAGCACTGTACTGACAACATCTCGGCTTCTCCTTCACCGGCGACAATCGACAGCAGTCGTCAAAGCCGCAAAACTTCTCTCCTCCAGTCTCGGTGCGCGGCTTCTGTGGTACAGCTACTTCGTCCAACCTGCTTCTCCCCTGCCTCTGTTTTGATTTGTCCTCTTTGTCAGTTCACCTACATCCAGCCTATTTCTCACATGCTATTGTTCATTGTCGGTGCATTTTTTCATAAGGTTGTAGCAAATGATAGATGGATGAAGACTGCCGCACAAGGCAGCCATGGAAGGACGCCGGAGGCGGGTTTTTCATGTCTCTTTGTTCAGATTCTTTGGTCCGATACGGATGATCCAATATATAATTTTCCATTTTGTAGCTGTTGCACCATTTAAAGTATATTTTCCATTTTGTGCACAATGTATCACGAGGTAGATTCCATCCATTAGCCCGACTCAGCAAATGTTCGCTAATCCCACGAAAACCCATTTATAATATTTTTTTTTTCATTTTTTCTTTGGGTGCGTTTGCCGATTGACAAAAAATGGCAAGTTAAAACTTTTTAATCTAAAATTTTTCACTTTCCATAACTAATATATTTTTTAAACATTTTTTCACATTTTTCTATACAACTACTCTACTTTTCAATCATTTATACATAACTATCCACATAACTAACCTATCTATTCTAACTTTATCCTCTTTACTACTTATCATTACCCCTATCATATCACATCATTTGACAACTTTTACTCTCCAAAATTTTTCATCAAAAGTTTTATTTATTACCGAACACACCCGTTATATATTTATTTGAGTTGTGATCATTTACGACCGGTCAGTTGAACCCAGCGTTTCTAACCAGCGCTTTAAGCCGTTGGATCGATGGGAGAGATTTTTTACCGTTGGATGAAAACTTGAAAAAACTGCGGGTGCAGCAGGCGAATTAACGACGGGCATTTTCTGTCCAGCCTCTGTCAGGGGCTGTCTTTTGCAAACACAAGCCCCTCCCGAACAACTCTCCCTCCCTCTCCCTTTCTCTCCCACTTTCTCTCCCTCCATCCCGCCCATTTCCCCCCTGCGACGCCAGCGCTCTCCCTCTCCTACCCGCAGTTATCGATTGGTCGGCCAAGATCATTCATGCACCTCCGAGAAGCTCATTCATGCCCACCTTCTGATGCAGACCACTATGAACAGGCTCCAGAAGGAGTTCTACCAGATATGGCCGCCAACCGCAACATGCTCAACCCAGACTCGTCGGTGTCTGACTGAAGCTCACCACGACGAGATCCAGCGTCTATGATTATGAAGACGACTTGGAGTCTGAGGATGAGATTCAGATGATCAGGAACTCAATCCAGGAGATGGAGAGGGCGGCATCTATTGCCATGTCCGACCTCCGCGCCATTGCTGAGTGCATGATTGCTTGTGGGTACGAATCCATCTTCTCATATGAATCCACATCCGCAATCCAATCGCAGGCCCTTAGCTTCCTCATCAAACTTGAGGACGGAATTCAAGCCATGCTCGATCAGTTTGAATCAGCAATTCAAAAGGATTCATCACGGGTCCCCGTTCCGGGCGGTTCCTTGCACCCACTCACCCAATACGTGATGAACTACCTCTGTTTCCTCAGTGACTACACTAACATCCTCATCAACATCTTCCCTGAATTTCAACAGAAATTGTAGACACCACTGCAAAACTCATCAGCAGCGGAGAATTCGAACCCCCACTCCGCAATCTCAACCCGCTTCAAGTGGCTCATCTTGGTGCTGCTTTACAAGCTCGACCACAAAGCAGAGCTTTACAAAGACATTGGACTATCGTATCTATTCCTTACAAACAACCTCAACTACGTCATATCGAAAGTAAATGGCAGCAATCTACGGTGTATGGTCGGAAACGAATGGGTATCGAAGCACACTTTGAGAGTCCAGCAATACACGAACAAGTCAATCGGTTAATGACCACGGGTAGGAGAGGGAGAGCGCTGGCGTCGTGGGGGGGAAATGGGTGGGGATGGAGGGAGAGAAATTGGGAGAGAGAGGGAGAGGGAGAGGGAGGGAGGGAGAAAGGGATGAGACGTGGGTAGGAGAGCTGTCCGGGAGGGTCCTGTGGGCAAAAGACAGTCTCTGACAAGGACTGGACAGAAAATGTCCGTCATTAAGTTGCCTGCTCTGCCTGCGGTCTTTTTGAGTTTTCATCCAACAGTTGAAAATCTCTCCACACGATCCAATGGCCCAGAGTGCTGGTCGGAAACGCTGGTTTGACCGACCTGTCGTAAATGATCACAACTCTGCTTATTTATCTAAATATATTTAACGTATAAATTAAGTTGTACTATTTTTGGATCTGTATATATATCTTTTTAAATTTGTAAAGATTTATGTTTATATATGTATTTAAAATACCCCAATCCTCAAAAATATATATACATAATTCAAAAATAGTAAAACTTGATTTATATATTAAATACACTTAGAAAAACAATTGTATAAAGAAAAAATAAAAATAAAATTATTATAAATGAGTTTTCTGATATGGATTAAGTAAAGCATTTACTTAGTCTAGGCTAACATGATCATTTCTTATATATAATTTTTTTAAAAAAGGGGTTTTTTATGCTTTTTTGTTCAAATTCTTTGGTCAAATAGGGATGATCTAATATATGATTTTTCATTTTATGCCCAATATGTAATTTTAAAAATTTATATAAAATCCTTATTTAATAACATTGCAGATATTGATGTAATAAACAAACATTGCATATATTGATGGGCAAAAAGTAATAAAGTATATTAAAATCATTTTTTTGTTCGAAGTGTATATTAAAATTATCAGAATACTCTAATAAATAATAAAATAAAATTTTCCCTGAAAACAATAAAATGAAATAAAAATCTTATTAAATTATTCAATCATTATTAATTTTCTTTATTATGTTAGATTTATTTGGAAAAATGCAAATTATAAACACTCTTAAGATAAACAAGGAGGATTCGAGACTGAAGGGTCCAAGCTTTTTATCCATTGGATTTTTTGCAAATATGCCTACAACATTTGACCAATATTGCATAGGGATGTTAATGGTAATGGTCAACCCGCTAACCCGTCCGTCCAACCCATTAGAATTTTTGAATAAATGGTTTATAATCCACCAACCCATTTAACCATTTAATTAAATAAATAAATTAAGGTTGAGGCTTCACAACCTGTCCAACCCATATAGCCCATTTATTATAAGATATAATATATTATATATAATTATACGTATGTGAAATTTTTTCGGCCATAAATTAGGGTCCGTTTGGGAATATATAAAACTAGCTACTTGTAGTAAAACTTTTCAACCCGAGTACCATTTGAAAAAAAAAGTCATTTCGAGCGCTGATTTTGGTTTCCTATGCAATTAATGTGCCATTTTTTATCGCCGAAAAAACCCATTTGAATTTTTATCTCAGTAACACACCACTTTTCGTGGATGAAAAAAACTCCTTTTAATTTTTAGTCTCTTTCCACTTGCAGCTCTCCTATCCCACCCAGGCCAAACCGTGCATGGTGTTCTACAACCGAGTACCTAACCATTTTTAAATCTCGTGAAATGGGAGGCTTGGAGTAGCACGCCACACACGTTCTGTACTGTTGCTGAGAAGGAACTCAAGGAAGGGGAGCATAAAGCCCAGAGAAATTTGGAAGTAAGGAAATTGCGAAGGAGCGAGGATCAAAGGCCTTTTACCTTTGCAGCTAGTGGCGTCACCTTCGTCTCTCTCCGCCATTCAGAGCGTTATTTTTTCCATCGATCCCCAACGCCACCTCCTCAAATCCCGCACAGGCACATTGCGTACAACCCTTAAGCCTCAATCTCTCATTTCCTTTCCTGCACAATGGCACTAGCACAAGGGCACAACGCTTCCCGTCGCCACGCCTGCTGACTCAACTCTGGTCCCCCAGGTATGTTAACTTCGAGTTATTTAATTTTATAGATTTTATTGAAGGTTTTTAGCATTAAACTTAGTAATAAACACAACCTGTTAACTCATTTATTAAATGAGTTGCAAATGGGTTAGGGTTAAAGTTTTTTAAATGGGTTAATAAACAGATTAGTGTTGAGATATATTAAATGGGTTAGGATTAGAATTAGGCTCCAACTCGTTCAACTCAATCCATTAACACCCCTAATATTGCATGGGTTCTTTAAGTTTACCGATATTATAAATACACCGATAAAGCTTATATAAATTTGCAAGCTTGTCCCTTTTGTCAGGATACTGTTAAAATTTTAATGACATGATGATAATGCCCTTTAAGGCAAGTGGTGCACTTGTAATTAGGGGTGTAACTCGGACTCATGAAACTCAGGTTCACCTCAACCCTAACCCTAACCCTATTTGTAAAACTTCAACCCTAACCCTAACGTTATCCATATTTGTAAACCTCAACCCTAACCTTATTTTTGAAATTCGAGCTTGGGTTGAGTTTCGGGTTAATATTCTCCTATTAATATGTCTTTGTTACTCATCCTATATATAATTTTTATGACAAACCTATTGTATAAAAAAGTCTAAAAAATAATTTATTATACAAAAATAAAAAAAATTCAAATACTGCTTAAGAGTAGAAAGAAAGAAATCTGTTTTGAGTCTTCTCTTTGCATTAAGTAGAATAATAGCTGTATTTTGGAGAACGTAGAAGTACATTCGTTTTTCATTCTGCAATTTAATACCAAAATCACAACTATATACATCAATATTACCATCCAATTGTAAGATAAATTTTATCACATCAATTACAATAAAATAAAATCATTCAAAAACTACAAAATATCAAGTTGAATAAGATTATATTAATTAAGTATCAAACTCCAAATCACAACATCCAAGTTAACTCTAAGAGAATAACACAAGTCTTAAGTTTAAATAATCAAATTACAACAAACAGTGCAACACAATAGAAATAAACATTTTTATCTTCAACTGTTGTGTTCATTACCCTTGTCTTGCATTATTACCATATGTCAAGCCAAATTCTTTTTTCCTAAAAGAAAAAATAAAAATTCAATATTACATTGTATAATTGAACTTAAAGAGTATATATATGTATATATATATTTTCAAAGGTATAACTAATACTTCTTTTAAGTTAATTATTTGATGGAAGAGGAGGTAAAGAAGCATATGTCGATGTTTCATCAGCTTTCTCTGAAAGATAAATATTAGTTAGAAAATAGTGTTAAAAGTAAGCTAAATAATTGAAACATAGAAAAATATATATTACCTCTTACATATTTGTCTAATTCTTTAACGAATTCTTCATAACTTGAATCATTTGGAGTTCCTCTCAACCAATCTTAAGTGCAAATCAAACACCCAACCAACATAGGTGTCAATGAACTACGATATTGGTCAAGAACACGTCCTCTCGTGCTAAATGCAGATTCTGATACAACTGTTGAAACATGAATAGCCAAAATATCTTTTGCCATCAAAGATAAAACTCTATATTTTGTAGTCGTGGACCACCATGCTAAAATATCAAATGGCTCTACATCATTTTCAATAGAATCTTTTAAATAGGCATCAATTTTATTTGCAATAACTCCAGCACTAGAACGATGTGTGGATTGTCATAGCTTCCATTTTGCACGCTTTGATTCGGATGGTGCACTGCACACTTCAAATGAAGAACTTGTAGTGGTAAATGTAAATCTAACTTGATAAGTTTCATATAATTCAAGCATTTTATCATACACTTTCTTGGATAATACACAAGCTTGATCCATAGAAAGAAAAATTTTAAGACAAAATTTCAAATAACATAGCTTGTAACGTGGATCAAGTGCTACTGCAATGAGCAAATAAATATTGAACTTGTCAATAAAACCTCAATACTTTGCAAGTTTTTTCTTTTTTTGTTACACATGTAAAGAAGGATAGGGTTACTATTCTCAGTTGGAAATGTATTTAATCGATTTTGAATCGTATCAAGTCGAGAAAAATGATGTGGAGCAGTGATATATTTGGTGTCTGACAAAAGCTCGATTGCTTAAAGAAATAAGACCAAAAAGTCACTAATGACTCTAGCATAGTTTCAATCTTCTTCAAGAGGAGGACTAGTGCTCCTAAAGCTTGCATCATTCACTTTAAGATGTTTGAAAGTCATTTCAAAGGGCAAAGCATTTTTTAACATCAAGTATGTAAAATTTCAACATGTTGATACATCTAAACCCAAAGATAATTTAGTTTAAATTCTAACACTTTTACAAAATTTTCTAAATACTTACTCTCTACTTGGAGAACTCTTGACTTATTTTACACTATTACGAATTCAAGCAATGGAATCCTTGATTTGATCAATTCCCTCCTTTACAACCAGATTTAAAACACGCACAACACAACAGACATGCAAAGATTCTCCATCTCTAAAAAGAGCATTCTTCATTTTCAAATTCAAACATAAAGTGTTTAGCGCGACATCATTGGCGGAGGCATTGTCAACATTAAGAGTACACACTTGTCTAATATTCTAAATATTCAAACATTCTTCAATTGCATTTGCAATCGCTTCACTCGTGTGTGGTGAAGAAAGAACACAAAAATTCAAAATTCGCTTTTGAAGAGTCCAATTCGAGTCTATAAAATGAGCAATCAAACATAAATATTCAATATTCTTATTTGAAGTCTACAAATCTGTTGTCAAGCATACACAATGAATATTCTCACTACAAATCCTTTTTAATTTAGCCTTCTCTAACTTGTATATTTTGAAGATTTTTTCACAATTGTGATCCTAGAAACATGTTTAATAAGTGGTTGCACAACTTTACAAAATTCTCTAAACCCTTCTTTCTCGACAAATTTAAATGGCAATTCATCAAGAATAATCATTCGTGTCATTGCTCTTTTGCAAACTTCTTAGTTAAACTTCCAACTTGGGGTGTGTTTGATAATAAGTGAAAGTTGTCAAGTTAAAATTTTTCAATCTAAAATTTTTTACTTTCTATAACTACTCTATTTTTTAATAATTTTTTCACATTTTTTTATATAACTACCCTACTTTTCAATCATTTCTACACAATTAACTTATTTATTTCAACTTTATCCTATTTATTTCTCATCATTATCCTTATTATATCACATCATTTGACATCTTCTACTCTCTACAACTTTTCATAAAAAATTTTATCTATTTCCAAACACACCCTTGATATAACTTTTTGACGATCATCGGTTACTGTTTGAAATGAAAACAAGCGTTGACCCCTGGCTCTATTGTTGGTATTATATTTGCATAACTTTAAGTGTTTTGTTAATGTATTTGTTCTTTAAGTACTTGGACACTTAAGTTATCTTACAATATTTACAAATATCCCATGCCACTTTTCCACTTTTATTCAAAATTCTTTCAAATTTTTTCCAAACTAGTAACGAAATTTTATACCCTTTCTTTTTTTTTTTAATAAAAGGCTCATTTGCATCTAAACTTTCTGTGAGAACAACTGTGTTCGAGGCAGTTGGTATATTTTTTATTTACTCACTGTTGATTTCTGGCTCGCTAATTTTGTCTTACATATTACTTGAACTATTCATTTAGAAATGATCACCTAAATATCACTTTTTTAACATATATAAAAAAAATTAGAAATTGTCCATGTGAATTTCAATAGTTCTACTCATTTCAGAGCAATAACAAACTAATTCAAAAATCAAAATATTAACTAATGTGTATCAAGTTATCAACAACTAACATAAACACAAATAAATGAAATAATTTTTTGAATTGCAAAAATATTTAAAATGTAAGCATTCAAGCTATAGGAATACTTTTTCAAAAAAATGCAAAACAAGTGCATCTTTTTCAGCACTAAAGCACATGTTTCTAAATTACTATTTATACATATTGAAATTTGAATGATTATGCATGCTAAGTGAAAATAGACATTTCTAAATTACCATTTACACAGTTTCTATTTACTTTATTTCTAACAATTAATTCTTAAATAATCAATGTTGTTTTCATTTGTTTATTTCTAAAAATTCATTCTACCTATATATAATTTCATTACATAAATTTTCCCCTTCTCTTTTGTTCTTATTTTCAAATAGAGTTTCATTGCATCAGCTTTCAATAATTAATCATGTACAATTAATTTCTATATTAAATAATAAGTAAGGATTTTTTCTAAAAAAATATCAAGAACAAAAAAGTTACTATGACAGGTAGGTAGCGTCGGGACAGGGGTAAGGATGGGTGCTGTCGTGCCAGCGCAGGGACAAGGGCAGGCGGTGACGTCGGCGAGAGGCAGACGGACTAGGCAAGACGGCAACGTAGGCGAGCGAGACGAACCAGCAGCGACGTAATTAGGTGGGCAGATGGAAGCTGCGGCTTGCGTAAAAACTGCTAAAAGTGGAGAAGAAAAGGCCGAAACTTGAAGCTTGAAAATGCAAGCACGAAAATGGGACCTTGAAGCTTGAAAATGCAGCGTGAAAATCGAACCTTGCGGGCTACAGCTTGCCTGGACTGTGGACACGGAAAAGACTAAAGGAGAGAGTAGTAGAGCACGTCGTCGCTAAAGAGTGAAGACTGCAGTTCTGCAACAAAGCATATCTGTCACGTCTGCTACAAAGCTGCCGTGATGTTGATGTATGATATAAAATATTAATATTTTTAAATTTAACCTCGGGTTCGGGTTTCCAGGGTTCGTGTTTATCTGAACCCAGGATTGATATTATTTGAAATCAGCCCGGGTTCGGGCTGAAAAATCAGAGTTTCAACACTGCCCTCTGCCTGGTTGGGCAGAACTCAGCCCAAGTTGCACCACTATTTATAATTTTTTCAAATATTTTAAGTATATTTGAAAAAATGTCGAATAATAATATATATAAAATAGCAAACATACGTACAATATTTGAACAATTGCAAGTGTATCATTTGGTTTAAAGGGCATTATCATTATTTTATAGAAAATTCTAACGAAAGGGATACACTTGCAAATTCATATAAATGTCGCGAGCATATTTACAATATCAACAAATTTAGAGACATAGATTCAATATTGGTTAAACTTTATATGTATATTTGTAAAAATATCTTACACATTTTAGGTTAGTTAATGAATTTAATTTTTTCCAATTTAATATAATAATATCTATGCTTAGTTAATGAATTTTTAAAAATTTTTTATTAATATTTTCCTACATGTTTTATTTTGATGATTAGTCTAATATATAGAGTTAGGAATTATGAATAAATAAATTTATTAATATATAATTATTAAAAATAACTGGATATTTATGACATCATAAAATGTCATGCTGACATCATCGTTCAAGTCGGATTTCGGAACTGGTTAAACCCGTTCGAATCAGGCTAGTTCTGGTTCAGTTCTACCGACATTGAATGAAACAGGACGAGGTGCGGAGAAATTTTTTGAGATATTGTAAATATAACAAATCAGTGACAAGTCATAGCGCGTGCGTCGCTGTGGTACGTGGGAATGGCCTCAAATCAGCTTGATTGAAATGTAAATTGAAATAATTGTACAATATATACTTACAAAAAAATTAATGACAAATTGTTTTGAAAATTTTTAGTTTCAGCCTCCCGCCATGAGACATGAGCGATCATCTCTCCTCCCTTCTCTCAACCTGCAAAAGCCTCAGAACTTTAAAATCGATTCACGCCCGTTTGGTGACTGCCGGATACGAAGGTTCCTCCGATGTTATCCTTAATAGAATTGTGCGCTCCTATGGCCGCCTTGGCACTGTCGATCTTGCCCGCAGACTGTTTGACCGAATTCCCAAACCCAATGCCTTTATATGGACGGCGTTGATTCATGCACATGTCGAGAACTCTCTGCATGACGATGCTCTTCTTCTATTCCATCAGATGAGGATGGAATCTGTTTCGCCTCTGAACTTTACGATGTCTCTAGTTCTTAAAGCGTTGTCTCGGCGATATGTGGCTCGAGATGGGCAAGCTGTTCATGGATTTATCTTGAAATGTGGGCTTGATTCTGATTTGAATGTTCAGAATTCAGTGATTGGCATGTACACCAGGTTTGGGGAGGTCGATGTTGCGCGCCGTGTTTTTGACGGTGTGCAATGCAGAGACATCGTCTCTTGGAATTCAATGATCTCAGGTTACTGTGTTAATGGGCGAATCGATGTTGCACGTGGGTTATTTGAACAGATGCCTGAGAGGAATGTCATTTCTTGGACGGCAATGATCTCAGGGTATGCGTCAGCGGGAAACATGGCTGAGGCGCAATTTTTGTTTGGGCAGATGCCTTTGAGAGACTCCGTTTCATGGAATGTAATGGTCACCGGATACTTGGAAGCTGGTGACATTAAAGCCGCTTCTAGTGTTTTTGAAGAAATGCCAAAACGGGATATTGGGTCGTGGAATGTAATGATTTCTGGTTTGTGCAAAGTGGGGGAGTTAAATTTGGCAAGAGATTTCTTTGATAGAATGCCTCTGAGGAATGTTGTATCATGGACGATGATGTTAGATGGCTATATTAGAATAGGGGATGTTGAACTTGCTAGGTGTTTATTTGATCAGATCCCTGAGAAGAGTCTTGTGACTTGGTCTACCATGATTTCTGGTTATGCCAAAAATGGGCAACCTACTTGTGCTTTGGAGCTTTTCAAGCAGTTCAAGAAAATGTGCATCAAGCCGGACGAGGCTTTTGTTTTGGCTATCATCTCAACTTGCTCACAGATTGGTGTTCTAGATACGGCAGAAGCTATCATTCGTGAAAATCTTGAGCACTTTCATTTGTCAAATCCGAAGGTGGTTACTAGTTTAATAGATATGTATGCAAAGTGCGGAAGCTTTGAGAAGGCTGTACAACTTTTTGAACAGGCTGATAAAAAGGACTTGATCTGTTACAGTGCCATGATCACAGCTTTTGCCAATCATGGAATGTGCCAGAACGCGATTAACCTTCTTGATGAATTGCAGAAAGCAACTATAAATCCGGATGGCATAACTTTTCTAGGTGTGTTGAGTGCATGTAACCATGCGGGTCTCATTGATGAAGGTAAGAGAATCTTTAAGATTATGACAGAAGATTTTGGTATTCGACCATCAGAAAAACATTATGCTTGTATGGTTGATCTTCTTGGCCGTGCTGGGCAGCTTGATGAGGCATTTAAACTTGTTACAGATATGCCTGTTCCACCACATGCTGCAGTATGGGGTGCATTGCTTGCTGCTTGTCGTGTTTATTGCAATGTAGAATTGGCTGAAGTTGCGGCAAGTCACTTATTTAAAATAGATCCAGATAATTCGGGCAACTACATTCTTCTTTCTAATTTATATGCAGCTGTCAAGCGGTGGGATGCTGTTGCTAAAGTAAGATATATGATACGAGAGAAGGGGGTGAGGAAGAATAGAGCTTCCAGCTGGATAGAATTGGACTCCGTTGTTCATGAGTTTGTCATGGAAGATACGTCAAGTTTAGATAATCAAAGCCTCTGTACTATTTTGGATTTGCTAGTTGAAGAAATGAAGAATTTAGAGTGTGATTTTCTAATACAACCATATCATTGAGTGATAGCCCAAGCATGAATCGACAAGTTTCAAAAGTTTGCAGCACCATTTGTTGTCCATTTATCTAATAATGCACTGAAAAAAAAAGAACCATCCTAATGCATTATTTCAGATGGAGATACAACAATGTGAAACATCCCATTCTTGTTCGAAACAGTTGTTGATAATGGTTTGGGTAGCTGATTGGTGACTTGTTCTACTAAATCACTATAATGCACATAATGCACAGAGCAGACGGTGTTGATGATATGCTTCAACCACATGGTGGCTGCAGACCATTTTTATTCTCCTTCATTAACTCATCAAGTCATCATTGGTCTTTTCTCCTTCATTAACTTATCAGTTGGTACCAACCGAGGCTAGCTCGGTTGGTGGCCGACTGCGGCGCAGAAATGCGTGCGCGCAGTTGGTCGAGAGTTCGAATCCGCGGGTGTGCGGATTTCGATAAATATATGCGTGGGAGCAGTAGGTCTCCCGGATGGATGTAGTGTGGGAGCGGGTGGTCTCCC
>JAXCLR010000050.1:60709591-60724461 GCA_035584095.1 Annona squamosa | reverse complement strand
CCGATCTGTGCTTGACGTGTACGCGAGTTCTTGGATATGCTTGGTGAGTCACGGTGCCGGCGATTAATTTCGGACATACACGTGGCATACTGACGTCATCCAGACGAGGAACGAAGGTTTCACTGCGAAAACGGACCCTCATGGACGACGAGTCATGTGTGCCCGTGTGCAATAGTGCTTAATCCTTCTCTTGGGTCGAGTTTATTTAGCCCTGAAACTTGTAATCAAAATTTTTTATCCTAAAGCATGTTTAGATCCAAGAAAAATTTTTTAGTTTGAAAATTTTTAATTTTTCATAACTATTCTATTTTTTAATTATTTATTCACATTTTTTATACAATTTATCTACTTTTAAATTATTTTATACTACTATTAATATAACTAATTTATTTATTTTAACTTTATTATTATTTTTTTATCATTACCTCTGCCGTATCTTATATTTTCTACTGATTCAAAAATTTTTATGCAAAAATTTTTACGTAAAAATTTTTCATTCAAAAGTTTTATCATTTCCTTAACACATACAGAAAATTTTGATTTTCTAAATTATTTTATTTTTAATTATTTCTTAGCATTTTTCTATAATTAGTTTACTTTTTAATTATTTCTGTACAATTACTCATACAATTAACTTATCTATTTTAATTTTATTATCTTTAATTCTCATTATTACTCCTATTATATCACATAATTTTTTAGCATTTCAAAAACTTTTATATAAAAAATTTTTCTACCAAAAGTTTTATAATTTTACAGACACATCATTTTTTAAATTTCGTGCGTGAGCTCAAAGTTTGGTATTTCCATATCTATAGTTTTTACGCTTTTTTCTTTTAAACATTTTATATAAAATTTTAAAACAAAATATGACATTTTTTAATATAAAAATTATAAAAACTATGCTTGAGCCCGCGTAACTTCGAAAAAATATCAAAAAAAAGTAGGGCAACGCGCAAGCACCGGGTGCACCACGTGCATTAATGCCCGTCCAATAGTATTTTATTTTTTAATTTTCTATAAACATATAAAGCTAAGTTTATTTAACCTATAAACCAACTTTGACCATTTTTGGATGCTTTTGAATTTTTTATATTTAGTCAAAAAATTACAAAAACGACACTATGTTTAAAAATAAAAAATTCTTAAAAGTATCCAAAAATAGTAAAACTTGGTTTATAGGTTAAATAAACTTAGCTTTATATGTTTATAAAAAATCAAAAAATTTTAAAAATGAATTTTTTATTTTTTTATAAACATGTAGAGTTAGGTGTATGTAATCTAAAAATTTATTTTTACTCTTTTTGGATATTTTTAAGTATTTTCATTCTTAAACATAGTGGCTTTTGTAATTTTTTGTCTCAAAAAATTATGAAAATGCCATATTTTTTAAAATAAAAAATACTTAAAAGCATCTAAAAATAGTAAAACTTGATTTTGATATTAAATACACCTAACTCTGCATCTTTATAAAAAAAATAAAAAAAGAGTCTCATTCGGCTGGCCACATGGAGTCACATGTCAACATAAATAATGTCTAAATTTTTTTCCTATTTTTCTTTATTATTAATCATTAATTTTATCATAACACATAACCATTACTCTTTCTAGCTTAAAGACTTCCTCCTTTTATGCTAAAAGCATGTTTGATAGTTTATGAAATATGTCAGTGTAAAACTTTTTATTCTTCGTAAGTATCTTATTTTTAATTATTTTTTATATTTTGTATATCTATAACTATTATATTTTCAATCATTTTTCGATAACTATCGATACAATTACACTATTTGTTTAACTTTTTTTTTTTTTTACTTCTTATCCTTATTTCCATCATATTACATTCCTTTTTCAACTCAAAAAACTTTTTTCACAAGCCAATTAAGTGGTAGGTTGGTTATTAATGCCACAGTCGATTATACCAATGACTGTTGTTCGAATGTCTAATGGCATGATTTTCTCCATTATTTATGGAAGTGTTTCTTGGGCATGAGTGCTTTATCTCTCTTTTATATTCGAGGGTCTGTAGGCTCTTCTATTTATATTAGGGAGCTTGTGGTCTCTCTTTTAAAAATTATAACAATTATCCAAGGGTTTTATTGTAAAATAAGTTAAAATGTAATGTATACTAGTAAAAAAACTTTTATTTAAAAAATTTTTCTTTCAAAAATTTTGTCAAACGCAAAACACACCTCAAATATAAGAATATAAATATGTAAATTTATTTGCCTTTTTTCTTTTGGTAAATTGAGTCAAATTTCGACCCGGTTCCTTAGGTCCTTTAGGCAAGCATGCATACTTGTTTAGAATGAGATGTGAAAGAGATTGGAATATAAGATGAAAAAATATTATTGTATTTTGAAATTTTAAAAATTAGAAATAGAAAAAAATGTATGAAAAATGAGAAAAGTTATATGAAAAATAATAAGTACTTTTGCTTTGTATTTAAATTAAGAAAAATATTTTTTTTGAAAACAATAAATCTTATCCCATTCTTATTTTATCTCTGGCCTATAATATGATTTAATCCCCATCCTATCTCAATGGTAGAAAAATTTTGGTGGAAAGGGTTTTAAAAATGTAAGAGCATGGTGAAAAAGGTTTAAAAATTGTAAGAGCATGATTTGATATAGTAAGAACAATGATAGAAAGTATGAGAGTTAAATTAAAATAAGGGCGTTTTTAAAAAGTGAAAAAACTTTTGATAAAAAGTTTTTGAAATGAAAGAAAATAATATGATATGATGTGATAGAGGTAATGATGAATAATAAATAGAATAAAGTTAAAGATAGATAAGTTAGATGTATTGGTAGTTGTGTAGAAATGATAGAAAAGTAAGGTAGTTATATAGAAAAAGTAAAAAAAATTAAAAATAGAGTAATTAAATAAAATAAAAAATTTTAGATTAAAAAGTTTTTTGTGTAAACAAACACTTCTAGTATAAAGTAGTTAGATAGAAATATATGTGAACATAATTAAAAATTAGAGTAATTTTATTGGAAAAAATTAAGGGCATGTTCTAAACTAGACAAAATTCTTGGATTGAATATATGTCGCTATTCATAAGACAACTTTTTAAAATTTTAACATAACTTTATTCATTTCTAATACAATTTTACTCATTTTCAATATATATTATTATATTATCATCTCACATACAGATTAAATTCAAGAATTTTATATGTGATATATTTGGAAATGAATAAAACTTTCAATAAAAAGTTTTAAAAAATAAAAGTTGTAAAATACTTTGACATGATAGGGGTAATGATAAGGAGTAAAGATGATAAAGTTAAAATAGATATGTTAGTTGTGTAGCCGTGATTAAAAATAGGGTAATTATATAAAAAAATGTGAAGAAATTATTAGAAAATAAGATAATTACAGAGCGTGACAAATATTAACTTACTTTTTTACACATTGCCAAATAGGCCCAACCATTGAAAAGTACGGATGAAGGAGACTTCCGTAGACATATTTTTTCATCTAAGATGAGAATTCAACGACACGGTTGCCCCTCCCTCCACCGCTTCCTTAACGTGTAAGAGCATTATTGCTGCTAGGATGGTCCTGCAACAACATTGTTGCTGGCATATTGGGGATGGAGCTAAGGTTCATTTCCTCCAAGAAAGATGGACAACTATCAAGCTGGTGAAAGTTGGTCTACTCCCTTACGGATTCCTGAAGATATTAAGGTTTCCTCCTTCATTGATAGAAATGGAAGGTCATGGAAAGAAGATTTGGTTAAATCTGTAGTAGGAGAAGTTGGTTGGAGCATTATAAGAGAGGTGCCTATTCTCCTTCCTGAACCATCAGATAATATATTGTGGATGGACGAAAATGATCAAAAGTTTAAGGTCAAATTTGCATGCAGAATGCTTCATGGGGATAGACAGAAGGATGAGGAGTTACACGGTGATTATGGAAAAAGACTGGCCGTCACTCAATTGTTGCGGAAACAAAAGCTACCCCAAAAAATTCTAATTTTTGGTTGAAGATTGAAATGGAATCTGCTACCTAAAGAGGGGTGTTCATCTGGAAGACTACTGCTACTGTTTATGCAAACAGGTGCATGAAGATTGTCTTCACCTTTTTTGGACATGTCCAGCGACCAGACAAGTTCATGATATCCAAATCATCCAAGGAATGTTGAACAGGAACACTTGCAGCTTAATAATTGACATTGTCTTTCAGTTATCTCATTTAGAAATGAAAGAACTAATTCCGTTATTCCTTGTTACTTGCTGGAGGATCTGGTTTTGCAGGAATAGATTTCTCTCCCAAGGTGAACAAGTTTATGATCTCCAGCTATCAGTCTAGGCAGCACCTCATGAATTGTGTTCGACAAGCAAACAACAGTCAAGTCAGATGGTATCCTCCCCCTCCGAGGACTGTCAACTTAAATGTGGATGCTGTGAGTACATGGCAGCAATAATCTTTGTGGGGCAAGTGCGATTCTTAGAAATGCCGATGGTAATTTGATTGAAGCTCAGGTGTTGTCTACAATTGGATACCAACTTAATCCCATTCGAGGAGAAAGCAACAAGTTTAGGACGTGTACATTCAATCATGTTAACGGGGAAGGTAATAGAGTTGCTCATTGATTAGTGAAATATGCTATAAATAATGTAAACTTGTTTCCCTCGATTCCAGCAATTTCCTGGAATCAAGGAAGGCTAACAGCCAACAGCCTTTCCATCAAATAAAAAAAAAAAAAAAAACCACGCGGCTGCCAGACTGGATATCTTAGAAAGTAAGACATCATCAAAAAGTAATTTTCATCGCCACACTACAGTCATTACAAGCAAGACAAGTTGACGATGACCACGTATTGATATTAATTTTATTTATTTTTTGTTTGTCAAATCAGCTTACTCCCCTTCATGAGTGACTGAAAAAAATTGAAAGAAAGAAAGGCAAACAAATTTAAGAAATGCCTCTTCGTGACTGACTATCATAACTAATACGAAGGACTGTGCTTGCCTCTCTGGTCTGCACTCAGGAAAAGAGACCAACGACGCCAAAAGCATACTGACAAATTAGGATACTCACTGCAATAAATTTCTCTTTGTATAGCTAATTTTGACTGCCTACAATATATATACTTGGCTGTATTACATATATTTTAGCTGCAATTGATTATTTGACTACAAATATTTGATTGTTTTTTATTGATGATATTCGTGTAAATGTATAATTTTTCGCCTCGAATGTAGCCAAAAGTGATACTTAATACACAACTATTAAATTTGTCAGTGAATATCAATAAAACTTTGACAACAATTAATATATAATTTGGCTGCATTTGTCACCTATATTACAAAAATTTAGTTATTTGTGACCAAAATGCTCTCGTAAAAGTTAAAATTTGGTTGCAAAAAAATTTAGGTTGCTAATAATTTGTCATATATGTTACATACCAATTACTAAGAAGAATTTTTTTTTATTTGCATGCAGACTATTCGCCAGATCGGAACCAAAACCAAGATCTTACTGATTCACACGCCAACGTTGACACTAAGAAGAAATTTGGCTAGCTATCGATAGTCATGATTTGTATACTGAGTAAACTAAATTTTACTTTGATCTATGGCAAATATAGGATTCATTGAAATCTTAATGAATTAATTTGAACTTATCGTGACTGTCTTTGAAATCTAACCATCCAACTAGCTAATCTTACATTGTAATAATAAAAAGTTCATGTTTTAACCATGATTTTTTGGTAGGAAAAATTTTATTGCAAAAAGTTATAATTTAGTTGCTATTTTTTTTAAAAAAAAAAAATGGTTTCAAGTGTTTTACGGCGTAAGAAAGTTGTAATTAGTTCATGGTGAATGCGCTTTGATAATCAAACCTTTTTTATGCACCAGCTTTACTAAAAGACAATGTAAACTAAAACCGGGTATAAGATCATAGCCTGTTTTAGTTTCTATAAAAACCACCATTGGTCAACTTTTATTTCTTAAAAATATTTTATTAAAATGTAAACTTTCCAATATATAAAGTAATATATAATTATAATACAAAATAATATATAATTATAATACAAAAATATTTCGACTGAAAACTTATATATATATATGTGAAATGTTTGATATATTTCAGAGTTAATATGTAAATGTTATTTCATCAAAAATATGTAAATGTTAAAGTTTTGAAAATTTCTATATTTGCTTTCAAAATGTGTGATTTCTAAAACTATGACTAAGGACATAATAATTTATTTTCTAAATGGTTTAGATTTTACAATATATTTTCAAAAAAATATAAAAACAATCATTTAGTTTGTATTTCATAAAAAAAAATATTTAATTTGTGGTTTTCACGTGTATAATATCATAACCCAATAAGTATTAGAGGTTTGACAAAAAAAATTTTAGTGGATCATGGAGGGTTCACTGGTCATGTAGATAAATTACAAAATTGGACAATCAATGATCATTCCAAATTGATCATGCACATTTAACGCACCAAATTTATAATCTGTGGCCCTCCTAACCATTTCCCTCATCCCTGGCAGCTGTCATCTTTTGTAGTGGGGCTCTCCTGGGCCATTGTTGGTCATACTTTGGTTGGCAGATGAGGTTTGAAATTCAAAAAGTTCACTGAAATTGGTCCCTTGCACTCCATCCATCATTCAATGCCAAAAAAAGAAGCAAACCAAAACACACACCTACCCAGATTTTTGACTCGAGTACTAATCAATGATGATGACAGACCCATAAAGAAAAAAAAAATTTCAATCATTTCATGTAAAATTTTCAAAAGTTTGAGGTGGGGTTAAGCGCGTTTTAAAAGGGATGTGGAGTCATTTTCATTGCGTGTAAGCTGATTTAACACAGCTCTGAACACAATTGCAAGGAAGATATAAATACGCGTGATATCAGCTTCTGATGTTACCCGATTTCCACCGACACATGAAGCTCGTAACTCCAATCAAAATTTAAAATTTTGATTATTGATAGAAAATTTATTTTATTTGTATTTAATATTATTTGTTTGTTTAGGAGATTAAATTCAATCTTCGTATATTTATGAGCCACATTTGTCAAAAAATATATATTTATGTGTAAATTATGAAATATGGTTAAATTCATTTGCATATGTATTAAAATATAATAATACTTTGTAGAATTATTTATTCAGGTAGAAAAATATTTTAAATGGTTTAGATGTTAAAAATACAACTTAAAAATAGATATTTAATATTGAACAATTTTATTATGTTGATTTTTAATGGAGCACATGTATATTGATATTAAACAAATAAAAGAGTTTTCAAAATATTATAAATAATGATAAATGCAATAAATGTAGCAATTTTTTTATTAACCATCAAGATATTAAAATGGAAGTAATATATATATAAAAATAATTTAATAGAAGTGAGACCATGGAATAGCAATCCCCTTGTAATTCAGATTTCAGAACATGAGCAGATGCCCAACTAATTGCCAATAGCGTGATGAGAGGCCCCTCAAAGAAGATTGCTTTATTAGGATAATTTGGTGGCAGTATATTACATTTCACATGAACGGTGTGGAGTAGTCCATAATCAAGCCAAAGGAGTTATTTAACGACAGTCCAGATTACTCCACATTCTGCTACTTCAGCTATTGGGCTTAATCTCAGCACAGCAGGCCCAACCCAGAAAATCTGCATCATATGCCAATCAGATTCAACGACCATCATTTCTTCAAATGATAGATGGCCCATTATGATCAACTATCAAAGAGCAACAATACATCATTGGACGGTACAGATTGGACACGTAGTAGTGCATGTAAGACCAAGAAGTATTTTTCCTAGTGAGATGGATCACGGGGGTTTTTTGTAATTTTCACAACAAGAGATGTTACTTTTCCAGCAAGGGGTTTATGTAATTTTTCAATAGGTGGTTTTCTGTAGGTTTCCCGGCAGGGGCTCTTATGCAATTTTTCTTAGTAGGTAGATGCGTAAGATGCCTGATTCTTGGGGGTATTATGCAACATTTTCATAATGGAGTTTTCTATAAAATTTGCAGCAAATGTGGGTTTTTTTTTTCCCCAGAGTTTCCGTAAAATAATACAAGGTTCTCAATCTCCTCGCTTCCTCCCTTGAAATGTCTACTGAGTAGTAGTGGCCGGCTACCCTAGCTTATTATTTTCTACTTCTAATGACACATTAACACATGTAGATTTATGCAAGTTCAGTCAATAAAGTTGATTTAAGAAATAAATCTCAAAATTTCATGAATTGGGATAAATTTCTGCATCAAATAAAATCTCAAATGTGCAAAATGCTATTTTTCATGGGGATTTCCATAATTTTTTAACATGAGGTTTTTTACAATTTTCCCAGGGGGGCTCTTATGCAAATTTTTTAGTAGGTAGATGTGTAAAATGTCTAATTTTTGAGGGTATTATGCAACATTTTCACAATGGAGTTTTCTATAAAATTTCCAACCAATGTGGATTTTTTCCCAACGTTTTCATAAAATAACCCAAGGTTCTAAATCTTCCCTTCTTCCTCCCTTGAAATGTCTAGCAAATAGTAGTGGCCTGTCACTCCAACTTATTATTTTCCACTTCTAAGACATATTGGCACATGTAAACTTATATAAGTTCTATCAATAAAGTAATTTAAAAAATAAATCTCAAAATTTCATGAATTGGGATAAATTTATGCGTCAAATAAAAGCTCAAATCGTAAAATGTTATTTTTTTCACAATAGTTTCTATAATTTTTTGACATGAGGTTTTTTGTAATTTTCCCAGTAGGGACTCTTATGCAAGTTTTTAGTAGGTAGATGTGCAAAATGTCTAATTGCTGAGGGTATTATGCAACATTTTTCATAATAGAGTTTTCTATAAAATTTCTAGCCATTGTGGGTTTTTTTCCCAAAGTTTTTATAAAATAACCCAAGGTTCCGAATCTTCTTTTCATCCTCCCTTGAAATGTTTAGCGAGTAGTAGTGGCCGGCCACCCCAGCTTATTATTTTCCACTTCTAATGACATATTGGCACATATAAACTTATATAAGTTCTATCAATAAAGTTAATTTAAGAAATAAATCCAAAATTTCATAAATCGGCATAAATTTTTGCATCAACAGAAAGCTCAAATGGGCAAAATACTATATTTTTTCACTTTCTGTAATTTTTTGACCGAGGTTTTTTGTAATTTTCCCATCAAGGGCTCTTATGCAATTTTTTGAGTAGGTAGATGTGTATAATATCTAATTGTAGGGGGTATTATGCAACATTTCCATAGTGAGTTTTCTATAAAATTTTCAGCTAATTTGAATTTTCTTCCAAAATTTCCATAAAATAACCCAAGGTTTCGAATCTTCCCTTCTTCTTCCCCTAAAATGTTTGGTCAGTAGTAGGGGGTTGCCATCCCAACTTGCTATTTTCCACTTCTAATGACATATTAGCAAATGTAGACTCATATAGTTTATTAATAAACCTAATTTAAGAAATAAATCTCAAAATTTCATGAATTGGAATAAATTTCTGCGTCTAATAAAATTGACAACAAATAGTCATCCATTGACAGCATAAAGTATAGTATAAATTCTCACTTACCTTCATGTGCACAATGCACCCATGAAGTGATTTTTCCCTTTTCATCTCCTTGTACTCTCCATTGCTTTAATACAACCAAACTCCATTGAAAACCCCCTTGCATCCTTTAGTATGCATTAAATCTCATGCTCCCATCCCCATTCCCTTTATCCCTTCCCATTTATGTTTTTATGCTTAGCTTTATGTATGCACGTATGCATTTATTACTCCCCTAATACTGTGTAAGGGCCATATCACTCTAGTAATGTGAATATTCTTTGCATCGTAAGAAAGATTTTATCTATTTTTTTATAGCTTAAAAATCAAAATGCCCTAAAAACTATCATGGTAAGGGTTGTGTCATACAAAGACTTTACTTCCATAAGCATATAGTGTAGCCAATGTGTCTCTCACTTTCTTTACCTTTCAATTTAGTGTAGGTCATAGCCATCTATATCCTGGTTCATGTCATCATCCTTAATGTGCATCATAACTAGTTGTCATGCACACTTTTCATGTTAATCTTCATACAAAATATTCTCTTTCTCTCTCACATTTTTATATTTTTAGTTATGAACAAGTTATTGTGCCTTCAAATATGTGGATAAGCTTACTCATCTTTATCTTCTTCTTGTTGCTTTATACACCATGCTATTATTTTTAGTAAAAGGATCATTGTATTTGGTTCTGTTAATTAAAGATTTTATTTTAAGAGATGAAAATTCGAAAGTGAAATAATATTATACTTGATTCATGGAATAATACAATTCTTTTATTTAGTTATCTTTGTTGTATACTTAATATAATTAGATACATTATGTGTTATTGCATAATGTACAAATAATGAACTTGAAGATCTAAACGTACCAACCTTAGGCCAAATCATGTATGAATAATATAGTAACTCAAGAGTTAAGAGACGAGCAATATATACATGTGATCAACGTGCTAATAGCTAGGGGTGTTAATGAATTAGGTAGGGTAGATTGAGGCCTAATCCTAATATTGATTCATTCATAAAATTTCAACTTTACTCCATTTATTAACTCATTTACAAAATCTAGATCATACTATTAAATTTATCTTCCCAGTTTAGCGAGTTATTAATGACTTGTCCAAGTAGGGTTATAAGCAAGTTGAAAGCAAAATGATTTAGAATATTATTAAGTACCGATATGAAATAAACCTAATAAGAAAATATATATATATATATATATATATATAACAAATAGAAGCGTAGAACAAGTGACAATAATTTGTTAATCATAAAAAATATTAATATATTATGAATTAGTACTATTTGTTAGGAAACTATTTATAAATTACAAAAAATATGGTGGATAATGGTAGAGAGGGAGCCATCTTGGTTTAAACAACTAAAAATCCTTTTGTTCTCTTGTAGGATGCATTCAAAAATCGAGACTTTCTGTAAGTATATGCTTCTAAATTAATTAAGTGCATGATGATGATGTGACAATATATGCCTTCTATAAGCACAATAACCATTGTTTGTGGATGTATTTTGATTTTCTAGTATTTTATAATTATGCATTTAGTTAGAAGATAACTAAATTAAAATAAGTCCGGGCTCTAACCCTAGTTAGGTAAATTTCTTCACACGTAAGGGAGGTGAAGTTTCATTTGAGGTTTCTCTTTTTGAGGTCGGTAGAAATTAGGATTTCTAAACTAGATAGAGAGAGTGCTGCATTACAAGTTTAAAACAAGATCTCTAGTGAGTAGCGACATGGCACTCCAAAAGGAAGACCTTTTGCTAAAGGAAATTGAAACTTTGGTAATTAAGATAGAAGCCTTACCAAAGACCAAACCCAAAGGCAAACCTTCTATATTATGTTTGATTTGGGGCCCTTGCAATTATAATAGGGAGCTTTTCAAGGGAACTATGCAAAGGATATGGAAGACTAAAGCAACAATCGTCCTTACAAAGATCAATGAGAATTTCTATATGGTGGCTTTTGATTGTGAAGAGGCTAAAAAACAAATCTTGGCGAGAAGACCATGGCTTTTTGATTGGAATCTTATCCTAATGACTAAGTTGAAGAATCCAATTGGGCATGAGGACAACCTCTACACATCCCCAGTGTAAACGTCAATCAAGGAGGTCCCTTCCCTAGTTGATAGGAGAGATGATAGGGAATCTTTCAAGCATTCTTGGAGGTATCAACAACAGGTGTTGGCTTGTGAGTCAAGGTGAAAATCGATGTGCTGGATCTCCTTAGAAGGAGAATCTTTGTCAAATGCGAAGTGTCAAGCAAAAGATGGATATTGGATACCTTTTTAATACTAATGGTTACCATTGGTTTGCTATCTCTATGGAAAAATGGGACATTCTTTTAAAGAGTGTGAGGATAATAGGAAGAGGGAGGAGTTAAATGAAGCAATCTCCATATAGGAACTACTTGAATACAGAGTATAAAGCCTTGGTTTGAAAGGGGATAATGGATGGGCTAATTGAGGGTTCCCAAAATCCTATTTATTTGAACTTGTCTGTGAAGAGGAAGAGGATCTCATGCAAGAGGAAGAGGAAGTGCTTGAGCTGCTAGGAAAAGGGGAAGGGCCAACCTTTTGTTTTCGTATTTGTATTTTTCCAGATACACCAACTTACCACTAGCCAAAACTTTTGAAATTAAGCTTAAGACAACTCATATTTTCAAACCGCTAACCAATTCATTAAGTGTAAAGGTCGGTTATGCATGTCTATAAAAAGGCTATTCACCTCTCCTAGTGCAAGGTGGTGTGTGTGAGCGTAAGGTGAAGTAGTGTAGGTGTGTGTCATGAGCAACACTTTGGTGAGGTTAGTGTGAGTTGAGGGTTACATAAGAAGGGGTATAGTGTGAGTGATATGTGGGTAGTGTTAGTATTATTGGTAGGAGTCTCCTAGTTGTAAAGTGAGGGTGTCAAAATTAGTTTTGGGTGTATTACTTGTGTTGTAATATTTTCACATTATTATAATAATAATTTTTTATAGCATCCTTTCTCAACAACCAATGCCTCCTAAAAATTATCAAATCAATGTTAATTGAATTTCTGTAAAAAAAAAAAAAATTTCACTTCCTTCGTAGACAACCGAATAGCCTCCGTATTGTTAACAAACAATCCTATATTTCTTTCATATGTTTTCCTTATCAAATGGCATGTTTTGCTTGAATTTTGGACTTAAGCTTTCAAGTCATATGTGCATGGGAAACTGATTATTAATAAAGGATATATTTGAAAAGTAATAAATTTTTAGATGAAAAGTTTTCGGTATAAAAATTTTTGAATTTAAAGAAAAATAATGTGATATGGTAGAGAAAATAATGAGAAGTAAAAAAAAAAGTTAAAGTATATATGTTAGTTTTATAGATAATTGTATAAAAATGATAAAAAGATATAATAGTTGTATAGGAAAATATAAAAAATGATTCAAAATAAGATATTTATGGAAAGTAACAAAATTTAATTTAAAAAAATTTATTGTGAAATAAACATGCCCAAAAATATGATACGGTTGTGTGTGTAGATGGTAAGGTTGAAGAGGTCAGTCTGCGTCGGTCTTGAATGGCTTGAGTGGGCCCCAATCCATGTTGAGCCCCCAATTAATTATAAGCCCATCGTTTAATCACAGTGTAAAATAATTGACCAAATTTTCAGCATTTATGACCATTACAGTTAGTGGTCTTATTTGATGGCCCAAAAACCACCCATGAAGCCATTGCTTCTGTATATCTTGACTGAAAATTCAATAAGGCAGCGTCTAATTTTCTCTCCATTGAGCCCATATGTGTAATCAAACCTAACAATATTTCAAAATTTCCACTTAAAAAAGCCTACCTTTAAGACCACCATTCTCAAATGTTTCGAGGTTCCCACGAATTAGTTAATACAGTTCAAGGTTTTCACATGGCGACTAGCGACGGTGTCACGTGTACGTCGCCTAAAAATAATGTTTATTATTATTATTATTATTATTTTTTATAAATGTGTAGGTCTACATAAAATTTTGCTTTCACGTGAATTTTAAATATTTTCAAATTTGTTTTGTATTTTATTTTATTTTATTTTAAAAATAATATCATGTCCGTTTCATTAATTTTCAGAAATTAAAATAAAATAACAAATAAATTATATATCATGATCGTTTCCTTAGTTTTTAGAAATTAAAATAAAATACCAAACAAATTCAAAAACGAAAAGAATTTTATGTGGCACACACATTTATAAAAAATAATAAAATTTAAAAAGATATTTTTTTGGGCTACCGCGAGCGTTCTACTTATTCAACAATGATCTAGATTTACTTATTAAACTCAAATATAAAGCTGAATTTGGAAAATTAGAATAAAGACTTGAGGGCCATATGCCAAAATTCCTAACCTAGCAAAATCGTAAAAGTAGAAGGGGCCAGTTTGTGAAAATGCCAAAACCGTCAACGTACAGCGGTGGACGACGGAGTTCCTCGTGTAACGAAGCAGTCCCTGCAAGCGCTGGGCAGTGAGAACTCCTACAGCAGAGGCTGGTTTTGGCAGCTAGGGTTTTCCGCTCCCCTCCCCTCCCCTTCGAAGATGAAGGTCCGCCCGCCGCAGAAGGGGAGCGAAAGAACCGAAGAAGAAGAAGAAGGCGCTGCTACAGCTTCGAGGAAGAGAAGGAGAAGGAATCGGCAGCATCCTTACTCAATCCACGCCCTCATCAATTCCAAACCTTCCGGCGAATACAATCCCTACCTTATCAGTAAGCTCTTCTTTTCCTTCTCTTCCATCTCCTACCCTCAAGATCATACCTTACCGTACTCCACTCTTGAATCCGTTAGCTTTTCACCTTGGATATTGTCGGTAGTGTAGTAGTCTCCCTTGTTATTTTCAGGTCGAAGATTGAGAGGTTGAGATGATTCGGTAACGACTAACGAAGTGGTTTTGACTTTTGAGGTTTTTGGGTTTTCGGGCAGGCTTGTTGCATTCCCCCCAGGTTCTGATACAAACTGGGTATTCAGCCAACAAGACTTGACCTTTTATCCGGTGCACCCTGTAGTTATGGACAAGATTTGCGACATTGAGTTTCCCTATTAGGAAGCAGCCTAAAGATTCCACACGGAGACAAGCAAAGATCTAACGGACACTGAAAACCAGATTCTACCGTGCTTAGGAATGTTTGTGAATGTAATGTGCTTCATACATTTAATTATAGAAAGTGTATTTAACTTGTAAAATTTCATTTCAGTTTGTTGACGGCATAAGATGTTCTGTGGGTTAACCTTTCATTTTATTGTCCTTTCCATCTTCCTTGTCTCACATTCTGTTAGAATGACTATCTGTTCATCACAATCAGTAA
>JAXCLR010000050.1:60679714-60702436 GCA_035584095.1 Annona squamosa | reverse complement strand
GTATGGGTAGTTGTGTAAAAATGATTGAAAAATATGGTAGTTTGTATAGAAAAATGTGAAAAATAATTAAAAAAGTAAAGTAGTTATGAAGAGTGAAAAGTTTTGGGTTGAAAAGTTTTAATTGACAAGTTTTGGCCCCAAACAAACACACCCTTCATCTTATGCAGAATGTGTGTTAGAATCTACAAGTATCACTGGCGTGCTATTTTTTCTAGCAATCTCTGCATATATCCTTCGCCTACATAGGGTTTCAAAAACTCAAAAGAGATCATTGTACAGAGGGAAAACCCAAAAAGATCATTGCAGATCATAATATTGTTGTAAATACGACACTCGTGTGCTTCTTCTGTAGATCCTTGCTATCATACACCAACAATTCATCGGCGTTTTGTTGCTTTCTCTTTCCTATATCCTCCACCTTTAAGATCTGGATTGTCATTCATTTATATGCAAATGCACGGGTAGTTTTAGTATTTATTTAATATAAATAATAAATAAAATAAAAATCCAAATGATAATGACATGAATAGGGGAAAATAATGATTAAAATTCATGGTTATAAAAGGAATATTTGAAAATCCATAGGTATAAAGGAATTTTGAAAAAAATACATGAGTCTATTTGAAAATTCTCCTTTATTTAACTTTATTCTCTCCACTCATCATCATTACTTTACTTTTATCATAGCACATCTATTTTTCTAAATTTAAAAACTTTTATATCAAAAAGTTTTCAGTTAAAAGTGTATCACTTCCTTAACACAGCTTTGGTGTAGCACTATTTCAAATTATTTTAAAATTTTAGGGGGTCAATTGCTATCCTTTCATTTTTTTAGGAATTTTGCATTTTTATCTCTTTAATTTTCAACCATGCAATTTTATTATAAATTTTATTTTAAAATCTAATACTATATGATTTTTTTCAAGATTGACTCCAAGTAAAAGTTTAACCCATCAATTTGACTGATCAATTTTGATCAAATTATGTGGCCCAACCAACATAACCAATGAGTCACTTAAACATGATAAAGGCCAAACGGTACTGTTAGATTGTTAGTTGATCTCGATAGCCAATAAGTTAAATAACAAGTGGAATAAAAAATGGACGATTTTTCAAATAAAAAATCTGCTGCAGTAAATTTTTAGATTTTTATTTATTATTTAACCTATCGATAACTAAAAATAAGTGTTAAAGATATTACTTTATGGCCTTCATTATGGTTAGATGAGTTATAACATGTAGTCAAAGATAATTAGCACTCTGTGAAATGTTGACATAAGGTTGTTTTTGTAAATTCAAGGATTTGCAAAAAATTCTAAATTAAAAAAAATTACATTGAGATAGATGTAAAATCCCTAAATAAAATCTTTTTTGCAAAGACCTAAATTTTTGAAAAATTTAGAATATTATAGGCATAAGTGCAATATTTTCAAATATTATAGACATAGATGTCATCAATTTTAGATGTTACAGGCATAAGCACAGTATTGTTATATGGAGAAGTGATTGGGTGCAGCTGGCTGCATAGAGGACGGCCGGTTGTGGGACCCATTTTTTTATTTTTTTGATTTTTTTATAAACATACAAAGATAAATGTATTTAATCTAAAAAAATCAAAATTTACCATTTCGGATGCTTTTAAGTATTTTTTAATTTTTAAACATAGAGGCATTTTTGTAATTTTTTGAGATTGAAAATTACAAAAATGCCACCGCATTTAAAAATAAAAATACATAAAAATATCTAAAAATAGAAAACTTAGTTTTTAGATTAAATACGCCTAAATTAAAATGCTTATAAAAAAAAATTATGTCTGGAGGAGTTCCATGGCAAAACGCATGGGATCACCCCTCTATTCTATATTGTGGGCATAAACGTAAGTATGAAAGAAGAAAGACTAAGGCATTGAGGTTAAAGCTGTAATTTTAGAAATAATTATATGCATAAGGGATGTTAGTATTGAAGCTTGCAAGAATATTTACAAATTTTCAAAATGCTTAGATATAAATGTAATTTTCTGAAAATATGTCGGGCATAGGAATAAATCTCTCGAAATTTATGATTGACTGATGAAATGAAAAAGAAAATTAGGATAAGGGATGACCCAACCAAATGCTATATTCCAATTAACGTACTTTGTTGCATTTTTCATAATGTATGAAATTTTAAACGTTAAGGGTGTTTAGAACTTGGATGAGATGAAGATGAGATGAGGAGGTGATAGGAATTTAGGATGAAAATATATTTGGGAATTGATAAAAGTGTATTAGGATTGAGTAAAATTGTAATAGAAATGAAAAAAAATATTTTTAAAAAATGTGAGACCCCATCCCATTTCATCCTCATCTTAGCTATGAATGTACATTGAGAGAGATTACCTACGTATTCCTTCGACATACGGTTAAGAAATGAGCCAGAAAATTTTTTTAAATCATATTATTCACCTTAGATGACCAGACAATTGAGGGATAACTAGACAACTAAAACTCTACACCTTTCCCTTAACACATTCTTAACTCACTCAAATCAGTCACTTGATTATCTAAGTGGTGACTAAACGGGCTCGATTTAATCCATTCGATACTTAGTGAGACTTCAATACATGAGGTGGTTAGAGGCTTTGAACCCATTTCGTGCATCAGATTTTGAATGGACTTATGTACGTTGTTGCAAAAACTCATACACTGTATACTATTTTATAAATTTCATGGTGGTTCTGTAATCCACCAACTGCGCCTACTGTTTTCTTGAGCTGAGTAGCATTGTCCAATGCCTCCATTGATCCAGACCGTTGATTGTCAAGTGGGCTCTGATTGCAGTCTATTGGTGAAATCTACTCCATCTATAAAATGGGTTGCGCAGGACATCTTTGATGATTTTTATGATGCCACTTGATGGCTCATTCTGCATATCTTCTAGATGAAATCATCACTAAACCGTCCACCTATTTATGTGAACTGTGATGCAGGGATATTGATGAAGTCCTCTGATTTTAATTGATCTGCACCGTCCAGTTGATAAGCCGAATTTGCGAGCATGGCCCATGCCTCATGCGTGCCGTTCGTCTTCAACACATGAACGACTGAATACACCTTTAGGAATTATGCATGCATGCTAGGTTGCCTGCTCAGTTTATGCTTGGATTGGCATCCTCATCTGTTCTGTCAAGATATTCTATGGTCTGCTTTCCTGGTTCTCTCCATATATTTTATGGATATTTATAATCATTTTAACAGATATTTTTTCAACTAAGCTCCCAGACATTCTAACAAAATTTCTGACAATATGTAAATATACAACTAAAAGTTTCTAAGTTTATTCAAACCGTGAACACTCCCAGAACACCTGAAGAGACTGCTACCACAAAAAAATTTTTGTTAACCCCTCCACCGCAACGCTGCTGTTAAAAATATGCTCCAGTAGAGATTCAAAACTAGGCACCCATCCACAACAGGCCAGCCCGATTGCCATGTGGTTCTCTATATTTAGGCCATATACCAAGTAGGTAAATTTCTTATGAAAAAGCGAGTACATGAGGGCCGTTGAATCTATCCTTAGATCAAAATATGATGAGCAAGATTTTTTTTTTGTTAGGCTCGACTAAACAGGTTATATGTAGTTGGCACATGTCAAGACCTGGACCGTTGATTCCTTGAAGTTCTTTTTGGATGGAGGCTAATGCGGGGTTTCAGATTTGGGACCTCTTTTATATGCACATATTCATAAAAAGTAACAAGGAATCATCGTATTAGTCCGGACGAAGCAAATTGCTTACTTAACCCGTCTGTAAAAACTATTTAGAACATTTTTTTTTTGCTTTTTTTCAGACATGTATTTATTTGAGTGTATTTAACATATAAATCTAGTTTTTCCCATTTTTAGCTATCTGCATATTTTTTTTGAGATTTTTAAACATAGAAATATTTCAAATATATACACACACAGATGTTTAAAAATACAAAAAATATATAAATATATCCAAAATAGTAAAACTTGGTTTATATATTAAATAAGCTTAGATAAACAAATATTTGAAGGAAAACAAAAAAATTAAATAAATTTTTTAAGGTAAGCTAAACGAGCCATTTACTTAACCTAGGCTAACAGAATCACTTCTCAAAAGTAACAACAACGGCCTCATTATACAAGTGTTAATATTCCTTGGTTCACAGTTTGGTTGAGATGAACAGGTGAAACAGAAAAAGTATTGCTGTATATTAGACATGAAAAAAGTACTTAAATGTAGATAGGAGAAAATCGTATTAAAAATGAAAAAAGTAATCTGTTATTTTTGTAAAATGGAAAAGTGTTTTGAGGAAATGAAAGATTTTATCCTATTCTCATCCCCATACGATTCCACGGCATTTGAGATGCTGTGAAAATTTTTTAAGTCATGCATTCTTTTATCCATTTTCTTTTGAGTCAATCCTGAAGTAAATAATTGATGTTCTTGACGTTTAGAAGTACTAACTAGGATATCATAAGGGGCTTCACTTCTACATAACGAGGTTATATACAAGCGGTCTTATGTAACCGTTTCAAAATATATGCTTTTAATCATTAATGGAAAATTCAATCAATTCATTATATTTAATATCCTTTATTTATCTAGAAAACTAATTTTTATCTCAATCAAGTATGTTTATGGGCCATATTTGTTGAAAAATATATATATTCATGTGTAAATTTTAAAAAATGTTAAAATATCAATTTTAAAATAGTATTTTTGATATCTAAAGCATCCAGAATATCATTTCTATGTAAGTAAATGATTCTATAAAGTATTATTGTATTTTAATAATGTGTAAATAGATCTAAGCATTTTTCATAATTTACACATGAATCTATATTTTTCAACAAATGTGACCCATAAATATATTTGATTGGATTAAAACTCAATTTCCTAGATAAACAAATGATGTTAAACACAATGAATTAATTGAATGTTTTATTAATGATTAAAATCTTAAATTTTAAAGAAGTTACGTAGCTACACTTCTATATATCCTTTTTTTTTTTTTTAGTTCCATAGGAATGGGATCGTATGGTCAGTGGATACTAAACTCACGTGCTATTGCATAAATCGTGTTCCAAAAAATTATCCAGATGAGAGGATAAAATGCAAAAAAATACCGGCTCTTCGATTAAAAATCCAAAATAGAGTAGGTTATATACATTGGGTGCTGGGAACTGGTGTGTATCCAATGACGTGTAAGGGTAAAATTTTATCTGTATTATCATCAATATCAACCCACATTTTTATATCTGTAGTTGAAATACGTTTCTAAATTTTTCATTTTCCTTCTTCCCCAAAAGGTCTTGCTGTTTTTGATATTCTCTTCTCAACCTTTAATATTCTTATTTAAGCCAAAAAACAATTGAATCGCATCAATATTAAATGTTTTATATTCGAAGTGCCAATTTGAAACTGAAACGGCGAAACCCAGACCTTACATTTACATGAATATCATAGCATCCACTAGGAAGTAGGAACTTCGATTAACCATAAATGTGTAGAACTTCTATAAATGGAAGAGTTTATTTCTGCTCATGGCTATCATTTTTTAGACAAATTTTATTTATGCCTATGATTTAAAATTTATTGCAAATGTCTTAGTAATTTGAGATACCTGCTTTTATGCTCATGACAAACAAAAGCTCTTAGTTTTTTATAAACATTATGAACCTTTTAATAAATCCAAACCATCCGTTGTGTTTATTAATGTGAATTTAATTAATATATCAATATCATCTTGGTAGACAATAATTAATCTTAAAATAATTTCATAAACTTATATTCATTAACATTCACCAAATAATTCCATCATGTTGGTTTTTGGTATGTTAATTAAATTAGTATTAATAAACACAAGGGCTGTTTAGATTTGTCAAAAAGGTTGATAATGATTAAAACTAATCATCACTATAATTGCAAATAGTTTAAATTTAGGCAAATTTGTAATAATTTTTAAATTATAAGTATAAGAATAATTTATATAGAAATCAAATAACTCTACATGGAATATAAGTAAAATAATGAATTATTTGCAAAAATAATTGGTAAGTTTGCCTATTTATGATTTAACCTTATATTTTTAATATTTGCGAATATAACCATCTAACTTTTGGCATTGCAAAAAGCAACCCCCTAAGCTTATGGCTTTCTTAATATTAAATGCTTTGGTAATATTAAATGCATTCTTCATATCAATGCATCTATATTATATTTATTTCTATGTACGTAAAAAATCTCGTATGTATTTTTGTCCGCTTGACTATCATTCTTCAAATCTATTTAAGCTCAAAGGATTATTTTAACCATGTTAAAGGCAGAAAGTTATATTTATAAATATCAAAATCATGAAGTTAAAAATGATTAATAGTCAATGAATAACCCTTAACCAAAAAGAGTAGGCCAAGTTACATCCTTCGTTAGTGTAAAGTAATGACATGTTTAGCTATGTATAAAACTTTCGGTGTTTGGATTAAGATAAAACTTTTGAATCTATTTTCATTTTCTACAATTTTTTAATTAATTTTTTGCATTGTTCTATATAAACTAATTATATTTTTTAATTATTTTTACACAACTACACATATAATTAACCTATCTATTTTAATTTTGTTATTTTTATTTCTTATCATTATTTTTATGATATCACGTTATTTTCTCTCATATTAAAAACTTTTCATTAAAAGTTTTATTACTTTCCAAACACATGTAAAAAAAATTCATTTTAAAACTTTTTAATTTCCATAGTTATCCTATTGTTTAATTATTTCTTCACATCTTCTTATATGACAACTCCACTTTTCACTTATTTCTACGTAACTGCACATACAACTAATCTATTTATTTTAATGTTTTCGTATTTAAAAAAAATTTTATTTAAATTTTCATTTCCCCATTACACCCTAATGGTTAACTTATCTCTCTTTTGCCATATGAATTGCGGTATAATATTCTAATTTCATCTTATTTAATTTTGGTGAAAAATTAATGCGGTTCTAAATGAAATTGCAAAGTGATTATTCTAAACAAACAAAGAAGGTGTAAGACGTTACGTAAACAACAACTTAATGGGACGCTAATCATATACAAGGCGTAAAATAATATAACACGCATCAATAAATAACAATAAATAGAAAAGGTTAAAAGATGAATAGATTCTGAAATGTCCTTTTCTAGAATCTCCGTATTTTTTTTAATGTGATCCCGACCAATTACTACTTATTTAAAAAGTATATATAAAAAGAGAAATGCTTGCACGAAATTTCTCTGCTATTATGGCTTGCCTTTGATAATTTTGGTAGTAGTCATCATCATCCCACGCTTCACCCCTCATGCAACTGGCAATTCGTGTACTTTCTTCCGCCAGCTTGCCCTGAAAGTCTCATGGCTGCCTATGAGACCTGCCACTGCAGTTCTGCGTTTGAGTGCTTCCGCTCTCCTGCACCGCGAACGAAAATGAAATCCAGACGCAAATTCCCAGCTCACTTCTTCAGGACAGCAGATGATCTGGTGAAAATGAAATGGCCTGTTTTCGGGGACCCCGATCCTATGCGCGCTCCCACGCGCACTGCACTTATTTTTTATTTTTTTTAAAAATTTTTTAACAAAACTGTTAATCTAAATGCATTTAACATATTTTTTATTTTTTTTGAATTTTTTTAACAAAACTGTTAATCTAAATGCATTTAACATGCATATCAATTTTTACTAATTTTGTAAATTTTTAACTATTTTTTTAGATTTTTTAAAATCACTGGTATTTTAGTAATTTTAAATTACTAAAACTTTCGTTGATTTTTAAAAAATTGAAAAAAATTAAAAATTTCAAAAAATGACAAAAATTAATATGCATATTAAATGCACTTAAATTAATAGTTTCATGAAATAATTTTCAAAATTTTTTTAAAAAATATAAGAGAATATTTGACTTGTCTTATTAGGACGGCTTAACATAAAGTTTATGTAAGTTTGGCCTGATATACTTATTATTTTTATTTTTTAATTACAATGTTTTGTCACATTATAATATAAAATATAAGAAAATAATTCAAAAGTAAATGTTATTTTTATTTTTAAAAAATATTTCTTTGATTTATTAGCTTGTTCCCTTTAACATTTTAAAATTTTTTACAAATACTAAACAGGACTGATCTTATTAGGACAGTTTAACATAAAGCTTCTGGATGTATGGTCTAACAAACTCATTATTTTTTTTATTATTTTGTTTTTTAATGAAGCTGTTTTTCAAAAGTATTCAACTTATATATTGAATTTTATAATTTTTATATATAGTTTGAAGAAGTTATCTTTTAAAAAAATATTTTTAAAATTTTCTGTTGAAATGATTTTCTTATGTTTTTAACATAATATTAGATTTATTTATTGTTACAATTTTCAAAATTTTATCAACACAAAAAATAATCCAGTTAATGTTATTAAAAATATTAAAATTTTCATTATAATAAAAAAATGAAATACATTAAAATATTAAGAAATCTTATTGTTAAAAAATCAGAAATTAAGGGGATGTTTGGGAATATGAAAGTGGTGGGAAATGTGGTATTTAGTGGGAATAGAAAATGAAATATTTTGAAAATTGTGTGATTGATATGAAATAATAGGGGTAAAGTTGGAATAAAGAGGTTTGTTGGAAGGTAATTGATAGGTGAAATGATTAGAATATAGGAATAAAAATAGAAAAATATAATGATTAATTGTGAAGTGATGGATCTGGAAATCTATGCCACCACATTTTCCATCCCACATTTCCCACTCCATGTTACCAAACGTCTGCTAAGTCTGTATTTGCAAAAATAATCTTTGAAGTTTGCCGAATTGGAGTTTCGACCTTGTGGTTTGTTTATTTACAAAAATAATTTTTAAAGTTTTTGATTTGTGCCACCAGGGTAACACTAGTCGGCACAAAACAATGCAACTGGTGTTTGAGTCTCCATCGTTATTGGTTAATTTTCCGTTTCACGCAAATGCGAGGGTATCTACAAGGTATCAATAAAAACTAAAGGTTTAACTTGGGTTGGTTGAATTACAGTAGTAGTTTATCCTACTCATACCTATTTTTAAAAAGTCTATTTTAACCTACTTGCTTACTGTGTCGGTTCTTATCTTACTCTACCCATTACTCATAGGATTAGTTTCAGTTTTGGTTCTATTTTTTATGCTATTTTAAATAATATAAAGCAATACTTATTTCCGTTTTTGACTTTACAGTTTATAATTAATTTCATTTTATTATTATTTACATTTATTTTTATATTTTTTAACTTCATTATCAATATTAATAATCACATTAACATTATCATCCGCATTCATGTGATGATCATCGGCCATTACAAATACAAACTACATACAAGTTATAAAAAAATAAATAAAAAATCAAATCAACAATAATTCGTTAGTAAATGAGGCATAAAAATTATTATGTATTTATTTATAAACACATATTTATAAGATGCCTGATTTTGTTAGCCCAACTTAAAAAAATATATATATTTTTTATTTTTTTTCAGTTTTTAATTAACATGTAAAACTAAGTGTATTTAACATATAAACCAAATTTTATCATTTTTGGATATTTTAAATATTTTTATAACTTTTAAACACAGTGACATGTTCGTAAATTTTTGGGTTCAGAAATTTACGAAAATGCCACTATGTTCAAATATCCGAAAAATTATTTAAAATCATCTAAAAATAGTAGAACTTGATTTACATCTTAAATACACCAAACTTTATATGTTCATAAGAAAACTAGAAAAAAATAAAAAAAATATTTTTTTGGTCTTGGCCTAACAAAATCAAGCTTCTATTTATAATTATAATATGTGAAAATGTGGGTACCCATCGGGATTGATTTTGGGTACTCCGCATGTGACACGTGTACTTTATCTTTACCTTATTTAGGAGGCTTCGGTAATGATTTCTAGTTTACCCATACTCATAGGTAAAATTTTCTACCATACCCTCCCTAATTTAGGGTTTGGCTGATGAGTATCTTATATAAGTTGCACTCTTAATAAAAATCCCTCAATGATGTGAGAGTTGAATGTGCTTGATTATAATATTAAATGTCATAATGTGTATCAATACAAATAAAAAAGTTTACAATTTGTGAAGAAATAACTTGGTCATTTTTGGGATTTAAAAATATAAATGGCTATTTCTAATACTGTTTGTACCAAGGATATTTTTGGAAAATTAAAAACTTAGAGCATTATTTCTGCAAATATCCAAACGTAAGGCCTAAAAACTTAATTGGGATAAATTACAGGGTATGTTTGTAAAAACCCCCTACTGCACTCAATACTCAATAAGTGGGTGCCACAATTCAGTTTGTCTTGATCTTTTCACACCCATTATTTGCCCCCTTTTAATCCCTTTCACCAGCCCAACGTCAGCTTCTGTCCGGCCATTGATCGCCGTACTGGCAGCACTTAGAGATTTCTGCCTTCTTCTAGCTGCTCCACGCTGCTCACCAAACTCTGCCTGTCAGCGACAACTTCAAATCCAAGTACAACCTTTCTAGTGTCTGTGCATGTTGGTTTTCTGATCTGATTGATTGTGTTTGTTTTTCTGCTTTCTTGTGCGTCTGCCGATCCGGTCAAGGTGCGGCTTCTCCTGTGAATTGAGTGTCCTTTGTTTTGGATGTTTTGGGCTCCGCTTTCACCTTTCCGGGCTGCTGACTGATTTTGTGGAGGAGATTATTTTAGAACTGCGGATTATTGTGGGTTTTTTCATTTCGGCATTTTTTTGGATAGAATTTCATTTTGTCATTTGCTTATTCTTGTCTTGGTTTTATTGGTGATATTTCAAAATTTTGGGTCGGTGGAAGTATTGGGTTTGACTATAATTCAGTTTTATTCATTCGTGCGTTTAGATAGATATCCATGTTGGATTCTGTGGATTTCCCGTTTCCTTTTATTGGAAATTTCTTGTATGATTTATTGATTTATTTATCTCTTCTGCAGCCGTTCATCGGACCATCTTTGGTTTCTATTCTCTCATGCATCCATAGACAGCGGGTGGAGGTTAGTCTTTGGTCTTTCTATCCTTGCTTGTCAATCTGTTTGGAATTTGGATATGTGTACATTGATGAAACGTATTGTTATTGGCTTATGCTCGTGATTGAATTACAATTTCAATTTGAATAATGAAAGAGTGAGATCATTTTGGCAAAATAGCTGCAATGATGTTACGTTGCTCTTACTTCAATTTGGTGTAAAAATAAAGATAAGTTAAGGAGGGTCGACATTGAGTCTTTGTTTGTAGTTCTGTGAGCTTTGATTCTATATGAGCAGGCTACAAAGAAGTGGTTCCACGTAGCCCTTTTAACTTTTAATATCTTGATGGTCGATGGAAAATTTATTTCATTCATTATATTTAACATCATTTATTTAAATAGGAGAATAAATTTCATCTGAATCAATTATGTGTGTGGGCTACATTTGTTAAGATATATATTCATTCGTAGATTACAAAGAATGCTCGGATCCATTTATATACATATTAGAATGTAATAATACTTTATAGAACCATTTACGCATATGGTAATGACATTTTAGATGCTTTAGATGTTGAAAGTATAATTTTAAAATTGATAGTTAGCATTAAACTATTTCATTACATTGATTTGGCACATTTGTATGCGGGGCCCATGCACTACGATACTAGATAAATGAAAGTGTTTTTATGATAATATAGAAGATGTTAAATATAATAGATAGAGTAAATTTTCCATCAAACATCAAAATATTAAAAATGCAAGGGATTACATAGAAGAAGGGTTTTATAGAAGCAAAGTCCATGAGCACATAATGCTTTTTGGAATACATTGTAGTTTCGGGCATTTTGTGGTTATTTAAGTCTTTTGTTTTTACTGTAGAAGAAGATGTCTTTCTGTGATTCGAATTTCAGTTTTTCCCTCTTTTGAGATCGTGCCTCATGGATGCAAGGTACGACTTATGGATTCACAAGGATTTAAGAGTTTGCAAGAAAGTAGTGCTTAATGCTTATTGCCTTCATTTTCCCTGAAGTTTTGACCGTCAGAAAAAAAGGCTTCATTGCAGCTATCCATTCTGAACTGCATCAGTGTTTGTTTATGCAGTCCATTGATACATTCTAGCCTTAATACATGATTGTTGGAGTATTATTCCTCGTAAATTATAATATATTGTTGGTTAATTGGATAAACATATGCAGATCCTTCACTTATCTTAGAAATCAAAGTTCGTGAGAAAAAAAAGGGAAAAAAATGAGCAGATGAATCACTCTCAGTATATAGTTTTAGTAAGCTAAAGACTAAAAAAAAAAATCCTTGGGTTCCTTCTTGAGTGAACTTAAAAAGTCACACTCACAGAATATCACGCAAACAATTAAAATCCCTTTGAGTTGGTGAAAAACCTTGTATTGTGTTTCCAATAATGATCTGGTCTAATTCTGTTTTATGTGGTAGATATTCCAATCTTATGTAAATCATCACATTCTAGTAATGCAAAAATGAAATTTAATGTTTAAGGCATAATGAAATGAAATTGGATGAACTCTTTCATAACTCGCAACTACAGATTCTATTGTTGTTGCTGTTGTTATTACTATCATAATAACAGTTTGATTGCATTTATGTGAATAGCTATGTTGCTGGATACTCTTTTCAGAACAGAAGAAAATTCTCTTGCACAGTAGTTGGATTGTGTGAATCAAGGCACAACCTAGTAGTATCACATTATGGGTGCATGCATGTGACCCAAGCTTCAACTCGAGAGTGGTGAGGGGTGCGCAAATGGCTTGATGTAATGTAACAAAAAAAAAATAAAAATGGATTGTCTGTTTTTTCTCAAGACGTAATTCTTTCTAACAAAGGATTATTTTATGCTTTAATGTTTCAGAAATGATTGTCAGTTAGTTTTTTTTTAAACTCTGGCTGCTTATGAACTCTACTTGTCTTTGGCTTTTATATGATGCTTAGGAATGTATAAGAACCAATTGCAAGAGCTCGCTCAACGAAGCTGTTTCAACCTTCCTTCATATGCATGTATAAGGGAAGGACCAGATCATGCTCCAAGGTTCAAGGCAACTGTTAACTTTAATGGTGAGGTCTTTGAGAGTCCAAACTTCTGCAGCACTTTGAGACAGGCAGAGCATGCTGCAGCTGAGGTAGCACTTAACACACTTTCAAGGAGAGGCCCTTCTAGATCTTTAGCTGCCAAAGTTTTGGTATGCATCACAAGCACTTATTTATTTTGAAGTGAACATAGCCATCTTGATGTGATCATTCTTCTAATCATGGTTTTCTATTTGCTTGAGAATTTCACTTTTTTTCCTGTTTTTGAGATTTTGGAAGTAACAAAATCACAATACTTTGAAGCATTTTCATGGATGATAGAGTGCCCAATGGTTTATTTTGGCTGATCAAAGAGATGCGTCAAGATTTTCCTTACTTTTGTGGATACATGTGTTTTAAATTTGTCAGGGAGGATTTGTAAATTACAAAATGTGTCTAATTTTTAACTTAAGTTGGATGCATATTATTGGACTGACATATGCATTCACAATTTCATGTAGTTTTGGGAAGTGCACTCTCATATGTTAATTCCTTACTAGAGGCTTGGCGTGAGACTATTACTTTTGGAGTTTCGGAATGCCTCGCACATAAATTGCCCTTTGGTAGAATGTGTAATTTTGTGCAGGTGCATTCTGCGTCTATTGTTTCCTTGCTATTGGTACCACACGAAACTATTACTTTTGGAGTTTCATGAGTGCCTAGCTTATGACATGTATGGCCACTCAGCAATTTCCCGTTGGTAGGGTTTCTGTTCAACAGGAGAATATTTAGCTAATCCATAGGATTTCATGAATACCTAGTTTTATGATGGACATGGTCACTAGTAATTTCCTTTGGCGCAGTTCTAGGTTGTAATGGTGGAATAGGTACTCAATCAATGAGCGTTGGTATACAGAGTATGATTCGAAAGTGGTAGAATATGGCTCATTGGATGCTTATTCTCATACTCGGAGTGGGTAAAAAGTGCTCATCATGAAATTGCTCAACAACAATGCCAAAGCTCATGGAGTTGTATCTATAATTGTCAGAGTAGGTAGACAATCATGAAGGACATTATCTTTACAAGAAAATGAAGTTTGTTGTGCTTGCTTTGCCAATTTCTTAGGGTGGACTTAATTATAAGGATCCCTGTCGCTCTAGTTTGTATCGTGACATATGTGATATTATTGCATACAACAGAGAAGAAAAATATGAACAAGGAAGAGCAAATGACTCTGATCCATACAGGAAATTTTGGTCTAGGTGGAATTTTACATTTTTTTTGTTTATGATTTCATTCAACCAAGCAGGAATGAAACTGTTCTGTATGTAGCGATGCCATTTGTTCAGTCTGTGAAATACTGTCATGTTGATAAGATAAATCGATTCTACTTGTGGTGCCTGATCTTCTTTCTGCTGCAAATCCAAGATCTGAACAAAGCCTGAAGTGATTTCAGTACTGATGGAACAACCTGATCGCAGAGAACGTTATAGGTGTCTGTGCTTTTACAGACATACTTACAAAACCTGATCGCAGAGTTTTGCTAAATCGTTCCAATAACGTCTCTCACATGGAAGAACCCATGTAATAGATGACCTACGTGGAATGAAAAAGACATTAAGATTGTGTTACTTGGGTTGATGAAGATCATATCATTTTGTTAATCATATTCATGATTTAAGCTTCATTCGAAATGAACTTTGTCATGTTCCTAGTGAAGCTAACAGAAATGGTGTTGGATTCACCAAGTAGAGCTTCTCGCCATTCTTCTTCTGGCAAGGGAAAAAGAAACAAAGAACAGAAGAAAAAATGCAAGATACCTTCATCTAATTGTTGACCTTTGTCCATGTTTTGCCTTGCAGGATGAAACTGGAGTGTATAAGAATTTGCTTCAAGAAACAGCTCATAGAGCTGGGCTAAACCTGCCTGTTTATACCACAGTTCGGTCAGGACCAGGCCACATTCCTGTTTTCTCATGTACAGTAGAGCTTGCAGGCATGAGCTTTCCAGGGGAACCAGCAAAAACAAAGAAACAGGCTCAGAAGAATGCTGCAATGGCTGCATGGTCTGCACTGAAACAGTGTATGTGTGTCCTTTCTTTCTGCTAAATTTGACCTTAATACATTTTCCTTGGATTTCCATGGTGTTATTGAAATGGTTTAAGAAAAGAAAAAGTGGTTGACAGTCAGAAGAAGAATACTATATATACTGAGTGATTCGAGTACCTTAAATCCATGTTATATCTGAATTGTTTTTTGGAAACGACACAAGCTTTGACATAATCTTTGAGCTACTCAAGGTTTCCCACTATCTAAACATACATGGAGCCAAACACCAAATTCCAGCCTGCATATAACGGGCAAAGTGCAGTTCCATTGGGGATGGGATCAACATGGCTTTTTCAGGCTCAGATGGAGTCTTTTGTCACATTTCTATAGTGGTCCATGTCTGACTATGGAGTTGTTTCAGTCTGGACTGAGAACTGATGTGGAATATGCCTACTCATGCCAGATAAATTCCCAAGTCATAATGATCAGGATACCCAAAACTTGGATGCCCCAAAATTGAAATACTCAATAGGCTGGAAAGATGTACGCCATGGATGTGGAGCTTTCCCTGTTAGATGTCATGAACTTTTCCTAATTATTAATTTCTTATTAGACTTGGGAGATTCAGTCAAGGCCCTACTAGTTGTATTGTTCCAACTAGAATTTTCACTGCCATGTTGATGGAGCTATAGATTCGTAGCTCTATTTAATGGGCTGTCAATTCTCGAAATAATTTACCATTGAATGCTAACAGTAAACTGCTACCTAGTTGCAGTGTAGGAATGTCCTTGAATCTGAAAACAGCTGGGAGTAGACATTTTAAATGACTGTTATTACACTAGTGTTTATTTCCATTATTTTGTGGATGACTAGTCGAATATAGCCAGATCAAAAGAAAGACCTAAAATGCAAATCCCCAGGAGTCTCATGCTGTCAGATTATCAATAATGGCATCTTTCTGAATGTGTCATATGTGCAGTTGCGCATTTGGGTTCATCATCTTCTGTAGCTTCATCAACTTCTGGAGAGGTTGAAAGCAATGATGAACAGGAGCAGGTCATCATTGCTCGAGCTCTTGCCTGTTTGCATGGCACAGATGTAAACAAGTCGCATTCGCAGAATGACCGGCAACGTGGAAGGCGAAAACCTGCTTCTGCCCGAAGAGACACAAAAATGTCATCCAGCAACTTATCTGTATACCCCATGCCATACCAAAGCTGGCCATACTCTAATTTTTCACCAGATATGGCCATGTATCATATGTGGCATCAAGAGCAAGCCTCACAGCAGCAAACGCGACTGCTAGCTCTACCTGCCCCGCCACCTCAAACGGATCCTAGAATATTGCCATTTATACGTTCAATATTTCAGCCAAATCATAGCCAGTACTTCTCAGTAAGAGAGCAAGATTCATTTGGTGTACCAGGCATTGCAATGCCTGGCCCTGGTTCACCACTGTATTTCCCTAGTCACTCAACATCTGTTCCATTGCGAAGTAGGTCACAGGTGACCATACAAGAGATACATGAGGAGAAGACCCAAAAAGAAAATGATTGGATACAAAGCAGGACACCTGAAACAGATGGTGCTCCCGAGAGCCAAAAAATCAATCTCCAATCAAAGAGCCCAGGCTTCCCAAAAATATCCTCTGTACCAGTGAGTGGACATTCTGAAAAACATATTATGGAGCCGCAGGATGACAAGCATATCACAGGTGGGCCTGGTGTTTTGACCATGCCCTCTGACAGGGAACCTGACATGGGAACCCCTGGCCTCAAGCAACATCCATGTGCTTCTGGCCCACCAGCTACTCTCAAGCTGACTGATTGTAAGAATGTTCAGGAGATTCAATCAGAGGGTGTTAGAAAGGAACCACTTGATTGGGCCAGTGGGATGTCCTCCATGCACAGCCATCGGGAAACAGGATACATCACTTGTTCAACTGCAAGTCACATCCAGCATCAGTTGCAGAATCCTCGTGGGCTGTTCTCCTCACGGGCTAACCAGATGCCCGATCATTCAAATCCAAGCTATTCAAGAGCTGCTAGAGGCCTTAGGCCTTCATCTATGGCAGCTCCAGTCACAGTCAGAACTGCTGTACATGTTTGTTCAGCGAGACCAAGAACTGAAGGTTCGAACAATCCTAGCATGGCCCCTGCTAGTTTCATGGCTCCAGCTGTTCAGGTGAGGTCAGTCATACCCGTGTGTGCAGCACCCCCAACAAGGACAGTGCCAGACAGAAGCCATCAAGATCCAGTAGATGTCTCTGTAGCAAGTTCAGAACTTGGTAAGCTTCAAATTTGAGGAGATTTTGTTTTCCTTGTTATTTCTTTCTAGGACTGGTGTTTGTGGAACGGTCTTATTATTGATAATATAAAAAAATATAGAATGCGTCCTTCTCCGGGGAACTTCTAGTGCCAAGTACATTGGAGATATTGTGGTAGCGGGAGATGTGAAAATATTGAATTCCAGTGGGGTTAATGCACTGCACAAAAATAAAGAGATCAAGTTGAAATGGCTCCTGAAAGAAACTGATTCAGATGTATTTTTATTATTATTATAAAAATAAAGGCTTTGCAAATGATGGACCTTTGTTTGTAATATATGCTCTGGAAACTTCACAGATGACTCCAAATCTTTTCTTGCTGGTTGCTAACAATGCAGCATTGTACCATGTTGATCCTTCAGTTGGAAGTTAGAACTTGGAGCAATCCATAGAAGCAAAAGAAATCTTGGCTTTGTTGAGATCATAGCCCACAATGTAATTCTGCTGTGCAAATGTTCCCCATGAGAGAAATGCCAGTCGTTGGCAACATGGCAATGCAGAACATCCCATCATCAGCCCCTGTGTAGCTCCCTTTCTTGGTTAGCACCACATCCGCATCCTAGAAGTGAAATGTTATGTCTGGGGTCACTGAAAGGTCTTTGTATGTTGATGCTTCGTAGCACAAACTGAAGTCCCCCAGTGGATGAGTGACCTGAGAGAGATCTTTGAACTCTTCCAATGCTTCGATCAGCGAGTTGAAGCCTTTGCGGGCGAGGTAAGTGATTTTTGTTTTGCAGTTGATGGTTGATCCACCTTTGCCATTGTTGTCGCCGCCCTGGAGTGTCAGCAGGTCACTTCTGATGCCGATTGTGTCAAGGCTGAGGTTGTGTAACTCTTCTTGGTCCTTAACCTACAGACGGGTGATAAAATGATGAGAACGGTCACGGAAGATTGAATGCATGCTAGCCCAGTGCAAAGTCGTACTCTGATAAGATGATCTTTACAAACAGAAGACCAGGAAATTAAATGAGTTTGTCGATGAATAATACCACACCAGTCTTACAGATATGGACTTACTTTGCTTCATCTGCTATAACAGACATTCGTGATGCAGTGATCACATTAATATAGGTGGGGATGATATGGAATCGCTTATTTTGTAAAAATACTTTCCTTGTCCACAAAAAGCAATGATTTATTTTTTTCTATTTTCAATACAATTTTTCTTAATTCCAATATACTTTTTCCATTCACAATAGACAACAACCTTTTTGAATCCTACATCCTCATTTTATCCTCATTCCACGTAATCTGTGAACAATTATTTCGACAAGAAAAAGGAGGAAATTTATTATAATACATTGTTTCAATCCCAATACATCTTTTTTCATTCGCAAAAGACAATAGTACTTTTTCAATCCCATCCTCTTCCCATCTAAGCGGTAAACAATTATTTTGGCAAACAATAAAGAGGAGGAAATTTGTTTGGCAAAAAACATCAGTTGTTCTTTGGGCGATGCCATGTAATAGAACCACATGGAGGGGTTCAAACAGTTGTTTGGTTTTGATATATATATTTTTTCAAAATAAATAAAATTACAAAATAAATTTAGAATTTCAACCGATTTATCACGTGGATTCTCTTATTTGATTGATTGTATTAAAAGACTAAAAATTATTTAATAATATCACGCCCAAGCTAATAATAAACCTGACAAGTTCCACACCCTGGTCTTTGGATCTCCTATAGCTTTGACCTGAAGGCGCCTAAATAATTAAAATCATGGTTTGAACTTTGAAGTAGTACATGATATTATTCATGACTAATGATTCCATGCATTCAACCGGAAGATTTTATTTAGAAATTTACTTTTATTATATCCAAACAAATATTAAAACTCATAACTCACCATGTTTAATAATTTATTTATGATTTCAATAATGACCTAAATATACAGAAAGCTTCCATAGCTTAAGTATTCATTTCGAAGTTTGCCCACTATGTATTCACCCTAGCTCTAATAATTTCGATTTTTTTTTTATAAAAAAGTTCCAATTAATTTCTGAAATCATTTATGAAAATATAATGAAGTGCACGTGATACGTACGGCCCAAAAGATATTCTTTTAATAAGACCAACGGTGAGGTGCAGTGGTACTCATTGGGGCTTTCCATGCCCATGGTTGGCGAGGACGCAGACGGCCGACTGCAAACTGTTGTGTGCCAATAGTTCTCAGTTATGGGTAAGCATGCTACTTCGATAAGCATGTTATGGTTAGCATGCTCGCCAGCAAAAAGGACTGTCGCTGTGGAACAGTTCACGGACTGTCCCAATCTACGGTTGGTTGGTGAACCCTGTGGCTACATAGAAAAGGATATTCTTTTAATTGAAAATTTTATAATTTATAATATTTATAAAAATATGATTCTAAAGAATTGCATTCATTTACACTATTATATGCAAATCTCATTAAAGTAAAATTTCCTGTCTTTCAAATAGTCATAAAGAAGAATATGACTTGTATCTAAATGAAATATCAAAGAAGAAAATCTAAGCTAGGTTGTACCCGTTGTACAGGACCAAAGGCAAAGGTAGGTTTAGTCATTTCACAGGAAGAGAGCCCACTTTCGAACGATGAATTTCTTAATGCCGCCCCTGGCTGCCAAGATAGTGCAGTCCATGCCCACCACAAACCAACAGCAGAAATCTCACATCTATCCACAAACTCTCCCCATCCTATCAGTCCGGCTCCACCATTATATTAATTCCTCATTTCCATGGCCATAATATAGACCAAATTTGGATCACCAAATTCTATATTATCCTTTTATAAAATTAAAAAGGATTGTACATTTTCCTTCTATAAAATTAAAGAGACAAAGCCCAAATGGTTGACAAGAGTGTATACAGATTGGTGTCAATAAGAAATATAAAATGTTGAGTACATGTAGTGATCTGTTATCTTACGTCTTGAGCACATCTTGGTCAGGTGATTGGTGGAACCAGCAGGAACGGAAAAAGAGCAAGTATACTCAAGAACGAAATAATGTTTCATAAAAAAAAGGAAGAAATAATGATCCCAGAAATTTAATATAAAGTTAACATAAACAACAAAATATGACAATGATGATATTGTTGTGGGAGTTATATATCGAATTAGTCACCGAATGAATTTTTTGGACGATTTCAGACATGTCCAAAAATATATTTTTTAATTTCTTTGAAATTTTTTTATAAACATGTTAATTTAGTTATAGGTATTTTCAAATCCAAAATAATTATATATACCCATAACTAGGTAAACATGTTTATAAATTTTGTTTGAAAAAATAGAAAAATATGTTTTTGACCTGAAAAGGTTGGTGCTCGAATTAGTCTCCCTTCTACACAACTCGGTAACACTAAAGTTAGTCATATAATAAATCTATTTTAACTCGCTTTGATGATGATATGAATTGCACTTCTCCATTTCATTTGCAATCATTCATTTATTTCATCCAAAGAAAAAATATGCATGACCCCATTTGAAAAATAAGTAAAATAGATGTAATAAAATTGTATAATTTATTTATCCATTTAAAAGTTATATTTTTTTAACATCTGAAGTTTGAAAGCATCATTGATTTTATAATTCTTTTTTGTGTCTTTGTTTTTTTTATCTTTCTTACATACGACAAGACAATAGACATTACGATTAGGTACATTCCAATTTCCACATCCTCATTCCAATTTTTTTAACTTGCTTCGATGATGATATGAAGTGCACTTCCCCCATTTCAGTTTCAGTCATTCGTTTATTTCATCAAAAGAAAAAATATGCATCATCCCCATTTGAAAAATAAGTAAAATAGACGTAATAAAATTGTATAATTTATGTATCGATTTAAAAGTTATATTTTCTTAAGATCTAAACATTTTAAAGCATCATTGATTCTATAATTCTTTATTGTGTCTTTGTTTTTTTTATCTTTCCTATATACAATAGGACAATAGACATTTCAATTAGGTACATTTCAATTTCTACATCCTCATAATGAAGGAAAATTCCTCTAAATCTCCATCTCCGGGGGGAAATTATAACCCCCGTAACTAAGGAGGATTGAGGGTGGGAAGGATCCAACCCTCCACCTTTAAACAACTACGCCCAGCCTGCGTACCGTTGTGCCAAAGCAACGACTGCTATAATTATTTAGTATGTCTTTATCATGTGTGAATGAATTTAAATATTTTTTTATGATTTATATATAAATATAAAATATGTTTGGGTTCTGTTTGAATGAAATGGATTTCACGTACCTCGTTAAGAATAAGAATGAAAATCTAATTAGTTACATTATTTAATGTCATTTATTTTGTTAAAGGATTGAAAATTATTTCAATCACAATTTTGAGTGGTTAATACTAGCTTAAAAATATATAATCATGTATAAATTATGAAAAAACATTGAGATTCAGTCCCAAATATATTAGGTTATTAAAATAATTTATAAAATCATTCACATATGAATGCTTTATATACCTAAGATGTTGAATCAAAAATTTTAAAATTGAAAAACAAAAAAATTTAAATTGATATATAAATCATTAATTTTATACTTTAATTAGATTGGGTCTATGCAATAGGTTGATCTGTATGAAGCTTTATCTCCTAATTAACAAATAATTATAAATATAATAGATAAAGTAAATTTCATATGATAATCAAGGTGGGCTACTATACATTTTTTAAGCAAATGTGGGTCACCCGCACCTCTAATCAAGACTACCTTTATCTCATAATAAAACTAATAGTAATTAACAATATGAACAATTCTTTTTAATAATCATAAAGTGACCCAAATTCATAAGATTACATGAAAAACTTCTTGGTAACCGTGTTTAACCATACGAATCCCAATCTTGTGCTGTGGCATGATAATCAAACAGATACAGAATAAATAAGAATTAGAATGATCGAATGAGAATGATAATAAAAAAGCACCAGGAGCTCAGCAGAAGTTGCAGACACCAAATTTAAATTTCTTTTGAAGGAAAAATTCGTGGAGGAAAATTTTTTAATATGATAAAAATAATATAATATAATTGAGATAATGATGAAAAGTAAAAAGAATAAAGTTAAAATAAATATGTTAATCGTATGAATACTTAAGTAAAAATAATTAAAAGTAAGATAATTATATATAAAGATGTGAATAAATAATTAATTTTTTTTTTGTTGGATCACCTCTTGAAAGTTTGGGTGCCCTGAATGAGGAGTAAACCGGACTCTGATTCAGTGCACCCGGGAGCGTGCAGCACTGCACGCTCCCGGGCGCATACATATATTTTTTTTTATT
>JAXCLR010000050.1:60659835-60679614 GCA_035584095.1 Annona squamosa | reverse complement strand
ACGCTCCCGGGTGCACTGAATCAGTCTCCGAGTAAACCAGCCACAAAAATTGCATTCCGGTAATGTCGACCATCCATCCATCCTTCCCAACTACTGCAAAGTGCAAAGAGCAGCTCAACTGAAAATGTCCCTTCTCCATTGCTTCCCACACTCAAACACACTGAGCGGATATGCTCTGCAACATCCACACAATCATCCTTTTCCTCCCTTGTTTTCACTCCCACACACAACATTCCAGTGCAGCAGGAGCAGCAGCAGTTCATCAAATCCTCTCCATTTCTCTTCTCCCCCACTTCCAACCATCCACCTCACTGAAAACCCACCTTTCCATTTCAACAAATCCTTCTTCCTGGCCTCCGCAGCAGCTGCTTCAGCTCCAGCTACAGTTACTTCCTTCCGTGACAAGGATCCCAAAGACATCACCGTCCTCGTTGTGGGCTCCACCGGCTACATCGGCCGGTTCGTCGTCAAGGAGCTCGTCCGCCGCGGCTTCCACGTCGTCTCCGTTTCCCGCGAGCGGAGCGGCGTCCGCGGCCGGAAAACCAAGGAGGACACCCTCAGAGACCTGCACGGCTCCAGGGTCTGCTTCTCTGACGTGACCGATGCCGCGGCTCTCGAAGCCTCCCTAGCGGAGTTCTGCGGCGGCCGGACGATCGACGTCGTCGTGTCCTGCCTCGCCAGCCGCAATGGCGGCGTCAAGGACTCGTGGAAGATCGACTACGAGGCCACCAAGAACAGCCTCATCGTGGGGAGGCGATTCGGCGCTGCCCATTTCGTGCTGCTCTCAGCCATCTGCGTGCAGAAGCCACTGCTCGAGTTCCAGCGGGCCAAGCTGAAATTCGAGGCTGAATTGGTGGAGATGGCTGCTTCGGGAGGGGAATTCACCTACAGCATCGTGCGGCCCACCGCCTTTTTCAAGAGCTTGGGCGGGCAGGTGGAGCTTGTCAAGGGGGGGAAGCCGTATGTGATGTTTGGAGATGGGAGTCTGTGTGCTTGTAAGCCCATCAGCGAGGAGGATTTAGCATCTTTCATGGCTGATTGCGTTTTGGGTGAGGACAAGATTTGTAAGATTCTACCCATTGGCGGGCCTGGGAAGGCGTTGACCCCTTTGGAACAGGGGGAAATGCTGTTTAGGCTGCTTGGAAAGGAGCCCAAGTTCTTGAAAGTGCCAATTGGTGTGATGGATTTTGCTATTGGGGTTCTCGATTTCCTTGTCAAGTTCTTCCCAGCAATGGAGGATGCTGCTGAGTTTGGAAAGATTGGGAGGTATTACGCGGCAGAGAGTATGCTAGTCTTGGATCCTGAGACAGGTGAATATAGTGCAGAGAAGACTCCGAGCTATGGAAAAGATACGCTGGAAGAATTCTTTGGGAGAGTGATCAGAGATGGAATGGCGGGTCAGGAATTGGGAGAGCAGACAATCTTCTAGATGTTTGTAAGTGCTAAGATAGTGGCAGGATGCTAGCTTGATTGGTTGAAATGGCATGGACAAGTTGGGGAAGATTGGGAATTGCTTCCAAGGGAATGTTCCTTAAGGAAACTTTTGTCTGTCCAATGATTTTTGTAATGTGAATTGCCTCTTGGTATCTCTGTTTTCCTTTTTCCCTTCATAGAATTGATTGAATTGCTATATCCTGAGAAGAACTCCAGGTGAGATGTTTATACAATTTCCACCTTTCCTCTTTATAGTGCTCTATTATGAGAAAGAACTCCAAGTGAGATGGTTGTAGAATTTCCATGCACAGTAAAATTTGTTATGTCATTCTATTCTAACATGACTTGATTTTGGAGCAATGCTATGAGCCTTCGGTTGCATTTCGCCATTCATTGAGCCATACAGAAATGACCCAATTCAAAGCAGCTGATCATTAACTGTAATTACAAGACCTTTTCTAGTTGTTAAGTTAGGAAGAAGGCTGGCAGCCAATGTGATTGTATCATCACAGTCCACAGCATGAAGTTACTGCAACTCAAATGAGCACCCCCAATTCTAACATTTCTGAGAACGGAGTTGACCAGACTTGAGTTGTTGAAATAATGTAGGAGTCACCGGATGTTGTGTGATGCTCTTCGAACAATCCATGAAAGGAGAGCTATACAAAGCACAATGCAACTCTGTATCATTATCATGTCAGACAAGACGTAGTACAGTGATATATAAATGTTCTTACATGCTTGATTAAGCACAATAATTTATTAAGACAACCTAAAAGGAAGAAAAGAAACTTGTAGATGAACAGAACATTATGGAAGCATATAAACTGAACTGCTCATGACCCTGCTTGAGCTTTCTGTTTACAGGCTTTCATTTCTCAGGCAAATGAACCTCTATACTTTCGTGCTGCGTCTCTGCTGTCAATTGTGGTTGAGTAGTTCTCCTGTGTGGGGGGAGTTTTTGCTGCTGAGCCTCCATACCTCCGAGAAGCCTCTTTGCTGTCAATTGTTTCTACAACGGCCTCTTTTCTGGGGTAAGTGGGAGTTGTTGAGAAGAGGCCTAGTCGCGTGGTTGGGGTTGGAGTTTGAATCCTCATTGGTTCTCTCGCATAATCACTGTGATTGTCTATGTTGCTAGTTTTGCTTGATGGGATTGCGTAGCTGGTTGGAGTAGCCCAGCTCACATGGTGAGGCCTGCTTGAACCAGTTTTCTGCGTTGCATGTTTTCCGTAAGATTCATCATAATCTGGATAGCGTGAGTTCGTACCAGTCGGCCTGCTCCATCCATAGGCTCCAGTATCATAGGTTCCACCATGGGGCTTACTCCAGCCATTATCGGCAGTGTCATAAGTGGAACCGCCTGACCTGACCCACCCACTGTAACCAGTGTCATAGGTTCCACCACCTGGCTTGCTCCACCCACCATAACTGGTATTATATGTTCCGCTGCCTGGCCGACTCCATCCATTAGTGCTGGTATCATAGGTCCTGCCAACTGGCTTACCCCATCCATTGGTGCTGAAGTCGGTCGTCCCGCTGCTTGACTTACCCCATCCACTTCTGCTAGTATCATCAGTTGTGTCATATTGCCTGCTCCATTTGTTGTTGTTGTCGTATTCGCTATTGGTTGTACGGTGCTGAAACATGCCAGATGGGAAACCCGTCCGGCTCTGTCCGCTGTTTACAGTTTGCGGATTGCTGATGACTTCGTATTTTGATTTCTCCACCAAGTCATCTGAGGGCTTGCCCCATGAATTCTTGGTGGCAGAACTGTCTGTGGAGAAGGTTGCTGGAGGTGGCTCCATATGATCAATCAGCTTTTCTATTTTGTCAACAAGGGGATCGCTTGTATCTTGTTTTGGATGATGCATGAATTCAATAGCAGGCCTCATTGTTCCATCTGGATCAATGATTACAGGCCTGCACACATGGTCTCGATATTTCCCAGTTTTGGTGACATAGCCGGAATCTGTGTTGCTGGTTGTATCCCATGCTGTCAGCCTGGTGCCAAGTCTTCCATTCCCGAAGGTGCTGCTGCCTCTATCCATGTTGTTGTAATTGGTTGCCGATGTTTTCTTTCGAAGTTGGGAGTCTTAAGGAGGTTGATGGTTGTGCTGATGAATGAAGAAGGTATACTGCTATTTGTAGAGGAGCCTCTTTTACCTTCAGATTCTCTGATTTGGTGGCTCACTGATACAATATTTGAGCAAGGGATCAGATTCTCTTCAAGAATCCGCAAATGTGGCATGTTGGGTCTCTTCATGAAGGGTATTACTCTATTGGTCTTCTCTACTTTCTTATCTTCCCCTTTCCCTTTTTCTTTATTTTTGTCTTTGGAATCTGTCCGGTGGTGTTTTCTTTCATCCAGCACTGGATGGCTCTTCAAGACCTCCAATGGATGGCTCTCCTTGTCTTAGTGCCTATTGCCTAACCATATGAGCTGGAACTATTAGGCATCCTGTCCGTGTTAACCGTCAACATGGATGGTGACATGATGAGTTATCAAACTTCAATCAAAAGAGATGAGTGCCGAGGGTTGCCCATCTTTTGGGGGCAACTTTAGCCGTGGAGAGCTGTTAAGGACACCATATGGCCTGATCAAATTCCAACTAATGGGCTTATGATATTCAGCAAGCTGTGGCGATAGGGAAAAAAAAAAAAAAAAACTTCATTGATGCTTATTATGGGGAATCTGCAAGTGCTTCCCTAGGGGAATAAATCTATGAGTTTTTTTTATTTTTTATTTTTTGGCATCTGCATCACCGACGGCTGGTGATGGTAGTGGTGCTTCTTCTAGAAACGATGGGCTGCTGTTGTGATTAGTCTAGGCAACATTGCCTTTGTTGGAAGTTGGCATTCCATCTCACTAACTCAACAACCACCAGGACTATAATCCTAAGATGAAAAGCAAGCTACGCCCACACAATCAAACTTTAATAATGTATTCTACATATAGGTTATGTGTATAAATTCACGGACTTTGATGCAGTGCACTAAGGTGCTTTAACCCCTTTTTTGAAGTTTTTTTTTTTTTAAAACATTTTTTATACTACTGTTAATCTAAGTATATTTAACATGCATATCAAGTTTATTATTTTTGAAGATTTTTAAATATTTATTTTTTATTTTTGAAAATAAATGAGATTTTTGTAATTTTAAATTATTAGAAATGCTATTGATTTTTAAAATTTAAAAAAAAAATCTCTAAAATTTTTTAAAAATGGTAAAACTTAATATACATATTAAATACACTTAGATTAACAGTTATATAAAAAATTTTAAAAAAATTTTAAAAAAAAGGTTAAATGCACCCGCGCGCACTAAGCCTAAGCGCATTCAGGTGTAAGGAATCAGGTTCCATAAATTCACAGAGGGTATGTGTATGAGATTGTGCATAGGTTTGTGTCTATGAACACACGTATGTGAGAGCTATACATAGAAGTGTGGTCTATGGTTTATCAAGAGAGAGGATAGAGTGAATCCTAGAGAGAGATTCTTTGTAAGAAGTATGATATGGTTTCACTAAGAAGCCATGATCAATTCTCTCTGTATTCCTATCGATCACTCAACAAGATCAGATAGGGTTCCTCTTACGGAGGGAACATGTCCGAGTTTTCTTGGAATACAAGAATGTAAGAAATTCAGACAGACGGAAAGAAGATAACAGACTATTTATAAGACCTTCCTCCACTAACTGCTGCCCGTAACAGCCTAACACGATCATGCCAGGTTGTCATAGGTTGAGTCGCTCTCTGGCTCGGATGTGCTCTCGAGGTCGTAACACACGACCAGGCTGTTGTTGCTGCTCAGCTGCTGTAGACTCTTCATACTCGGTTGTATCAAAGTAACATGTTGTTTTTGAGAGGAAAATTGTAATTCTTTATGAATTATTGAAATACCTCTTTCTCTAGTGGACCTATTTCTAGCCAAACCATGTTAAGTCTCTATGTTCCGTGTGCTTGAACTTAGTTCTCAGCTCTAACCGTTTCTGTTCATGTATGAAGTTGTATATATGGCAGCACTGATCATGTTCATGTAGGAGCTAGTGAAAATGGTCAGAAATCCCCACTATCATAGAATCTAGAACTGTTACAGTTGTATTGGGACCATCTTCAACAAAGAAGGTTCTTTCGATTTTTAACAGAGCAGGAAGTAAGAGGGTTGTCCATTATTGTGATGGCCATTGTTTGAAATTCCACGATGCAGCCTCATTGAAGGGCTGTACTGCCTTACAGCTCAGGGAGTATTTTTAAATTAGAAAGTAAATTCATTATGGTGGAGGTTTTCTTACTTTTCCTAGCTGCGGTCCCAAAGGACGAATATGCAGAGCTGGGGCTTGTGGAACACAAGTTGTGTTTTAGAGATTAAAAGCAATGAAACTTGAGAATGGAAAAGATAGTGATGTTAGCAATGTAATCAGTGATGTCTGTCACAAAGTGAATATATATAAAATTGATATTTTTTTATGAAAAAATATAGATAATAATTTAAAAAATAGGATTATTATTCTTTGTGATTGTTCTTTCCTCCATTCCAGCTATGGATTGTTTTTGTGATTATTTTTTCTCTTTCCTTCATGGCATCTGAGCAGCTATGGATTTGTACTTGGTAAAGAACTGATTCATTTCTTAAAGGAAAGGCTAACTCGTAGTCCTTTAGCTAATGCTTCACGGTGGACGATGGTACGTGGAAGTGGCAAGTTATGTGATCAAAAGCAGGTTTGGAATATGTCCATTACTGCCTTGTTATTCGCATTGGCCTGATGCTTTCAAGATTCAATCTCCAACCAATAATGCACCTGTCCTACTAATGTATTCCGGTGCAAAACCTATTTTTTAATAAAACTGTTAACCAATGTATTAATTTATAAATTAAGTTTTATTATTTTGAAAATGGACATATATTTTTAATTTTTAAAAGTAGGAGGGTTTTAGTCCTTTCTGAATGATTAAAATACTTTCTTTTTAAAAGTAAAAAAAATATATGTATATATTTCTAAAAATGATAAATCTTAATATTTAAGTTAAATTGACCTAGATTAACAAATTTATTAAAACAATTTTCAAAAAAGGTTAAAAATTTGAATTTTTCCCCCAAGTACTATTAAATTTTAATGCATTTGGATCCATTGAAACGGGACTCACCTATCGAAATGTGGAATTTTTTATTGTTGGGAAGTAATTTGAACATCAGGGTGCATTGAAACTTTAGTGCACTCCGTAAAGAATCCATTTGAAAATTTTAAAATAAAATTGTTAATCAAAGTATGTATTGAGTTTTATCAATTGTGGATATATATATTTTTCTTTAAATTTTAAAAGAAGAGGGTTTTAGTTATTTTAAATGACTAAAATACCAATGTATTTAAAATAATATATTGCAAACAATGATAAAACTTGGCCTAAAAATTAAGTACGCATATATTAACAGTTTTATAAAAAAACAACTTTAAAAATTAAAAAAAAAATGAAATTTTCACCGGGGTGCATTCAGTCACTTCCCTTTTATGGTTTGATTCGATTTGGTCTGCTTCATGAGTTATATTATTAGTTTCCCCTCATGTTGTGTCGTAGTCGGAATCCAGTACCGCCCATTTTTTTTTTTCCCCCTGCCACTTTATTCTATATTCACCTCACAACTCCGATGGCTCTGATGTCTTCAATTCAAAAGGAAAAGTGGTGTTAATAATAATTTTAAGAGGCCTTCTCCTTGTGCAGCTCAAGAACGAATTATTTGAATTTTTGTATAAGTGGAAAAATTAGATCCATAAAAATCATCGATTAATTAGAATTTGAGTTTTTTCTTCTTCCTTACTGCAAAAGAAATTTTGTTCATACTTGTAACTGAAGTAAGGTAATTCAAATAATTATAAAAAAAATCGAAATTTACATTTTTTCCAAAAAACGTTATTCCAAAAACACTCTGAAAAATCCATGTGGATTTGCTTTTTAGTTCAGAGCCGGACAAATGTGGGATGTCCCAACTTTGAACCGGCCAAACCGGCCAAATATAGAGCATATATGCATAAACATTCAGGGTCCAGGGACAGGCTGTATTATAAATAACAAAAGCGCAGTGCTTCAATGGTATTAACAACACGGGAATATTTTGTTATCCTCTATTTTGGCCCACTTTGATAGTTACATTAATTGATTATTGCATTTAAAAATATTTATTTAATTAGAAAATCAAATTTCATGCAAATCGAAGATGAAAATGGCCCCCATCTAATAAAGATGTTAAATTAACGCAACAGAATTCTTTAATGCATATATTCATTGATCTCAAACATATTAATTCAATATCTACATCGTCTAAAACATCGTTGCCATGTAAATAAGTAATTCTGTAAACTATCATAACATTGTAATAATATGCAAATATAATTATTATGTATTTCTTGAGCAGGTAAGGCCCACCCTAGACTTTGATGGAAATGATTAATTGAAGCCATGATATATAAAGCAGTGGAGCATTGAAGCCCTGGCCAGTGCAATATATCACTTGGTGCGGCAGTAGAGGGAGTAAGTGGAAAGAGAGAGAAGAAGGAGAAGGAGAAAGGAAGCAATTAGAGAGAGAAGAATGGAGGTTCCGACGTGTTTGCAGAAGCCGTCAAAGATAAAGCAAATCTTGAACCAGGGCACATGCTTGTTTCCTCTCAAGCCTACGTAGCCCACTGCACCACCCGCACTGCCGGCTGAGCCCAGAATAGCCCCCATTAGCTGCATGCATCGCATCCAAGTCCAATAAAAAACATTAATTAACTAATTACAATTAATTTGCTGTATTAAATTTTCAGTCACTGTCATGGGAATATATATATATATATATGGCTTTTAATTTGGAAACACAAATTTTTCTCATGATTGTAAAGGTAATTAAAGGAAAGCTTTAAAACTCGGGATTGTTATTTATTTTAAAAAAATACTAACTTGGGTGTGTTTGAAAAGTAATAAAATTTTTGGATGAAAATTTTTTTAAATAAGAGAATAAGGGTATGTTTGGGAAGTGATAAAAGTTTTGATGAATAATTTTTGGTGTAAAAGTTTTTGAAATGAAATAAAATGATGTGATATAATAGGAGAAATAATGAGAAATAAATTAAATAAAGTTAAAATAGATAGGTTAGCTGCATGAGTGGTTGTGTAGAAATGATTGAAAAATATGATAGTTGTACATGAAGAAGTGAAAAGATAATTAAAAATTATAGGGTAGTTGTAGAGAATAAAAAATTTTAGATTAAAAATTTTTAATTTGAAAAGTTTTAATAGAATTCAAACACACCTTAAAGTTAAAATAGATAAGCTAGTTGTATGAGTAGTTGCATAGAATTGATTAAGAAGTATGATAATTATATAGGAAAATGTGAAGAAATAATTAAAAAATAGGATAGTTGTAAAGAATGAAAATTTTTTATTTTGCCAAACATACCTTAAAAGCCCCTTTTGTAATTGATAAAATATAAAAAATGTTTCTACTTCATCCTATATACCTTTTATACCAGTCGACATATGAATTATTTAGGGTATGTTTGGGAAGTGATAAAACTTTTTAATGAAAAATTTTTTAGTTTAAAAAATTTTGAAATATAAAAAAATGATGTGATATGATTGGAGTAATAATAAAGAGCAAAGAGAACAAAGTTAAAATAGACAAGTTAGATGTATTGGTAATTGTGTAGAAATGATTAAAAAGTAAGATAGTTATATAGGAAGAAGGGAAAAAATAATTTAAAAATAAGATAATTTTGACGAGTAAAAATTTTAGATTGAAAAGATTTAGTTAAAAAAGTTTTATGGATTACCAAACCCCCCTAATTTTCTATTTTTTCATGATTGTCTCTATATTCTATCTATTTTGTCTTTACTCCTGCGTACTAACACTTTCATACATAGTTGCACCATATTTTCACCTTTTAAAAATTTTCCTTATTTTTTTTTACCTCTCACCAAATGTACCCTCATCTTGAGTTTTGAATAGAAATTATCTCGAAGACGACTGATCACATAAAAAAGATGTGAAAAAGTTTCCATTCTGTTTTTCCTAGGTATGATCGAACACGTCTATGGGTTTTTTTCGGGTTTTTAGAAATCATACGTGTAAGATTACAAATTGTCAAAAGATTGTTGTTCTATTATGTATTGAAATTGACGTGGACAATTGATGAAAATAGTAATGAAAGCCTTGCAAATTTAAAACAAGATGAAAATGAATTATGAGTTGAAAATATTTATCACATAGTTAGAAAAATTTTCAATTTTTATAGGTCATGAAACTATGTTTGGATAAGTTGAAAAAATATTTATTACATAATAGGAATTATTTTATAAAAATATTTTCAATTTTTATGGATCATAAGACCATAAGACTATAGTAGAAAGAAGGAAGATGCTTTCAAAGTATTGCACACGTAATTAATTGGTAAAGTTAAGGTTTCGTTTGCTAAAAGATAAAAGTAAATATATATATATATAAATTCGCTACTTCAACACATCTTTTCTTTTTATATGATTTGATATATTAAACAACTAATTAACTTATGAGGGTTGTTCCAGAGGATGAAAGAACCTTTTTTTTTTTTTTTTTGAGATAAGGATGCAAGGACCTTTAATGTAACGTGTATAAGATGAGATTTTTCATTCTCAAGACAAGTTTTAACATTTTCAATACAATTTTTTTGCCCTAATAACATCATTACCTTCTCAAGCTCCTTATATCCTTTCCAATAGACCTTTTATTTTTCTATTATTATATATGCAACTATTGACACTTGAACCTGCAACTAAAGCTTTTGTTGATTTCTTAAGACTCTGCCTTTTATTAGTTGAGTTGTCTCAAAAATCAACAAAAAACTTGATCACGAATTTATGTGCGAGTAGCTGCTAATGCAAAATACTAAATAAAAATGTGGCAAAGTGAAGAATATCTAAGTAATATTTTAGACTTTGTAGAGAGCTAGAGGGCACCAACATATTTCATCACAACTAAAATATCTATTTTAATTTTATTCTTTTTACTTTTAATCATTATTCCAATCATATATATCACATAATTCTATCACTTTTTAAAAAAAATTTATTTTCACTTTTCTACATTTACTTTTTTGTGAGTTTACAAAACAGTAAAAGTAGGAAAGTGAGAATAAAAAAAATTTAGTCAAAACTAATTTTTAGTCGATTAGTCCAAACACAGACAGGCGTGTAGAGTTGTAATTTAGTCAAAACTAATTATATGGAGCGATTAGCCCAGAAACATGAGATAACTAACTTTTTTTTTTTTCCTGATCAAGAGGTAAATAACTTAAATTAATGAAAAAGTAATATACAGATATAAACAGTTAGCGAAAATTTCGACCAGTACATCGAAATGTTTGATGCAGAAGAAGTTCATAAATTTCTGCGAAAGTAATTAAACGAGACTTATTTACTACCGTCAAAAAGAGAAAAAAATCTAAAGGAGACTCACTGCATCCTCAATTGCCAGCAGCAGCAGTAACTTCTTGGGAGGAGACGGCTTAGACATGGATAAAAACGATACCAAGGCAGTCGATATACTGTATAGGCAACCAACGCTAGTTGCAACCACCATGTATCTGCACAGAATGCATGGAAAAGTAGTAAATGAATTCACCGTTCAAATAACAATGAGATCTGAATTTGTAACTATATATATGAAATCCTGGTTATGTGTAATCTCTCTTTTTTTTTTTTTTTGAGTTTGATGATTGATAGAAATTCATTTTATTTATTGTATTTAACGATATTTTTAAATTAAACTGAGAAACATCATTTTTTTAAGTTAGGAAATCAAATTTCATCCAAATAAAATAATGTGCGTAGACTGCATTTACAAGGTTTTTAGGCAAACCTATAATTTCAAGCAAACATTGTAAATATTGATGCATTTTTTTGCAAAAATAGTAACATACTTGCAATTTTGACCAAAATTTTTAATTACATATGGAAAAACCTCATTCTTTTATAATTGCATATTTAGTAGGTTATGATTCAATGCAAACATGTGCATGAAGCTTCAATGCACATGCTTGCATGAACTATAATTTTTTTAAAAATTTTTTTTGCTTTGTTAGTACACATGTGGGCCTCATAATGTATTTTTCATATATAATTTTTCAACTTTTGATATTTTAAAGTATTTTTCAAATTTTTAAAAATAAAGATACCTCTTTTCATGTGGCAATACATGAAAAAGGTGCAAATTTTTTTTATTTTCGAACATAGTGACTTAATTAACAAGATGATAAGACAAGGAATATATCAGCACTATTATGCATTACCAAAATGAATGAGTAGGTGCACACCTTGATGATTATATGAAAGTAATTTGACCCGGTCATTAATTTTTTAGGCTAGTTTTACATATTCCTATAAAAATTAAACCTAACTTTACTTATATCGTGAACTTTCAAAAATATCAAATTGTATCCATATATTTTGTCAAAAGTTCCATTCATATCCACGTAGTTAGAAATTTATTAAATGTGCTATTAACTCTTAGTGAAATACTCCATCAAAAAAAGACTCTTAGAGAAATAAGGCATTTACCTAATTCAAAATTATCATTTTATAACTAAAAATTTACCTTTTAATGATTTTTTCGCATGTTTATAGTTATATAATCATATATTATCTAAACGTGAATTTTTAACGTTAAACAAACCAACTCCTAGTTATATAAAGGCTTAAGTATATTGGTCATTTTAGAGAAAGGCTAATTGCTCCTTTAACATATCTTTAATGGGGTGGGTATGAACGAAAATTTGAGCAAAATAAACGAGTATATTTGAAAATTTTAAAAGTTCATAGGTATAAACGAGATTAGGGTAATTTGCTGATATATTCACTTAGTTTGACACTAATTACTGATATAATATATTATTGTGTGAATTACATATTATCCCAACAAATTTTCATTAAAATTGCTTGCGTCCCTATGTTAACAGCCGGCATTTAACGGAAATACATAGGTTGTTAAATAAAAAGAGTAATTTACATATGTACCTACTTAGTTTGACTTTAATTGTTGATATACCTAAATTATTTCACACATTGTATATTACCCCCCAAAATTTTACTAAAATTACTTACATACCCATGATACCTCTTTGTCGTTAGAAACTATCAATGAGTATTAACAATTTGAATAATTATAGAAATGACCTTATTTAAAGCTATATTAGATTCCCATGACTTAAAACACACTCAGTTGTGTAGGTGGAAGGGGGTTTACCTGGGAGGTAACATGTTAGTAGTTAACATGGGTATGCAAGCAATTTTGATAAAATTTTGTGAGTGTAATAGGTAATTCATGAAACATATGAGTATATTAGCAATTAGCATTAAACTAATTCAGGATACCAGCAAATTATACTTTTTATTTAAAAATGTCAGTTGTTAACATAGATACAAAGGCAATTTTGATGAAATTTTATGGGAGTAATATGCATTTCGTGAAATAATGTAGGTATATTAGCTTTTCATCCTTTTCCGTTATCTAAATTGTCACAGGCTCAAAAGCAAATTAAATAATAAATAAGTTGATAAATGAGAAGTGAGAAATGGTGAAGTAAACCAAGGGTTGGGTTAGTATATATAAAGAAATCAACATTTTCAGCAAGGTTTTTGCTGAAAACCGGCTCTTTTTATCACAAAAGATAGTGCTTAGCAATAAAAAATAATTATGATTTGCTAAAAAGCGAAATTAATTACAGCGCAAGTGTGTGCATATAGTGATAATTTTAGGATAGCTAAAATCCTATTTTCTTGTAGTGGTCTGTTTGAGAGGCTAGGCTTACATGAAGGCCGGTGAGAGATTGAAATCGGCAGAGCGCTGCAGGGGCTGAGGGAGGAAGGGAGAGACGATATTTTCAGTTTGCTTGGCAGTGGCAAGGACGATGAGAGCAGTGAGAGTCAAGACGAATACGGAGATTCTCAGTGCAAGATCATACCCGAAGAGATTTATGGTATTCGTCGATGCCTCCTGCCCCCATGATTCCTCCACTGCCCATCCATTCTCTCTCATCATTCTCGATTTGCTTTCAGATGCCACCATCATCGATGGATCCGTCACAGAAGATATATCCATTTTCCTCACGGATCAATAATATGGCAGAAACATACCGAGATAGCAGGGGAGAAAAGAGCTGATATAAATAGAGAGAGAGCAAACCAACCGAGGCTAGCTCGGTTGGTGGCTGTCAGTGGCGCAAAATATGCGCAGGGCAGCGGGGAGCTTCGAATTGCGCTACGGGCGGAAAAATTGGTGGGAGCAAAAAAATGTGGTCTCCAGGATGGATGGAGTGTGGGAGCTGGTGGTCTCCCAGGTGGTTGTTGGAAGCTATATCTTCCTTATTCTTTCGTGGAGCTGTCTCCAGATTTCTTTGGGAATATGTGTGTCCCTTATATTTGTAAGAATGTCTCAGATCTTTAAGTATAATATGTGTTGCGATACATGTAATTGTACCAATAAAAAAAAACAAAAATATATCTATTTTAACTTTTATCTTTTTTACTCATCATTATCATTTCTATTATATCACATAATTTGATAATTTTTACTTTTTAAAATTTTTTATCAAAATATTTTAACAATTCTTAAACACATCTTTCACTTTCCGATGCATTACAATTAATGCTATGACCTACTCCGGCAAATTTCTTTTGTTATGTCGCACTCCCGCCGCAAGTTTCATGTCACGCAACCGTTTCCGCTTTCGCTATGGCGCCGCGCGTGAATTCGACTGGCGGTAGCAGGCGTGTCTGCCCAGAAATTTGGGGCGCGTTTTGGTAACTTGGGTGGAAGGTGGTAGAGCACGTTTCTCGAGACAGCTATTTATTCTATTAATTATCACATTTTTATTTTTATATTTTAATATTTTTTCTTTCAACAATCCAATTTTTTCCAACTATATCATTATTATTATTTATCAATTATACAATTTTTAAAAATATTATATTTTCCACTTCCTACCCCATCGTACAATCCCACAAAAAATATAAATTAACAAACATTTCCTTAAATCTCCTAAGAAATTTAAGATTATTGTCAGAATGTTATATAAAAATTATAAAAATATCTCAATACCTTATTGTAATACTAGTTGAGATAATTGTAAAAAAACTTGTCAAAAAACTTTTTTTGGCTTTCTGCAAACCACAATCTCCCAGCTGGATAATAAAAAAAAAATTTTAAATGTTCATGAGGGTAAAGGGAACACAACCCTGTTTAGCTTTAATTCCTAAAATTCCCATAATTTATATTGATATTTATAGATCAATGGTACAACCATATATTTATAAAAAAATGTACGTAATATATTTTATTGAGATATGATGCAGTGCATTATTACGTGTATCATTAGTTACAGTACAATTAGCTCAAAATAGGTCATACATGCATTTAAATGTATTAATACATTACACGATTTCTTTTAATCCATTATACGATTATTTATCCATATATTAATTATAGTTTAGATAGTTTATATGTTGAAAAAATAACTTCAAAATTAGTATTTATATCAAATTATTTTATTACATTCATTTTGTATTATTTTCAGATATGGCTCATACACATACCTAATTTAGATAAAAAATTATTATTCTAACGAAGACATAATTTTAAACATAATTGATAGAGTAAATATACATTTTATGATCATATAGTGGCCAAATGTACTTAAACTTAGGATAATTTTTCTATTTTATCCTTAACTCAAAATACAGGATACTTCCATAAAACTCCTTTTCTATGAAGTTCTCTTCATTTTTAACATTTAAATAGTTGATAGAAAATTTATTTCATTTTATTATATTTAGCATCATTTATATTATCATGAAAATACTTTTATTTGTCTAATATCATTATATATGGGTTATATCTACACATATATAAAATCAACGTAATAAAATAATTTAATGTTAAATATTAATATCAAATAGTATTTTCAATATCTAAAATATCACTACTACGTGGATAAATGATTTTATAAGTATTACTAAACTCTAATATATATATATAAATGGATTTAAGTATTTTTTTTCTAATTTACATATGAATTTATCATTTGTTGAGCAAATATGACCTCTACACATATTGAATTTAGATAAAACTTGATCTCCTAATTAAATAAATAATGTTAATTATAATAAATAAATTGAATTTTGTATCCTTCATCGACATCTTAAAAATAGAAGGGTTCCATAAAATCCAGTTCCATAAAAGCATTCTTGTTCAAAATATAACAATGCACTTAGATAATTGGGTAAAATCTTTTAAAAATAGCGAAGTTGTATTATCAATTCTTTTAAAAGTGGTAGCATTTGCATTGGTATTGGAGTAGCATTCTTTTAAAAGTCATATCATCAATTCTTTGCATTGGTATAATGTTTTCACCTAACCTAATCCTAGAGGAGTTGTGCTACTTGGAATTAAGATAAAATACAGGATAATCTATACTATTTTTATAAACATGCGACTATTTATATTAATAAGAGTAAAGCTATAGTTATATTTGAAGACCCTCCTCCCTCATTTATATTTTTTTTGGTTAATTTCTTTGAACCTAGATCAGGTACACATAGGTATACTTAACTTAAATTCACCTGCATGCATAATCCTTTCTTTTAAAAAAATTTAAAAGTTTTTTGAAATTCATATGCAGGCCCAAGTACAAAGATCTCATACATTTTATATATTTTTAAATATTTTATTTAGATTTAAAAATAAAAACAAATCATTTCTCATGTACCTTATTTATAATTTTTAAAATTCAAAATAAAATATTAGTTAAAATTAAAAAATACGTAAAAATTATATATATTAGACATTTATGCTTAGGCCCATATAAATATATTTTAAAATTTTTTTAAAAATTGTGTAGTGCATCAAATACACCACAGTTGAGTGCGCTCAGGTACACTGAATCATTTCCCAGGTTATTTTGGATTTCGACCATGTGCACCGGGTGTACTGAAGCCATTTTAACCCATTTTTAAAATTTAAAATTTTTTTATACAAGTGTTAATTTAAATGTATTTAATATGTGTATCAATTTTTATCATTTTTGAAGTATTTTAGATTTTTGAAAATCAGTGGGAACTGTAAGATGAAAGTTTTTAAAAATTAAGATGAATTTTCATGGGATTGTGAGATGGAATGGAGAGTGAGAAACTAAATATTTAGAATATTATGTAATTGATATGAAATAATTGAGATAAAGTTGGAATAAATAGTATGTTGAAATGAAAAACGATTGTCATATAAAGGTAAAATTGAAAAAATATGATTATTAAATTATTAAATAATTTGTGGGAAAATGGAGAGGATGATACATTTCTCACCCAATGCATACTCATCATCAAATAACCCCTAAATCTATCCTAGGTAGCCAAAATCAACGTTCCCACTTCCCAAACCATATTCAACTTAATTATCACATTGGAGTTATATTTTCTATTCCTTGTATGCCATTCATGCAGGCGCAGAACACTGTTACTTCCTCTGAAAATAATCTGTAACAACCTAACCACCAACCTAATATTCACTTGTATGGCTACCTAAACAAATTATATTTGTCGACGAGGATTTTTCTCTTGGTATATTTGTATTAGCTATATAAATAGAGAGCTTTATTAAGACTCAACATTATTCTTGCCTTTTTGTCGCTTCCAATGAGCTACGTAAATAGGTATCAGATGGAACTGAACAGAAGGGGAAGGAAACATAAACAGACGATTGATTGCCGACGTGTATCATCTCATCTTCATCGCCTCCATTATCAGGCATCTTCGCACTAGGCGTATTGTTCAATCCAAGTCCAGATTTCTAATATATATTTTATAAAGAGTAATACTTCCCAAGGTTATAAATCCACAAGATGGCATGAAACTAGGCGGGCCCAATTCGAGATGGTACACTAGTACTTTTATTTGAATATTAGAAACATTGCATATCAGACCTCCATAAGATCAGATGTACTAGTGATGCAAGAAAGCTGAATAAATCGATGAATACAGAAATTTACATGAAAAAGGAAGTCTCCATAGGTTCCGGACCACATAAAAAACTGACGAGAGAAGAGGGGATCTTGTCGAAGATGTGTACAATAAGGGCTTCAGAGGAAGCAAGCACAAAATATTAAAAAAGGAGAATATGGCAATAGAAAAGATATGTTAGACTATCGTTCATCGGAGCCTTTTCTTTCACCCTCTCACGGATATTGCAGCCAAGATAGTCATCCCTGTAGGTCCAGGTTTTCAGATGGCGTCAAGACGGGCAATTTTGTCAGTTGCTAACGTAAGGTATGAATGACTATGCTGCTGGGCGGCTAATATGCATAGTTGATGTCTAGATGGCTTTCTGATGTGGCCAGCAATTGCCCATGCCTTTTGGGTTGTGCTTGCTTTAGTGGCTACTCCGTCCATTAAGAGACACGTTCTTCACTATTCCGCTAGATAGGAGGGCGCCTAAGGGTGTCATGTGGGTGAGGACCTAAGAGGTCGTGAACAAGGCTGTGTTAGGTTCACTCCGGTTAAAATTTTAAAGCTATGGTTGATTGTTTGAGCTCCAATTCGTCTTTTTTTATTCCCATTTTTAACAAGTAACCCTCTAAATTTTAAAATTCTGCAATTTATACCTATAGCGTATGCTCGGGAAGATACTATTCCATAAAATATGATCTCATATTTTTTTTTAAAAAAAAAGGACTTTGGGCAGTTAAAATTTCAATTATTTTTATTTTTATTTTTTGCCAATTGGGTTTATCCCAGTTGGTAATAGCATATATCGTGTTGTCGGGTTCTTTCGGGTATTGGGTTCCAAACCCACAGCCACCTATTTTCGGCATGAGTTTTTGTATCCTTTTGCTTGTGTCTCATTGGTAAAGGGAGTATTTATATAATTGGTCCCCTTGAGTATGATGGTATTTACAAGATATTCTTCCATGGCGAGGGTTATGAATGAGTCTGATTTGCAATAATCAACAAAAAATATTTTCAACTTTTTTGCAAAAGATTAAATTTTGGTTGTTAAAGAAACATTTACTTGTAAAGAAATTGTGGTATATACCATATAGCAATTCTTAAGAAGAAATTTAGTTATCAATACTTCATGATTTTGGTGTTTTGGAAACTAAGTTTTGATTTAGTTGTCAAAATATTGTTATAATAAAGTATCACCAACGGTAAGGATTTTTTTTCATTACCGATAACATAAATACAAAAGTTTTCTTTACATGTACATTTTTCTGGCAAATAAGGGTATTTAGCAAAAAATGTATTTTCTTGTTGTGTTAATAGGATGAGAAAATTGAATGAAGAAGGGATGTTATGTATTGAGAAATAAAAAAATTAAATTATAGATGAAAAAGTAGTATTAAAAATAAAAAAGTAAATTTATTATATACTGAGAAATTAACTGAATAAAGTACAAAGTTTTATTATCTGTTTATTTGATCCGGAGTTTTATTATCTATTAATCATATTTGTTGTACTTACAAAGTGACTATGGAAGGATAGAGTTACGGTAGTTCCTGACGGACGGTAATGAATAGTTGTGGGAAGCCATTGAATACAAAGAAAGCTGGTAGATAAGGTTTATTTACTAAATACAAAACTATGGGGAATGAATTAGAAAAATGATAAACTTGGGGGCCATTTGCAAAGCCCCCATTAAATTGATTTTATACACTTTGGTGCACCCGAGTACATTTAATTTATTTTTTATATTTATTTTTGAAATTTTTTTACGAAATTGTTAATCTAAATATATTTAGTATACGTATAAATTTTTACTATTTTTGAAAATTTTTAGATATTTATTTTTTAAAAATAAAAATCTAAAATTACCGAAAAAGGTCAAAATTGATATAAATGTTAAATATACTTAGATTAACAATCTTATAAAAAAAATTTTAAAAAAATTAAGAAAATCAATATTTGAATCTGGGTACACTGAATAATTGCACCTACGTGCAAAAATAAACTCCCCCCCCCCTCAAAAAAATAAACTAATTTCATGCACCTGGGTGCATTTAGTTTTCATACATGTGAATTTAATCTATTTTCTATATTTATTTTTGAATTTTTTTTACAAGATTGTTAATCTAAATTATTTAGCATGTGTATAAATTTTTACTAATTTTGAAGATATTTAGATATTTATTTTTTAAATTAGTGGTATTTTCAGTAATTTTAAATTAGAAAATGCCACTATTTTTAAACGTTAAAGATAAATATATAAAAATATCCAAAAATAATAAAATTAATACACAAGTTAAATACACTTAGATTAATAATCTTATAAAAAAATTTCAAAAACAATTTA
>JAXCLR010000050.1:60611328-60659735 GCA_035584095.1 Annona squamosa | reverse complement strand
GAGAGAGAGAGGACGATAACTAAAGGATGGACATGAGAGAGAGAGAGAGAGAGAGAGATGGGGACCTTATTGGTAAAGAAAATCCTCTTCTCAGGGAGGGAGAGAGAGAGAGAGAGATGGGGACCTTATTGGCAAAGAAAATCCTCTTCTCAGGGCTATCACTCTTGGCGTGAACCCATGAGTTGCACTCGATAGTAATCGGGTCAGTAGCAATTCCAGTGAGAACTATGTCCTCAAAGAACATTTCTCTGTGATGCTCATTTGTCACCAGAATCGCCCCAACCTCGCCAAATCCACGTGGTATCTCGAAGTGGGCCTCGTATTTCACTTCATTGCTGTTGTGGCTTACGGATCTTGCGTATGCTCCGATTGATCCTTTCTCCTCTCCCGTCTCTTCATAAAAATACAAAAAAAGAAAGAAATTTCAGGAAAGAATTAAACTAGATAAACATGGATCAACTGCTACAAAAACTTGAGCTGTTGGATTAGTTTACTAGAAATCCTTTTATAAAAGCGCTTGTATGAAACCTTACCTATACGTATACGTGACCCCATTCATGGAAAATCTACTCCATATCTATTATATTTTGCATTTCTACCGTTTCTCTAGTGTCATTGTGAATGGCCCCCGTAAAATCAGTGCCTCAAAAGACTACATTTAACCAAATACCGTTATTTGAAAGCAACCAAATATTTTTAATTAAACAATCAATTGTAGACAAAATATATTTAATGTAGCCATATATTTCATGCAATTAAAAAATTAGCTGCATAAAGCCAAATTTGTTGTAGTGTCAATTTTTGCATCTAAGTGATTTAATTTTATAATTTTATTAAAATCATGATTTTATTTTTAGTTACATAAAAATTTGTAAATCCTGGGGATGAACCTTTTCCTTTTCTTTGAACGAAAATTTTGTACTTTCCATGATCCTGTAAAAAACAAGTTAGCTTATGCATCAAACATATCAATTGCATATATTATAGAATTAGATGCATATAGTTTTTTTTTTTTTATTGGAATATATTTACACACATCTCAATACATATTACATTGAAGGCCTGAGACATTCTTACAAATCTGGAGACACTAGCTCCACCAAATAATCCGGAAGACACAGCTTCCAACCACTAAACGGGAGACCACTGCTCCCACACCCAACCAACAGGAGACCACTGCTCCTACTAAATTACTTCTTCGTTGTGTCGGGGAATCGATCCCACGACCACAGCGCGTCCCGGATGCTTGCAGCGGCGTTGGTGATGCATATAGTTAATATTAAGATTATATGTAATATATATTAAGATGCATTAAATATATTTTAATTATAATTAATTATTTAACTATCACTAGTTGTTGTTATGTGGTAGCATTTGATTAAATGCAGCCATTTTCTTTACATTGATTATTCAACTATGAGCATTTAGTTATTTTTATGTGATAGCATTTGGTTACCAGTAACTATTTTTTACATTACACGTAGTCGAAATAATATTTAATATAGCTATTATATTTTTTAAAAACTACAATAGCATTAAAACTTAGGTTGCAATGAATATAGCACTTTGCTATATTTGGCATTCAATGAATACAAATTAAATTTTAACCGACAAAGATTTAACAAATTTGGTTACAGCAATATTGACAAAAGCAGTGAACATTTTGTCTATATATAAGTTATGGTGTATATTTACACGGGCTCACTTTTATCAAATCCTTTTCTACGTAATCCCCCTCCATATTTAAAATTTTGATGGTTGACTGAAAATTTACATCATCCATTGTATTTAGCATTATTTATATTATCATGAAAATCTTCCCATTTGTCTAGTATCAAAATATATGGGTCCAATTTATAACTGTGCAAAATTAATGTAATAAAATAGTTTAATGCTAAAATATCAATTTAGATTTTTTTAACATCTAAACCATTTAAAATATCATCGCTATGTAAATAAATAATTTTACAAAGTAGTATTATATTTTATACATGTGTAAGTAAATCCAATTTTTTTTATAATTTACATATGAGTATATATTTGAGTAAATGTGGACCATACACGTACTTAATTTGCTAAAATTTGGTCTCTTAACTAAATAAAAAATGTTAAATACAATAAAAATATTATATTTTCTATCAATGACTAGAATTTTAAATTTTCAAAGGGTTATGTCGCCCCACTTTTATGTAATCAAGTTACATCTGATTTAAATGCAATCAAAATTGAGCTAAGTGATTAAAAGTTGGCCTAAATGGCTATTTGTACCAAGATTTTATAGAGTTGAATTATGCCTGCTATATATAAGTAGAAGGTATGATCTAATTAGCCCAGCTAAGCAAACCCATAAATTTATTTTTTAATTATTTTTATAAACTCATTCGTCTAGATGTATTTAGGATATTTTTGATTGCCCAAAAATTTTTAAATTAAAAATTTTCGCTCTTTATAACTACCTTATTTTTTAATTATTTTTCTCATATTTTTATACACTACTTTTCAATCATTTTTACACAAGTATTCATACAACTAAAGTATTTATTTTTAACTATATTCTTTTTATTTATCATCATTGACAATCATATTAAATTACTCTCTCGTATTAAAAACTTTCATGCTAAAAATCTTTTAGTGCAATCAAGCTTCAAATTAAAAAAGTGTCAAACCTTACCAAATTCTGAGAATGATCTTATCGTATTTTAGAATGATTTTTTTTTTCATAAAAAAATTCACATTAACACTAAAGTTAAAAAAAGGATAATTCCTCTTATACCCGTAACAATTGCACATAATTTCTAATATACCCACAACATTTCATAAGTTTCTTTTATACTTATTACATTTCACCCTAAATTCTTCCTATACCCATGCCGTTAAAACCACTGTTATCTATCCTACTGAAAAAATGATTTTGCCCTTTTAAAAAATTTTAATTAAGATAATTTAACCTTAACATAATTTTCTATAAAGAATCAAACCTCCTGTAGTAATATAATTTTCAAAGTCAAAATGCCTTTGGTTTCTTAACTCCAAGGAGAATATATATTTTTAAAAACTGTTTTTAATTGATGGTGCATGACCCAAACATAAAGAAAAATATAAAAATAGTGAAAAGAGTGAAAGTGACCAGGTTGCATATGTATAGGGTTTTCATGGGAGCAATTGCCTCTAGCAATCTATATTATTATTCTCACTAGGTGATGATTCGATGCAGTGTGAGCTTTTTGTCAAAATTTTTTTGTTTTTACTTTAACTTTTATGTACCTATACTTGTTTAGTTTATAACAAAAATTTATTATTTGGATTTTTATATATTTTTCATAATTTCACTAGGTGAAAATGATTAATTTTGAAATTGTAAGAAATATACATATATAAATTCAAAAATTATAGGTTTTGGTATACATAAATATTACTTGTTGAAATTTAAAAAAAGATTACATATGGGTTCACGCAAAATGATCATTTGAGACCAGTCCAAAAACATATATTTTTTGTTTTTAAAATTTTTTTTTTTTGCAAAACAGCTAATCTACTTATGTTTAATCTATAAATCAAAATTTACCAAATTTTGAAATATATTTATTTTAGAGTTTTAAGCATGGGAATATTTTCCCCATGTTTCAACAATTTAAAATAACTAAAATATATTTATGTTTAAAAATCCAAAATGAATATATACACATATCCAAATTTGGTAAAAATTAATTTATAGATTAAACTTAACTAAAATAACAAATTTGTAAAAAATGAAAAAAAAAAAAAAAAACAAAATGTGGTTTAGGCCATTTCAGATTAGTTCGGTCTGAAATGATAAGGCCTCGTGAGTTCACATAAAAAATGAAAAGAAAATAAAAAATAAATAACAATAATGGCTCTAATCTCATACATGTATTAAGTTCTCCGTATATACGTGCATATGAATTAACCATTCTCACTTGGGTTGACCTCCCTCACATCTACCTGCGCACGGTTCTCTAAGTAATTTTACTTACTTGGGTCGACCTCCTTGCTGACAAGCTCAAGGTAAAGCGATTTCCCCAGCAAATCCGTGATATCATCAAGCCCCCGAGTAAACCCGATGTTTGTGAGCACGCCACCGATCGTCGGTTTCACAATAACTACGGCCTTAGCTTTTGAAGCAACGGATTTACCTTGGGTTGTCCCAAGAACTGCTTGAACTTTGTTGGGAGCGGCACAAGCCCTGCCTCTGCCACCACACCTTCTCCCACCGGGGATTAATGAGCTGGTGGCAGCAGCAGGAGAAGCTAGCCTCACTGAAATCCCACGGCTTCCATGCCCAGGAATCAGTGACTTGGGCAAGGACATCACAAGGGAGGGAGTTTGGAGGGATGTTTGCAGCTGCGGCTTCGCCATGTTGGGTTTTTTTGGGGGGGATTTCAGGTGGATGTGCGGGATGGCTTTCCGTGCTGGTGATGGAATCATCCTTATATAGAGAAAAAATCCAGAAGGCTTCAACGGCAATTTTTTTTAAAAAAAAAGAATTTCATTTTTTACAATTTTTTATTGTTACTGTACATTCCTACATTTTTACATTTAGCTTATTATTTTATCTTTGTTTTCTTTAGTTTTAATTATTATCATGAGATTCCACTATGTCATATTTTAAAATTTTTTCATGGCAATTTCCCTCTATTTTTTCTCCATTACTAAATGGAATAGTGTTTTCAAGGGGGAAAAAAACAAAGGCGTCATTTGGGAATGTGAATTTTGGTTAAATTCTTGGATAGTGTGAAAAATGTAAAAGAAAATGTTTCAAAAATGATGATTGATATGAAATTATAAGAGTAAAATTTAAATAAATAAAGTAACTATAAAAAAAGACTAAAATATTGAGATAAAATTTTAAAAATAAATTTGTTAGATAGTTACATAATGAAAGAAAAACTATAAATTCATGTTCCCAAATGTGCTCAAAATTCCAACGCAATTTTTCTTTATTTTTTTGCCAAATGGATTGGTGTTTCCAAGAGGGGAAAAAAAAAAAAACAAAGGTTATGTTTAAAAATGGATAAAACTTTTAAAAATTTGTTATAAAATTTTTAAAATGAAAGAAAATGATATGATATAATAAAGCTAATGTTATAAATAAAGATAATAAAGTTAAAATAAATAGGTTAATTGTATACGTAATTGTCTAGAAATGATTGAAAAGTAAAGTAGTGTGTCGAAAGATGTGAAAAATAATTTAAAAATATAATAATTATTAAAAATTAAAAAATTTTATATGGAAAAGTTTGACAATAACCTTTTTCTATTCCCATACACACTTAAAAAAAAAAGTCAATAAGTGATGAGCTTGCTGATCAGAGGATGATAGTAAAGGTATTTAGTCTGCAATTGTTCTCATGTTCAAGTCTCTGTGACAGTATAAGAGTTTAAAATATTTATCCCTCCAACGTGTGTAGATTGATTATTGTGGGAGCTATGTCTGCTTTGAAAAATTGTATGAATATTTTATAGATTGTTTGGAATATAATTGAGATGAAGATAAATATATAAATTTAGGATTAATGTCAAATATACTCACTATATTTGCCCTTATTTATAAATATACCCACTAATTATGAGTGAAAATTTAAATATACCAATTATGACAGTTATAAACGCTTAATAATTTTAAAATCCCAAAATATCCCTAATTAATCTAACATTTATTGTGATTTGCGCAATATCTAGACCATTAAAACTCATTTTGTCTAGTTTTCCTTAAATATAATTCCGATATATTATTTAACTTCTATGATAATTGAATGATTATTATTATTAAATAATAATGGGCATTTTGGACATTTCATATGATAGCTAACAACAATTTTTAATTTTACTTGATGGAATTGGTATATTTGAAATTGGGCTTATCCTCAGTGGGTATATGTGAAAGTTTTCAGTTTGTAATTAAAGTCAAATACAGAGGGTATGTTTAAAATTAATGCTGCATTAAAAAAAAAAAAAAGCAAAAAAGAAAAGAAAAGCAGGAATGCATCGGTTTCACGTGAGAAATAAGGATTGGTCTGTCTTCCGACCCTGGCCGGTACCAGTGGTCATCAGCTGTCGGCGTCGGCACTGCACGGCTAGGGAAGTTGTGGCGGACATGCTTCGGATGGACTTTGCAGGTGAGATATTTGGAACTCGTCAACAGACAGCATGATTATCGTGATCGTTTGGGATATTCTCGCTAGAAGAAGGCTGCCGCTGCTATGCGGCAACACTTGATGTGGAAGTGGATAGACTTGAAAAGTCAGAATAAATGATAAGTAAATTAAGAGTGCGTTTAGTTGTACATAAAAAAAAATATCAATTAAACTTTTTTAATTTAAAATTTTCATATTTTATTATTATTTTATTTTTAATTATTTTTCACATTTTTCTATATAAACAACCATACTTTTTAATCAATTTTACACAACTATCTTTATAATTAACTTATCTATTTTAATTTTATTTTTTATATATATCATCGTTACTCTTATCATATTATATTATTTTCCATCATCTTAACAATTTTTACTACGAAAATATTACGTCAAAAAGTTTTATCTGCGATCAAATATAACCTAAAAGAAATTTAAAAAGAGAAAGATAAAAGAAGAGCATATGTTTAGAATAATTATTGAATTTGACCAATATCCAAGTATATCAACTTATTATCCAAATTGCCATCAACCGCATTTCCCCTCAACGTGGTGACGCGGTTTCGATACTCAATGCTTGCATTTTTCAGATTTTGAGCAGCATAGCAACACGTGCACGTGATGGCTTATTTTCTCTTCAGAAATCCTGTGGGAGGTACGCTAGTTGAGATATTCAAAAAAATTAGTACATATAAGAAAAAATTAGAATATTGGTAAGATAATTATAGATTAATGTTTGAATATTGTAAGAATGATCTCTGAGTCTTACTGTAATATCAATTGATGTGATGCAATAAATGAATATAAAAAAAAACTTATTATCCAAATTGTTAACTATACCTTAGATGACCAACTCGGTTGGTGGCTGTCAGTAGCGCAAAATATGCGCAGGGCAGCGGGGAGCTTCGAATCGCGCTACGGGCGGAAAAATTGGTGGGAGCAAAAAAATGTGGTCTCCCGGATGGATGGAGTGTGGAAGCTGATGGTCTCCCAGGTGGTTGTTGGAAGCTATGTCTTCCTTATTCTTTCGTGGAGCTATGTTTCCAGATTTCTTTGGGAATATGTGTGTCCCTTATATTTGTAAGAATGTCTCAGATCTTTAAGTATAATATGTGTTGAGATACATGTAAATTGTACTCATCAAAACAAAAAAAAATAGAGAGAGAGCATCTAATGCAATCATTGCTATTTTAAAATAATATTTTACAAGTCGAGCCCTTTATTAAGTGGGCTCCACTTTAGAAACAGTTTTACATAATCTTTTTTATTTTTAACATAGTGATGATTAATGTAAAATTCAATTCGTTTATTATATTTAACATTATTTGTTTTGTTAGATATAGGGGTGTTAAAGGATTGGGTTGGACGAATTAGAACATAATCTTAGTCCTAATTTGTTCAAAAATTTTAACCTAATCTGTTTATTAACCTATTTAAAAAATCTCGATGGTAACTCATTTATAACCCGTTTAATAAATGAATTGGTAGATTGTTAATGGGTTGTATACATATGTTAAAAAATATCAAAATTAAATTAATTTAAAGTTGAGTGTGTTACTCTTAAAAAAAAAGTTGAGTATCTATTATTTATAATTATTATAATGAATTGATCTGCATTAATGGGATATATAACATGGCCAAATCTTCATTGAAATAGTGGTGTATATTCGATGTGCCAACACAGAAAAATAATGACTTGGCAAAAGAAAGAAAAAAGTGATAGAGAAAGGAAAACAACAACATAGGTGAAGAAAAAAATAATCGAAGATAGAGAAGAAGAGATTGAGGGGAAAGAGAGAGATCAGAAAGAAAAGTGGAAACAAAGAGAAAGATAAAAAAAGGGAATGACTAAGGACCGAGGGAGACATAAAAATGAAAGAAAAATTTTACTTGCGATACTCACAGGTGGCTACAGAGGTACTAATGGCAATGTCATGACATAGTAATAGGAGAGACACTATAGAATTGTAGACGAAGGAAAGAAAACAGAAATCCTAATGGGGAAAGTAAATTAAGGCTTTGTGAAATATGCACCCCTTCTTGATAGATTAACTGTCTAAACAGGTTAAATAGATTAAACGGAATACTAAATGGGTTGACGGGTTGTAAAATCTCAACCCTAACTCATTTATTTATTTAAATGATTAAATGAGTTAACGGCTCACAAATATTTAATTCAAAAATTCTAATTCAAACACATTTATAAACGGGTTGGATGGGTGGGTTAACCAGTTAATCATGACTATTAACATGCCTAGTTAGAAAACTAAATTTTATCCTAATCAAATATGAGAATGTATGACATTTGTCTATAAACTTAAAAAATGTTCACATCTATTCACATATATACTAGTAGAATATAATAATACTTTATAGAATAAATTATTCACATATTAATAATATTTTAGATAGTTTATATATTGAAGATACTATTTTAAAATTAATGTTTAACATGAAAGTGTTTTATCAAGTTGATTGGGGTCCATGCACACCGATTTTGACAAACAAAAGAGTTTTATGATAATATAAATAATATTAAATATAATGAATAGACTGAATTTTTTTATCAATCATCAATATATTAAAAATGAAATGAATTAAATAGAAGAATAATTTCATACAAGCAACCAGCAGTTAGATTGCCTGTATGTAGTTTTTCATGATACCGAAATTATTTTAATTGGGAACTTATACATATTAAAGAGCTATTATATATTAGTTTCAAATTTTAACAATTATATATATATATATATATGTTCATGCTCAAAATATGTTAAATTTTTACAAAATAAATACGTATGGATAAACATAATAAATGATGGAGATTTGAAAGAAAATTGTCTTAAAACAAAAAGGGTGCATGGTTGGTCCATTAAAGCGATTGAAGATTGGTTGCACAAACAACCAATACCACAGGCGGCTCGAGTCTCTTGAAGGGAATAAATGTTTGATAAGGGCCTTCTTTGGGAACCCGAACAGACACTCTGTTTGATACACGTGTTGCTGAATTTGCATATACTGGTGAGTTAGCTAGCTGATGGACCATTCCTGGGAATTAATTTGCCTGCTTATCCATCTCTTTAATTTCGATCTCTTCGCCCTTTTAGCTGTTCTCATGATTAGTAACAGGTCAGCTGTCTCTCTTGGTTACCATGTGAATCCATGTGGTCATTTGCTACTATTACCTCTCTTGGTGGTTGGTCCTAGCCAGCTAACTATTGATATTTCATCTACATCCTCACTTCTAATATTATTAAAGGCAACTAGATAATTAGATATCATTTCGTTCTTGTAATTTATATGTAATTTTTTTCCGGTAATTTGTAAATATATCCACTTAGTTTGATCAAAACTGCAAATATACTTGTATAGTATTAAAAATTGCAAATAATCCGATGTAGTTGAACCATAATTGCAAAAAACCCCAATCTATTATGACAATGTTATTGTATTGTTATGGCATGGGTTATGTGCAATTATGGTTAAACTATGTGGCGATTATTTGTAAAAATTTAATATACCACGTGATTTCTGAAATTGCAACATCTATGCCATGACAATGTTATAACGGCATGGGGGTTATTTGCAACTATAGTTAAACTATGCGGAGTCATTCATAATTTTTAAACTATATAGATATATTTGCGATTTTTGTTAAACTAAGTGACCGTATTTGCAAATTACCCTTCCAATAAAAACGTCAAACAGGTAATGCATTTCTATCATGAGAAATAACGAATAGCTCGCTCTCTAAATCGTAGCATCAGCAGGAAACATTCCACGCACTCATCTAGGGACCACAGTGACGTAGAAGCTAAATCCACTTTACTCATTCTTCTTTAATTACACAGGATAATGATACTTATCTTTTAATACAAAGGATATTGATGTGCTTTTGGAATTATAAATAAATGCACATAAATAAACATAATAAATTATTTGAATTTAAAAAATAAAAGTTTTTCATCTTTAGTATATAGTCGAGGCGAAACTGTATTTATATGATTTTCTAAACTTGTGGACATATTACTTTTTTTAGGGGCATGTCTGGCTTTAAAAATTTAATTGAATTGAAAGTATAGCTACGGGAAATAACTTTATGAGCTCCAAATATTGTAAAAAAAAATTATTAAAAAAATAATAAAATAAAAATAATCAAAAAATTGTAAGAAAATATTTTTAAAATATAAACATTTATTTTTTAAAAATTGTCACATTAACTAGTCTAATTTTTTGTGGGTTAGATTTTGAATTTTCTACCCTAAATAATTTTTAAAAATAATTTTTTAATATCATGATAGAAAATACTTTTAGAGATTTCATATCATTGTAGAATAAACTCTGTTAAACTGATTGAAAAAATCTTCTCCTTTATTTTGCATAAAATCACAAATGTATAGAGTCAAAAATATCCTAAAGCAAACTCTTTTTTATGCTCATTTGGTTGAAAATCACAAGCACATTTCATGAGTTTGATTTACATATATTTGAAACTTATCACGATTACGTCACAAAATGCCAAAGTGTACATGTTAAAATACAGATAAAACTTATCACGTTTACCTGACAAAATGCCAAAAATGTACATGATAAAACATAATTGTATGTACTTACAGGGTCTAATTCGCAAAAAAGCCCATTTTATATTAATCACATCATAAAAATATTTTTCACAATTCTGTAATGTGAGAAGAAATAAAAACCAATCGAGGGGTCTATTCTCCCCAAAAAAATCATTTTCAATTGCATCATGAAATACTAAATCAGAGAAAAATACAAATCATCTAATTTAGGAATACTCAACATCCGTTGGGATGGATCCTGTTTCCTTGCATATTCTTTGCCCAAATTACAAATCGCTGTGTTGAATTTAATTTTACCACAGCACATATCTTAAAATAATTTAAATTCAAGTATACCCAAATTTACGCCCAGCCCTAATTATTTGGAGTTCAACCGTCCCAATTTAAGCACTAGATGGAAGGTTCCAATCCTATGTAACTAATTCCATCGGAAACACTCCATATGTGCCCCGCTGCAACAAAATAAATTCAGTACATGTGGCCACCTTTTTTTACGGCCAAAATTAGTACGTATTTAGTGACGATTTTTAAATGTTGTTTTTTTTTATTAGTATATATTTTACATTCATTTCAATATCTATTTCAATCATTTCCTATTTTGTGAGGAAACCACAACTACATGTTCCCACCTAGCGACTCATACAAAAGTGATTGATGCCCCCATTCGAACCTGTGCCGATGCTGTGAGCATCAACCGAATTACTAGCGCGTCTCAGTTGGTTGCATTTGACATGCAAATGGCTACTTTTGATTAAATATCACCCCTCAAAAGCAACCAATTATTTATAGTTAAATAATCAATTGTAACTAAAATATATCTAATATGTATGTATTATACGTAAATAATTTGTAGTAGTACATAATGATTATATGAAATATATTTCACACTTTACATTTAAAAAATTCGTTGAATAGCGAACTAAGTTTCGTCCCAATAATGGTGTGTATGGACCTTAATAAAGTGCAAAATCAAAGTAATAATAAGTAAATTAATTTCAAAGACAGTAATTCACATTTGGACCTTCTAAAACATCCATCGCATAAAATAAGCCCTCTTAAAATAGTATTTTATTTATTGTAGTCAAAAACCATTTGAAAAAAATATTTACAAACATCAAACTTAATTTAAAATTTTAACAGATTTATAACCATTGTCAAATGATTTTAATTTTATAGTGTATTGCAATTATTTTATATGAAAATTTTCATATAATTAAATGAGATACATAAACATATTGGATGATTTAATTAGAGAACGCAATCAGTTACAACTTGTTCAGTTCAAACCACTAATTCAACTCACTATTTCAAATTCAGTCAATTTTATCTTACGTCCTCTAAACTTTTCAGAGGCAATTGAGAACATTGATTTTTCTTACTGAGTTACGTTATTGGATCAGCCTTATTATAACTCAATTTCTTTCAATAATAAGAAGAGCCAAATCAACTAATCAGCCTTTTTTTCTTTTTTTCTTTTTTTGATCTCCTTTTAGGTCCAAACACATAGAAATCACCTGAGATCCTTTTTAGATTGCACTGTACAGGATTGAACTTTCAAGTTTTCAGGTGTCTAATGTCAGCCTAAAGTTACATGATCATCTCTACCCAGTGACTTGAGGTGCTCTCAAACTTCTAAATAGTGGTTTTTCTCCACCATAAGGATGCAATTATGATCTTTTGACTTAGAATAGACTATATTGTACTCAAGACAAAGATGTGACGACAATTAGATTGAATTCATTTGCATTCCAAAACATGCAAATTTCAATTCATTATTTGATCTCTGTTTTTGTCTATCGAACATTTTTAAAGTTCAAATTCTCCACCGTCCATCATTGGAAATTAAATCATTCATGCAAGCTTGCTGGCTAGCTAGGGAGGTCAAGGCTTGTCTGGCCAAGCACCCGTTTACCGCAAACCGCAAAACTCTATTGCGAGTAATTTTGGCGGAAGCTGCAATCACAACCGTGCCAATTTTTATTAAAATTAAGCTATTTTCTAAAAGTTGCGGTACTTTTTCGTCTTGAAAGTACTTTTAGGAGATCGACTTACCGCATCCTGAACTGCTAGTAAGAAGAGCAACTTGTTGGAAGGAGATGACTTGGAAATAGATGCAAAAGATGCAGAGGCTGGAGTAGCTATATTGACAGCCAACGCTCGTTGCAAGTTTGCAATCATCGAGTATCTGCATGATACTCAGAGAAAAATGGAAACAGGGATGACAGGGTTGTCACTTACCAGCGTTAACCCCAAAAAGAGAGATGCAAGGATTCTAAATTTCTAAGTGGCAAGTATTTAGCCGGTGTGTTCAACTTTTGCGACTTTGTGCATGATCTTAACCTGAAAGCTTGAATAAATTAATAGGTATTTTGGCCGGTTTTGAAGAGTTAAAATTATGCCAACTGCTCTAACAAATTTTATTTTTCTTTTTTGCTCCTTTAAAAGGGTTAAAATTATGCACAATATTGTAACAAAATGTAGGGTAAATTTTATATATACTCATGAATTTTACCCTTAATTTCTCTTATATCCACACATTTTTAAAACTTTCTAATATAACCACAACTTTTGCTTAAATTTTCACTTATACTCGAGTGCCCTTGTAAAACAATGAAAATATTCATATCTAATTATAATTTAATAATTAAAATTTTATTTTCAAACGAAATTTTAGCACTTTTACAACATTAAATTATATATTATTTAAATATAAATTTTTGGATTTAAGTAAATCAACCTCGAGTTATATTAGGGCTTGAATATATTCGTTACTTTATAGGATACTAATGGCTCTTTTAACAGAACTCTAACGGTACGAATATAAGCAGAATTTTATGTCAAATATTTAAGCATATTAGGAATTTTTGAAAATTCATAAGTATATGTAAAATTAGGGGTAAAATTTGTGAGTATGTGTGAAAATTTGCCGAATTTTTATTTTTTTGGAAACGATGTTAGAAACAACGACTTATTGGCAACCAATATCATTGCCAAAAGTAATATTTAATACTGATGGTTTCAGTAATTTTGTTACTAATGTAAGAAGGCATAAGATGTATACATATCATTACGGCGTGTTTGGCATATGCAAAAATGAGGAAGAATATTTTGTGGTAAAAAGATTTTAAAAACCGAGAGAATTATGTGATATGATTAGGATTAAAGAGAATAAAACTAAAATAAATAAAATAATTGTATGAAAAGACCTTAAAAATGATTTAAAAGTAGGTTCGGTAGCCAATAAGCCACATTATCTAAAAAAAGATGTAGAAACTGGGTGAAAACTGAAAATTTTTCGTTTTTCTAAAAATTTTTTTGTTGCTTTGTTACCGCTCGACAGTGAAATGAGAATCTCTAGTGCAGCCATGTGCATTCAGTTTAAGTGTAAGCTGTTGCATGGATTTTTTATTTTATTTTATTTTTTTGTTTTTGCCTAACATGTGAGCAACTCAATCCTATGCACCCAAGTGTACTTTAACCTTTTATTTTTAAAATTTTTTTTACAAAACTATTAATGTACGTGTATTTAACATGTGTATCAATTTTTACCATTTTAAATATTTTTAAATATTTTTCAGATTTTTAAACATCAGTAAGATTTTAGAAATTTAAAATTACTAAAATAATATTGATTTTTAAAAATTCAAAAAAATTTCAAAAATTTCAAAAAGTAAAAATTAATACACATGTTAAATACACTTAGGGTGTGTTTGGCAATGAATATAAAATGTCATCTTAAAATTTTTTAATCTAAAACTTTTCACTCTCTATGACTACTATATTTTTAAATCATTTTTTCACATTTTCCTATATAATTACCCTACTTTTCAATTATTTCTACACAATTACATATGTAACGAACCTATCTATTTTAACTTTGTCTTCTTTACTCATCATCATTATCACTCTTATATCACATCATTTGACAACTTTTACTTTGCAAAATTTTTCACCAAAAGTTTTATCTATTCACAAACACACCTTTACATTAACAACTATCTAAAAAAAATTTTCAAAAAAAAAAAAAAGAGTATATGCACCCAAGTGCATAGGGCTGCAACCCAACATGTGTGCCCACAAGCATGAAGTTTGTATATACATAGTTTTACAATTTTGATTTTATTTACTATTTTTAGTTTTAAAAATAAAAATCAGCCTATTTGTATTTTTGAAATTTCGAAAATATTAAATACAATCTAAAAAATGTAAACTTTCATTAGTAAGATGTTTATGCTTAGGCCCACACATATGTGGCTAAAAAAATAAAAAATATTTATAAAATAGGGTTATCTGACTGTGTGCACTTAAGGTGCGCCGAATGGGAACCCGCGAGACAAAGCGATTTGCGACCGGGCCAAAAACACTTTTTTTTTTTTTTTTTTTATAAAGCCATGCCCTTAGCTACGGTATAAAAGGGTTACCGGGTTAAACGAACATAATCCTATTTCAACGATCTCGTATCCAACCTTATGTAAGGTCGCGTCTAGAGTAAGTGAGTAACCATAATATTCGAAAATTGAGTTAAGCTTAGATTAGCATTAGATCGAGTTTTAACCATAATATTCGAAAATTGAGTTACGCTTAGATTAACATTAGATCGAGTTCAAATTGTTAATCAGGTCAAAATACAAGTTATGTTTAGAACATTGAACATCTATAATATTGCAAACGAAATTCATATAGACATTTAACTTAAATATTGACTATTAAAAATTTTAATTTATAAATTTAATAAAAATATAAATTATCATGACTGAAATTGGAAATGAAACATTTAATTTTTAGCATAAAAAAAATATATTTGAATCGGTATATGAGGTCAGTGATTTCGACTTATGCGGGGAGTTGGGATGGTGGTAAGATATAAGTCAACCTAGAATCATTTACAACCCTACCCATGTCTTTTGCAAAAGTACTCCATAATGGTTTGCCCCGCATGCCGTTTTAATCAGGGAAGGAAAGAAGTGGCCTAGGCACCGCAGATACCGTACATTTTAGTAAAGAAAATTGAGACCGTACCTCTTTTCCCATGGCCCTTTACATTTTGCAATTTTTATTTCATAATTTTTTATATTTTTGGTGTTTTTGTTTTTAAAATTTTTTAATTTAAAATTTTTCACTATCTATAATTATCTTATTTTTAAATTATTTTTATTTCTTTTAATATAATTACTTTACTTTTCAATCATTTTTATATAATTACTTATACAACTAGCCTATTTATTTTAACCTAATTCTCTCTATTTTTTCACACTCGTTATTATCCATATTATTTCATATAATTTTCTTTCATTGTAAAAGTTTTACACTAAAAAATTTTCATTAAAAGTTTTGTCACTTCACAAATACATACTTTGTAAAAAGACCTTATTTATACATTTTCTTACAAAAATGGCATTATTATGAACTGATTAAAGGAATAGTTGTTTAACAAGCTCAAGGAGATATTTTGCAAATGACCCCTAAGCTTTTCTAATTTTGCAATTTATACCCAAAGTTTTTAGTTTTTAAAAATAATCTCCATTTTTGAAATTCTTTGACACAAGATACCCTTTTTTTTAACTTGATTCACACTTTAATGTAATCAAATTACATAGAAACAGTTTCATATAATTTTATATATTTTCTTATCTTACTGATTGATGAAAAATATACTGCATATATTGTATTTAGTATCGTTTGTTTAATAAAAAAATCAATTTTCATCAAATATGTGTATGCGTGTGCATAAAAACTGTTTCTATGTGCATAGATTACATTTGCTTAAAAATATGTGTATGCGTGTGCATAAATTTGAAAAATACTTAAATTCCTTCACGTATATATTTAAATGTAACAACACGTTGTAGAATCATTTATTTATATAGTGATAATATTTTATGGTAAAATTGTGTCTCATTATGCCCGTTTTCCCTGGTTAGAATAGCCACAGAGTATTTTAATTACATTCTCATCATCTTTCAGACAAGCCCTTACCAAACCATCCACTTATTCACCAACACTTACCAATCAAATAGTCATAATGCCCAGCTAGCTAATTACTTATACTCTCCAAATCTAATATACGAATACACAACAAGTTAAATCATGAAATTTAATGAATGCAACCAAATTGATCACAAATGGATCATACAACACATATCCCTCATGTTTGCATGTATAACACCTCATAAATCTCAATGCATAGCAATCAATTGAACCAAACTAATACATCACATAATATTGATTAAAAAATTACATCACATAATACACATCCTAGATGCTCATACGTGCCATATCCATGACACCCAATCAGAAATCAACATCATCATCAAACAGTTGTCAATGTATAAGTTCATCTTAAAGCTAGGGAAAAATTACTGTTAAATCCCGAATCCTTACATAAATATACTGATAGAGTGAATTTTTCACCGCTGATGAAAATAAGAAAAAATAAATAAGGTGACATGATAATGGCGCTCTAGATCGAAGCGGAACTCTTTCAATTTTATATATGGATCTATAGATAACTTCCTCTTTTTAAAATTTGTTTGTGAAGGGTCGACGAACTTTACCTATAAATGATTTCCACTTTTTAAACTTTATTTGTAAAAGCTCAACAAACGTTACCTACAAATAATTTCCACTTTTTAAAATTAATTTGTTTGTAAAAGGTCAACAAAGGTTACCTACAAATAATTTCCACTTTTTAAACTTCATTTGTTTGTAAAAGGTCAACAAACGTTACCTACAAATAATTTCCACTTTTTAAACTTAATTCGTTTGTAAAAGGTCAACAGTCGCAGCTGGTTGCCTAATTTTAGAATTGCGGATAAAAATTACTTTAATATTGACTTTCCTATGCAGTATAATTTTGTGAAAACGTCATTCTTCAAATGACTTTATACAAAATAGAGTCATGTATTATGATTGATATTGAATAAATATGTCTTGGGGGTCATTTACAAAATAAAAAGTTAAAGGATATAAATTGTAACATTTTTACAAAGTTGAGGGTCATTTGCAAATATACCTGAAATTCTCAATGGAAAATTTTATGGGTATAGTTTTGATAGCTAAACGCTAAGATGGTAAAAATTTTAAGAATTGTTAATTAGTGTCTGGGGGTCATCATTAATTAGTGTCTAGTATCATCGTGCATATCACATCTATGTATGTATAAAATCAAAATAATGAAATAATTAAATATTAAATATTATTGCTAAAATTATATTTTCAATATCTAAAGAATGTGAATATCAATATTATATATAAAAATAATTTCACAAAATATTGTCACATTCTAATGCATATATGAATGCGTTTGAGTATTTTTTATAATTTATACATGAATAGATATTTTTTAAGCCAATATGGTCATGCACTTTTTTTTTATTACATAAAGAGAGGAAAGGGAGATTATTACATAAAGAGAGGAAAGGGAGATGAAGATCGCCCAATAAAGTTTAAAAGTTAGGACATAAAATCAATTGGGTCATGCCCGGGTTCATCAAGACAATGGAAATTATCACATACAACCATTCATTAATACACATGCGCTAGTTAGCTACAAATACATCCTTAATTAAAAAGTACAAGCATCTAAGTCCATACAGTAACCGTCTGCAGTGGTTTGCTACAATATTATTACCGGCTGCGACGGTAAAGGGAGTATGTAGAGACGAATACAAGCAGCAGAAGAACGATGGAAGCAACGAGAGTGAGAGCAACAGAGCTTCCGGCGTGTTTGCAGAACTTGTTGTAAACGTTGCAGATTTTGGTCCATGGCACATGCCTGTTCCCTTTCAAGCCCACGTACGCCACTCCACCTGCTGCTCCCGTTGCCGAACCCAAAACACCTGCCATCACCTGCATGCATCATCGATCATCTTCCAAGAATCAGACAACATCCATCAATCCAGGCATGCATGCAATTATCCACGTCTTAATACTTTAATTTGGACCCTCCATTTGTTGATAAAAATTGCAAACCCGGCCTCTTGAAATGAATTCAAGGCATGCACAACTAAGTTTGAAATTTTATGTAAAATTCCGTGCCCTCCTCCTGAAAATATATATTATAATAAATTATAGGCTACAAATATGGTTTTGACATTTAATTTTTAATGTAGAACTTTAAAATATATGTTCCTCCCCCAGAACATTATATATTCATTTATTTTTTATCTTGTTAATGTTTTGTGTCAGTAGCAACGAAATCGGCTGTTGCCAAAATTTTAAATGGTTTAGATTCTAAAATTTTAACATTAATAACAAAATTGTTAAACAAACATTAAGAAAATATCAAGAAATATAAATAATAAGGAAAAGATGGAACTAGTAATGACAAGCAGTTAATAAGTAACAAATAATTTTTTAGGAAAAGACTAAATAGGTAATGGAAAATATAGTTTATGGCATGAAACCTTAAATTATTAAGATAAACATGGTATTAAGGGTTCGGTTCTTATATGCTCACCCGTCATATGCAATCAATGACTGAGTCAGGATCTTGGATGAGGGGAACAATTTGCTACTGTGGGTTATAATATTTTTTGAGGTGGAACGATCATGTAAAAATAAGAAATATTTTTTAAAATTTTAAGTATTTTTTAAAAGATTTTTTAACTTTAAAAAATTATCTGTTTACATGATCACTCCGCCACTGTATGCAATTGCAAGCTTACCCTTGCAACCAATACATATTTGGTTGACACTGGGCCTAACCCGATGATCGGGAAGGCGTGTAGCCAGTAGCCTACCACCCACCTTCTTTCAAACCACACGTGAGTATTCATACGTAATATAAAAGTTGTGTCTCCCTGTTAATTGATGAGAGTTTATTATTTCCTCACAAGTTAGATGGAAGATTGTTTTATTTTTCTCTTGGACATGATTATAATATCTTAAATGAATCATAATATACATACCCAATGACAAAATACCTATTTGATTGATTTTCAAAAATTTATAAAATTATTAAACAAATTCCAAATTTTCAAAGCTCGGCGGACATAAGATTGCCTACACATACGTAAAAATTTTTTTAAAATGTAAATACGTAATTTAAGGGGTGTTTTTTTTTTTACAAAAAAAAGACGAAAGTCTCACGTTTGACCGTCCAGCTCCTGACGGTCATAGCGTGTGGATGAGGTTATTGACTTTGCGACGGCCACACGGATCAAGCACCAGCAGTCATCAATGCTTCCTGATAAGAGCAAGAATGCCATTGCCACCCACGTATGGCGTGACATCAGCTAGCCAGCTTCTTGGTTGTTTGACTACTAATAGCAATGCCAAAAAATCAACTAGGTTTTCCAAAACTAATGTTGTTTTTCAAGTGATTAGGTAGATATTTAGCAAGATATCGACTTTCCTTTTATCCTTGGGCAGATGGTGATTGGGGAGGGAGTATTTCGAATATTTGATAATAACATAATTAATACATCTTTCAGTGTTATATTAATATCCAGGTAAATTACTTCTCAATAAAAATGACCACCTAAATTCGGCAGGATTGATATAGTACCACTATGAAATTGATTTGAATGGAATGTCAGCAATACAGAAATGATGGTAAATGAGATTAAAATGGATAAAAAAAAAATAACCATAAAAATATTAACAACAGCAGCAACAACAATAATAATAAGACATATGATACAACAAAAAGTAAATTTACATGGGCGGATATAGCCCTCATTACCCATGTGACCTATTGAAGAGCTTAATCATTTCAATTTCAAGTATAACATCATTTGGCCAATGTGACCAGCAAAGAATCCCATTTAAGATGAGGGAGGTCTTAGCTAGGAGTGCTGACAATGGGAGTTTATTTTTTATTTTTTGGAGTACTGTTTTCATAGTTAGTTGGTTAGCAGTATTATTAGATTTACACCTTTGGGGTTAAGATCTTATAAATAGAAGGAACAAAAAAAAATAACATCATTTGAAAGCCTAAATTCTCTACCGTAATTGTAAAAATCGTGCATGCATGCATGCATGCTTTGGCGCAGGAGACTCACCGCATCCTGAATTGCAAGCAAGAAGAGCAATTTATTGGAAGGAGATGGCTTGGAGATGGCTGCAAGAGACGCGAAGGTTGTGAATATGCTGTATAGACAACCAACACACGCTGCAACCACCAAGTATCTGCACTCACAAAAATTAAAATCATTAAGAGGAATGAATCATTAATCCTAGTTAATAGTATTAGTAAATAAAAAAGGATTACATATATGCAGCTAGCTAGAGCTAACTAGTTAACAAAATCTGTGGTAGGAGAACCGCAAATTATACATACAGCTAGCTAGCTAAAGGATTTCATGACTTACATGAAAGCTGGCGAGTTCTTGAACTGGGCAGTCCGTGACACCCGCACAGGGTTGAAAGGCGAAACGATGACCATTTCGGTTTGCTTGCCGGTGACCAGGACGACGAGAGCAACGAGCGTCAAGGCGAACAAGAGCAGCCTAAGTGCAAGATCAATCACAAAGAAATTGACGGATGTGGGACGGCCTGCCGACGGTGTGGTTTCCGGCGCTGTCCTGGCCGTGTCATGGCTATAGCTGGTGGTGTTCTTGTCTGAGGATGCCATGGCTATGCAAGAAATGAACACAAAGATCGAATTGAAGAAGAACTTGGAAGATGTGGGCTGACATATATAGATCGATAGAACCTAAAGGCGGCCGAAGACGTGACCAACCCAGTCCAAAAGATCGGAAATTCTCAACCATACATAAATATTTGTGGGTCCACTCTTTTCCTTTTTTTTTTTTTTTTTTTGGCAGCTGGATCCAGAAAAAAACTGCTATGGAGGCCAATCACAGATCTAGAATAAGATTTTCCATTAGAATATACATATATAGAATGTGTACGCGTAATTGGAAGCTGTGGACTTGCCATATATCAATGTTTAATATTGTTCGTTCACACGATCTTTTCTTAGTCAATAGCTTGTGTTTGTGGGCTTCTCTACCTCGTGTACATGTGCGAACGCTGACTGATGAAAGTCGATGCCTCATATCCGCTAATTAAAATGGATAAGAGATGAATAAGAAATAGATAAACGGATCATGATTTTTAGGCCACGTAAGTCCGGCCAGCTAAATATATAGCCAGGTATGCCTGCCAACAAAACCTAGGATAAACGGCTCAGATCAATCTTAGGATGCCGTCCGAATTAGTGATCAGGAATACGTGCTGCATGCGAATATGTACGTGATGAGGAGTCGAAAAAGCTGGAAAATGAGACATCGGAGTCCACATTTTACACATTGAGTTTTGTTTTTGCATTGGTTCTCGATGTGTGGCCCATTCACACTTTTTTAAATTATAGGCCATTATTAATCTGATGATGGAGTTACGTCGATATCGGAGTCCACATATATTTCACAAACGCCTTGGATTTTTTTTTCTTTTTAATTTGCATTGGTTGTCAATGTAATATTATTGTCTGATCACAGCTCTTTCATCCAAGGCATGTTTGCTTGTAACAAAAATTTTTCAATTTAAAACTCTTTACTCTCTATAATTATCTTGTTCTTTAATTATTTATTCATATTTTCTTATGCAATTATTCTTCTTTTAATCATTTTTACACAATTACCCATATAATTATATAATCTATCTGTTTTAACTTTGTTCTCTTTATTTCTCATTATTAATAACCTTCATCATGGATCGCTAATGCACTCAGTGCACCGGGTGCATTAACCAATTACTTTTATTTTTTTTGAAAATTTTTTATACAAGTGTTAATCTAAGTATATTTAACATATGTATCAATTTTTATCATTTTGGAGTATTTTAAATATTTATTTTTTATTTTTTGAAATCAGTGACATTTTAGGTAATTTTAAATTACTAAAAGCCACTGAGTTTCAAAAATAAAAAATAAATATCTAAAATACTCCAAAAGTAGTAAAAATTGATACACATGTTAAATACACTTAGATTAACACTTGCATAAAAAAATTCAAAAAAAATAGGTTTAATGCATTCGAATGTGCAGGGGATCGCGATCCCTTTATCATATCACATTATTTTCTACAATTCAAAAACTTTTACACTAAATTTTTTTTATCAAAATATATTTATCACTTTTCAAACACACTCTAAATATTGAATGCCATTAATTTTATGATTGAGCTACAGACGTTGAAGAAATTCCATTGTTGGGCAGAAAAAGACAATAAAACTCCTGAAATGGTAAATGAAACTCCGCCCGCTCATATGGAAACAGGAACACTAGCATCAGACTAAAAATGAGATACGTTATCAAAAATAAAAAAAAATGAGATACCAATCGCTACTAACTACGCTAGAAGTTGTCATCGAGCTAAAAATGATCTTCCAACTGCGACTAACTGCGCAAGGCTCTCTGTAGCGTTGAATCTTTGAGTACATGAACTATATCCAAAACAGGATAATTTACCTGAATATATCACATAAAATAATTAAGCATATCTTACGTAGAAGTTTCGCTCCCTTGGCCTTTGCCTACCTTGACAATATTGTATCGCATGCATCCCAAAGATCCCGTCTTAGCTGGCGTTTGTTGACTTGCATACTCGCGTACGTGTCCAATAACAATCTGGACCACCGCATCAGCAATTACAAACGGAGAGCCCTAAAAATCATCTTAATTGTGATTGGGGGATTTAACGTTATATACCAATCAATCTCATCAGAGCTTGGGGTTGACCGCACGTCCGTGCAGCTAGCTCACCAAACGAAAACGGATTATCACCTATAATTTGATTATTATTGCATATATATCCATATAATTTCAAAAATTATAAATTGCCCCGTATAATTTAACACAAATTGCAACCATAACTACACTAATGGCTGCCATCAAACTAAAGTCAATTAGCCATTCCATTTAGGGAAACACTAAGCTGTCGCAGCTTTCAAGCATTCCCAACCCGTGTTTAAGTGAACTCCCAAATCTCCCAGTGCCCTAGAAACAAGATGATGAAAAAAGCAAGGCAAGTGCGAATGTAATTTATTGAAATGAAATCACTTCAAATTAGTTTGGGATATCCACACGTTTTTCTGGGTTAGGAAAAATAATTTAAATGAAATTAAAATTTAATTAGTGGTCATGATTATTGAAGTGACGCAAGCACACGATTTCAGGTGTGCTGCCAGATCACTGAGCTAGCTACGGTGCTCCATCATCTGTATTCAGATGACAGCCATGGATATCATCCACCGAGCTCGAAACAGCCAGCAGTAGATCCGCACTTAGTTTGCACTGATTTGTAATGGAAACCCAGAGCAGATCTAACATCAAATGCTCCACCACTGTAAAGCCGCTCGATCTAATGCAAAAGCCACATCTCCTCTAGATCCTTTCTACTACCGACGGAAAAAGCCACCTGCATCAATTTGGATGACTGCAACAGTTCTTCCGTCCATCTAAAATCCACTAACCTTTTTCCTACATGACAATTCCAACATCCTCCCCAGATTAGTTTTGCTGTCTTTCTTTTCTAACTTGTTTTTCCCCGTTTTTCATTTTTTACGAAAAAGTGAGTTTCTAAACAAGTTTACTATATTCAATAGCTGGGTTATACTTGTCATTATTTAAATACCTAAAAGATATAGCAATAGCAAGTAGAGATGCAACTTGGCACCGGTTTGGTCCGAACCCGCCTAACCTGGTCTGAATCTATCATTTCTTCTAATTTATTAAAATAATTGTATTTATTATGCATTAAGTATTTTAACTATAGTTATAATAAAAGTTCTTTCATGTATCATGATTTAAATAAATTGTAAAATATTTATTTTATAACATAAATGTCATCTACATGTGTCAAGTTAAACGAGAATATTTCTATGAAACAGGTTTTATAAAAGTAATTTAGTGAAATCCTTTTTTTTGAAATGTTGATCCTTGATGGAAAATTCAATCTATTCATTGTATTTAACACTATTTGTTTAGCTAGAAAATCAAGTTTCATCCCAATCTAATATGTGAATAGGCCACATTTGCTTAAAAATATGTTCATTCATGTGTAAATTATGAAAAACGTTTAGATCTATTCACAAATGTATTAAAATATAACAATACTTTATAGGATCATGTATTTACGTATTATTGATATTTTAGGTGGTTTAGATGTTGAAAAAACTATTTTAAAGTTGATATTTTAATATTGAACATTTTATTACATTGATTTTACTCATTTATAGATGAGACCAAAATACAGTAATTTAAAAAATAGAAGGGTTCCCATAATACTATAAATGATGTTAAATACAATGCATAAAGTAAATTTTCTATCAGCACCAAGATTTTAAAAATGGTAGGATTTCATAGAAAAAAGTGTTTCATAGTGTTGTTCCTGAAAGTTAAATCTATTGCATCTGCATTAGCTATATTTGCAAATAATTATAAATATGCTAACATTTCAACATTATTACATACATTCCAATTAACTATAATATCTGTAAGTCTCACTTTGATTAAACTTTAAATACTAGTTTCATATAATCTTATTTATTTTTGTTATCTTAATTGTTAATAGATAAATTCATTATATTCATTGAACTTAAAATTATCTTTTAATTAGAAAACTAACTTTCATTAAAATTAAAAATATAATAGGTTATATAAATATATTCATATACGAATGCAATAATGTTAAAAAAATTTGTTATCTCTATTAGTAATTTGAACTTTTATTGGTTTGATAATAACTCAAATTTTAACTCGAAACCAAGACTTTAACTAATACAAACCTGGTCCGAACCCGACCCAAACCCAAATTTTAATATTAGGCTTAGGATTTAGGTTCATCTAAACTTAGTAGGCTTAGAGTTTGAGTTCACTTAAACCTACTACAACCCTACCTAAGTTGTACCCCTAATAGCAAGTCACTACACCATGATGGAAAAGTGGAGGTAAGAGTACAAGTACAATTTTTTAAAAATTATATAGAGTTATTTAAAATTTTTAAAACTACATAAGTGTATGTGCAATTGTGATAAAATTTTGTAAATATATTTGCAAATTACCTATTATGATATTACCCAATCAATTTTCATTCAACTAAATAATAATATTTTTGTTTGCTTTTATTTAGGTCCAAGTGTATTTAATTACTACATTAAATTTTACTATTTTTATATTCTTGTACATAGTTTTTACAAAATTTTGAAAATAAATAATTTTATCCTATCTCGCACTCGTTCACACATGAAAAATGCATATATTTTTACTTTTTAATTTTTAAAAATATATTAAAAATTTTTAAATGATAAATGTTTGTATATAAACTAAATGTACTTAGCCATATAATATTCACAAGACAATGTGGGGGTCTCCCCACCATACCTTTTCCGCTGTTCTCAAAAACAACATTGTCCTTACCAGTTCATCTGCTACCCGATTTCCACTTTTTAGGACATGATAGAAATTTATCTTTTCAAACCATTTGCAACTCACAGGAATATCCTCCGCCACATCTCTGAGAGGGGGGACAACCTGAGCATTCTCCTTTAATATATTAATTACCACAAACGAATCACTTTCTATGTCAACTCTCCTGATTCTCAACTCTCCTGATTATTATTATTATTACCGATGTATGAAATTTGAATTTTACCAAGAACACCTACAGTAGGCGTAGTGCCCGGGCATTCAAAGTAGACCGGATGACTAGAAAACATCAAACAGTAGGCCAAGATACCCACCAGTCATGTCCACCACCTTTGATTTTGAGTACTCTCTAACTATTTTTTAACTAGTTTCGGACGACAATCTCAAACAATGAGTGTTGATAAACCATGCACATCTTGCAAAATTTAGCAAGTTGTCGCGTTGTGTAATTTATTTAGAGTTTTGTAAACAATTATAAATAGTAGAACCCGGTAATCTTAAGAGTATGATTAAATAAGGTTTACCTCTATGAAGTAAGTTAAACCGAATCAAACAAATCTGAGTCTCTTTTACTTTGTGCTTTGTGAATGCTATTTCCTCAACAGGTTATCAAGGTCATAGACTCAGGTCGAGATTTTTCTCTCTAGTTATCAATTTAAGTCATCTTTCTCGTGTTGCTGCTTGTTTCAGCCATCCACATATGATGTGAACTTGCAATGGTTTCAGCGTAATCCGTCATTCTTCTTGGAAGTTTTCAGCGTCTTTCTCTCGGGTTATCAAGGTCACGTTGCACACAGCTAATCCATCGTCTTCTTGGAAGTTTTCAACATACTTGATGTTTTGATTCAAGTGCAAGAAAAAGTCAAATCAAAGCTCTCATGCTTCATGTTCATGAAAAGAAATTCCTCTGGAAAATAAATAAAAATTCACATCAAAGCGTTCAAGCACAAAGCTTTCAGGTCTAACTTCAAAACCATAAGAAGGCACTTCTATGTTTGCCCGTGCCAGTCAACGCAACACCTCACAACAACATCGCGGCCTACTACACCTCACGCCTCACAGTAAGAAGTTGTTTTCTACTACTACGTATTTCGAGTCCCATAAATGGCCACTTCCTTTTGTAACAATAATGCTAATATGAAGTTAACTACCACATTATTAAATGGAAAAATTACCTTCCTTGGGCAAGAGCTATTACAATGGTTAACCTTGGGTATATTAATGGTAAAATTATAATTCCCAGAAGACTCTAAATTTGAAAAATTATTGGCTATGGATAATCTAGTTATGACTTGGTTATTTAATTATATGGAACCACAAATATATGAGATTTTTGCTTATTTAGAAAATGCTAAGAACTTGTGGGATTCTCTCAGAGAGGTGTATGGTCAGAAAAATAATTTCTCTAGAATTTTTTGAATTGCAACAAGAAATTGCTTGTGTAGAGCAAAAATCAAATCAATTTTTTGTTAAATATTTGGGATTTATAGAGAAGTGATGAGATGAGTTAAGATAATATCATCCCTCGGCGGAAAAAGTAAAAAAATTATTTAAATAGAGAAGAACAAGATAAAAAAAATTTAGCTATTAGTAGGCAACAAGATAAAAATTTTCAACTATTAGTAGCCATAAAACCAGAATATGAAGATCTTATGAGACAAATATTAATGAGCTCATCTCTTCCTTCATTCTCTAATGTTTGTGCTACCATTCAAAGAGAAGAAACAAGAAGACGGGTAATGAAGCCAGAAAATGGAACCGAAATTGCAAGTCATGCTCTTGCTATTAAATCTAACTTTAAATGTTCTACACAAGGAGGAAGTTGTTCAAGTTCTTCAAGAGAAGAGGACGAGGCAGAGGAAATCAAATTCCTCATTGTGACTATTGCAACAAAACAGGACATGTTAAGGATCAATGTTGAGTCTTATATCTTCATCTAAGGGCCTCTAAAGAAAAAGAGTTAGATAACAAACTTGCAGCCCAAGTCAGTTTTCCTCCTTCTCAAGCTATAATAGAAAGCCTTCCAAAACATCTCCAACTTCTTAGACAGCAAACTACCACAACTAACGCTCCTGGTACTACGTGAGATTCTTCCATGTCATTTTCTCAATCCTCTAGTATGGCTCTGTCACTTTCTTCTCACAGAGATTGTCGGGTAATAGATTCTTGTGCTACTAATCATATGAGTGGCAACATTAATTACCTAACCAGAGTCTACTCTAAATCTACACTGTCTTCAATAGCCATTGCTAATGGATACAAAGTTCCCATTTAAGGAGTTGGAAAAGTTTAACTACTCTCATGTACCTTTGATGTTTTATTTGTTCCATTTTTAACATCTAGCTTATTAACAGTCGGCAAGATTAATAACGACTTGAAGTGCAAAGTTATCTTCTCTCCTAACTCAATGATTTTTCAAGACAACCATGGAGATGAAAATTGGTGAAGGATGAATTAGTCAAGGCCTTTATGTCTTGGATGATTCATGAAAAGCATTTATTGGAAGGAAAAATACAAATCTCTCATTATTGTGGCATCAAAGATAGAGACATTCAAATATTGAACACTTATGATTCTTCTATTTCAGTTGATGGTTGTGAAGCTTGTCATTTTTCTAAGCAGCATAGACTATTATTTCCAAAACATTCAAGCGTTTTAAATAAATTCTTTGAGTTAGTTCATTCAAATATTTGGAGACCTGCTCTAATTGACTCTCAAGATGGTTATAAATATTTTGTTACTTTCATTGATGATAAGTCTCGCTCCACTTAGTTATATTTGTTGAAATCCAAAATTGATATCTTGCCAATTTTTTCAACTTTCGTAAAATGATTCTAACATAATTTGGTATTCCACTAAAGTACTAAAAACAGACAACGGTACCAAATATGTCAATCATTCTTTCTCTTCTTATCTTAAATCCTATGGAATTGTTCATCAAACCTCATGTATAGGATAGAACGAGATTGCAAAAAAAAAAAAGGCATATATTAGAAGTAACTGGAGCCTTGTTATTTCAAATGCATGTTCCTAAGCAATATTGGTTAGATGTTGTTCTCACTAGCTATTATCTTATTAATCATTTGCCAAGTCGTATTTTAAAATTTTAAACCCCTTTAGAAATCTTCAAGGTGGGAAATTTGATATCTCTTACTTCTTTTTCTTTACTTGTCTTTGTTATATGCACATTTAAAATAGTGGCAAGCTTGATTCTCATGCTAAAAAATGTGTCTTTCTTGGTTACTCTACTTAAAAAAAATACAAATGTTATGCCCCACATATAAAAGAATGTTTGTCTCTAGAAATGTTTCCTTTATTGAAAATCAACCATTTTTTCATAAATGAGATCAAATTCAGGAGGAGAACAATCATAGGGAATTTGTCCTTATACCATTAGCAACTAATGATACAGCAACATTATAGTCAACTACAAGGAAAGAACCCCCAGAAGAGACATCAGAGTCAACTATGAGAGAAAAACCTTTCGAAGGCCCTGTGGCCCTTCCTTGTAGGTCTTTAAGAGTTTCAAAGCTGCCATTTAGACTATAAGATTTTTACACTTATCATGTTGTTGTTTTCCCTATTCAAGATGATATATGCTATGATAATATCTCTACTAAATACTCAACCTTTTTAACTAGCATTGATTCTCAAAAGGAGCCAACTATTTTTCAAGAAGCTATTAACATACTAAAATAAAAAAGTGCTATGAAAGAAGAACTTAAAGCCCTTGATAAAAATCATACATGAGATATTGTAAAACTACCAAAGGAAAAAAGACTAGTGGGTTGCAAATGGAAATACAAGTTTAAAAGAAAGAAGATGGATTATAAAATGATATAAGGCCAGACTTGTAGCTAAAGAATTAACACAAACTTATAGCGTTGACTACAAATATACATTTGCACTAATTGCTATAATGAATATTGTCAAAATTTTAATGTCTATAATCCTTAATTGTGGATGGTCTCTATTTCGAATAAATGTCAAAAAGGCTTTTTTGCAGAGAGATTTGGAAGCAGAAGTGTATACGAATCTTTCTCATGGACACGAACTAGAAGCTAGAATGCATTTGGCATGTAAACTGAATAAATCAAGATATGGTTTGAAGCAATCTCTCAATGAATGGTATAACAAACTCAACACTTCACTTATCAAGTTTGGTTTTATTAAATGCACCTCTGACTCTTCAATATTCATGAAAAGAAATAATCTTGAAATAGTGGTTGTCTTGATTTATGTTGATAACATATTATTACTGGTAAAAACAATGCTGAAATTTCATATCTCAAAAGGTATTTCAGTAGAAAATTTGACACAAAAGATCTTAGTAAGCTCAAATATTTTTATAGAATTGAAATTGTTCATTCAAAAAAAGGTCTATTCTTGTGTCAAAGAAATATATCCTAGATTTTTTAAAAGAAAATGGAAAATTGGGGGCAAAACCGATTGATAATCCAATGGATTATGCTACGAAGTTTATCAAAGCAAGTGAGCTTCTAGACAATCCTGGAAGGCATCAGAGATTTGTAAGAAAACTAATATATCTTATTGTCACCAGACCAAATATTTCATATGCAATAAGTTTTATATTCAGTTTATGCATTCTCTTATTATAGAACATATGAAGATGGTCAATTGTATTCTTCATTATTTGAAATCTTATCCAAGAAAAGGAATATAGATGAAACCAAATGATCATACTAATGTTTCTTTTTATATGAAAAATTCTTAGATATACAAATACAGATCGGGCAAAAAATCCAAATGATAGAAAATTGACTACAGGGTACTACAACTTTATTAGCGAAAATCCAGTAACATGAAAAAGTAAAAAGGAAAGCATTGTAGCAAGATCAAGTGTTGAGGCAAAGCATAGGGTCATGGCTTTAATAGCAAGTGAGATAATTTGGTTGAAATTTGTTTTACAATAATTGGGCTTCAAAACACAAAAGCCAATAAAATTATTTTTTATAATTAAGCAGCAATACGCATAGCATCAAATCTAGTTTTTCATGAAAGAACTAAACATATAAAAGTCGATTGTTATTATGTTCGAAATAAAGTTCAAGCAAGGATCGTTGAAACTCCATATATAAGAAGCTTTAATTAACTTGCATACATTTTCACAAAAGCATTGCCAATGACACTTTGAACAAATACTATAAAAAATGGGTTTTATATAAATTTACTCACCAACTTGACGGAAAGTGATGACAAAATAGGCATATCTTAAAAAATTCAACAAGTTAGTATGTTGTGTAATTATATAGAGTTTTGTAAACAGTTATAAATAGTGAAATCCGGAAACCAAAAGAGTATGATTGAATAGAGTTTGCCTCCGTAGAGTAGGTTAAACCAAATCATGTAAATCTAAGTCTCTGTTACTTTGTGCTTTCTGAATGCGATTTTCTCAACTGTCATTGGCGCCCCCAGGCTGGAGTCTAAGCTCATCATTACAAGTCCGAACAACTCTGGAAGAGGATTACTTTAACGGATCCTATCAATTCCCCCAACTTTGCAGAAAAAAAGAATTACAAAATTCCAACAAATCCATCAAAGAATCCTCATGAGAGAGCAATCCCCCCCAATGCACAGGAGCTTCCACGCATTTATTGGAAGGAACCACGCATAATGGCACGAATGGCTAAAATAACGGTTGGAAAAACACAACTGAGAATTATTGCTAACAAAAAGCAATTTTGACGCCATCACGGGAGAACTGAAAAAGTGATGAAGAAGAGAGACATGAAATACACATACACAGGCAAACCATTCCAATGCTCCGAAACTATAAAATCATCTGACCCTCCCAACAAAACGTGCTGGTAGACAAAAATTGGCAATAACTATCGATAGCGAACCACCACCTACTAGTAAATCATCTACTAGTCGCTGCCAATAATGCCCATCTTACCAAGATAAATTGTTTTTTATTTTTAAAATTAAGAAAAAAACCTAAACCAAGATCCACCACTCCACCTGTTATCCGCATCTGAACGTGTCAATCATGAAAGCAGGAGTTTGACACACGAAAAATGTCATGAATCCTAACATGGGAAGGTAGCTTTAAGTAATAAGCCACAGAGTTGATCCGATCAAGAATGTAATAGAGCCATGAAAGCTTTTCCTATCGCAAGGAATTCTAGCCAAATGGATGGAGTTTGAGATGTACATGATCTCCAACTAAATGAGAAGCTTCAAGTTGATGCTTATTTGCCAACTATTGAATTCTATTTTGAGCCCCATCTATCCACCACAGTAACAAAATCCCATTCCTCTTGCTCGTTTCATAACCACTACAGTCGAAGAATAGAATGAAAGGATTGTACCTCATCAGCCCTACATGAAGCCAATGCAAAAGTAATATTCACCCTCAATCCCCTAACCATGACCCACCTGGGTCCCATTCTTGAACTGTTGACCTTTGATTTAGCAAATCAAATCCTTGCCATACCACCTTCCGCTGCAGACCTTGCAAAAATTCACCAAAAATAGGACTACTACACCTTGTTGCAGTCATATCTATGAACACAAAAAGGACATGAATGGGAATCTTAGCATGATAAGGTAACTTTAAGCAATAAGCCATCGAACCAAATTGTATCAACAATGAAATAAGGGCCATAAAATTAGGAAGAAAGAATTCAAAACTTCCCCTATTGCAAGGAATTCTAACAAAATGGGTGGAGAACAACACAATGCCCAACGAACTAAGAAACATCAATTGGATGCTTCCTCGCCAACTCCCACCTTCGATTTTGAGCCCGCAAAAGATTTGAGTTTCAAATAGGTCAACAACTGATCATGATCCTATTGTAACTCTTCTACATCCATCCTTGAAAAGAAACCTAGCTTAGTAGCTCACATCAAAGTATAATTGTCTAGGGGTGCAACTCGATATGGGTACCCTAAATAGCATCGATTTGGTTCTACAAGTTAAATACTCGTCTAAATTTGGGTAAGGTCGGTTCTAGGTGTCGGGTGCTTGGAATAGACCCGAATTGCATATTATTTATAATATATTATTATAATGCATATATAAACCTATTAAACTAAAGTTGCCCTAAAAATCTAAAACCTAAATCCTTTCGACGATTGCTCACTACATCTCTCATTCTCTCTCTTGATTGCTCCATCCTTTGCTCCCAAACCCTAGCAATAGCGATCTGCCGGAGAAGAAGAGCTTTGTCATCACCCATCGCACCCATCCAATAGCCCCAGTCTCTTTTATTTCAATCACTGCTCAATTACTCGGGAATAGCAGCATAGCTATCTATCGAAGAAGAAAAGCCTCACTGGTGTCCATCATCCTCATCCTAGCCACACAGCACTACTGATTTAGCATCTTCTTTTACTATTATTGTTGTCGCCAACGAGGTAAGTTGTAGAAGTTAGGTTTCTTTTCCCTAGATTGAACTAGACATGCTTCAATATCCTTAGCTTTTTGCATTATCATGACATTCAAAGTGAATCTAAGCCATATAGCTTAGGATTCAGGCACGATCCACAACCTAATTTAAGATTCCAGCATGGACAGTTGGGTGGGCTTGACTTCTAATTTGCATGTTGTCTAAATGATCTATTTGTACTTTTTAAGTGGATTTAAGGTTAAAATCTTGTTGACTAAAACTCGAATCGAACTAAATGGGGTTGATAAATCAGTAAATCATGGAAAATTGATCCTTTTATGTTGCATTGTTAGTTTTTAAGTCATAATTATTGAGCCTAATGCAAATGCATGTTGCTAAGATGGTAATCATCATGTTATTGGATAATGTTGATGGTTCTTCATGACTTGATTGATTTGTCAAGCCTTTACCATCAAAAATTTATAGTCTGTTCTGTATTGATTTTTTATTCTTATAATAAGATGATGAGTAGGGATTAATGTTCTTAAAATAGTCATATAAGATGGTTGTGCTGATTTAATATGCTATCTTTGATACTTTCTATTTGAAATCCATATTCTTGTCTTGAATTATTAGTTTTGTTTATTATTGTTTAATGTTTTGATGGTCAAAAAAATGAAAACATTTTAATTATGGAGTTTAGTTTTGGACTTTAGATGTGTGAGCTATATCAATTTATCCCTCTTGTTTAACGTATTGAAATTTATGTTCTATTAAACCTTACTTGTATTAAAAAATTCTATTATTAGTTAAATTTATTTTGCATGATATGATTTGGATGTAAATGGTTACATGTTTTAGTCGGTGTTGTAATGTTACTTTAGATCTTTGAGCTGCATTAGTTTATCCCTCTTATTTAGTGTATTGAAATTCATCTTTTGTTGACCCCTACCTATATTAAAAAATTCTGTTATTAGTTAAATTCATTTTGCATGATATATTTTTGGACGTAAATGAGTACATGTCTTATACCTTTAGAGAAAAGGCATTTTACATGAAGGACGAAAGCTTGAGAGACAAGAAGATGTTTCTGAATTTTTTTATTCAAGTTTAAATTTTCATTTTAATTCATTAGATTTACAATTTCATTTGAGTCATATTGGTTTGAATTATTATGAGGCTAAACTTAAGAGTCTTTGGTAATCAAGATTTTTATTTTAGTTGGGGTAAACATAGATTATTATCATATTGATATCAGATTTTCAGACTTGAGATTGTTGAACTTAAATATTGATACATTTAGTCAAATTATTAGATTGTTGAATGTATGAACAGTTTTAGATATGTAGATATAATTTGGCAGTATGTTTAAATATGTTTGTTCTATTTATGTGCTTGTATGGGTTGATGATTGCAAAAGATTACATGTAACTAATTATTCATTTTGCAATATTTGAACAGTTAATTGCATGTAACAAGGTTACATATTTGTAGTGATTCATGTGTGGATAATGTTTTTTGATAGAATGTCTAGATAGTTAATTTAACAAGTGCTATATTTTGCATTGATTCGTGTCTAGATGGTTGATTGCATGTCTGCATAGTTAGTTTCATTTAGCAAGTTATTCTTTTTGTAGTGTTGCATGTAGGTGGACAATTAAATTAATAAGTAATTCATTTTGCAATTCATATATGTGGACAGTTAACTACATATAATAAATTGTCATAGTGAATTAGATTGCAAAATATTATGATAATATGATTTTTTAGGAACCAATTTGGAACTGAAGCTGGAACTAACATGCCTTTGAAAAAATAGGATAGGTAGGCTCTGAACCAACCCGGCCTAAAATAGGATAGAGTAGAGATTTTTTAAAATAGGGTATCCCTACCTGGACCTACCTGGACCAAGTTGCACCCTTATAATTGTTAGAACATCTTTAGGATCCCAAATCCAATGGACTTCGACGAACACAATCATAGTAGCCAAAAATCCTCCTGAATCTCATTCAACTTGGATCCCAATAACCTTAAAGAATGATCATGTTAGCCCGAACTACGTAAACGTCTTACTTAACCCACCTCAAAAATCCTATTTAAAATATTTTTTTTTCTTTTTTCTTCATACACTTGTTTATCTATTTGTATTTAATATATAAATCAAGTTTTACCATTTTTGGATATGTGCATATATTTTTTTAGATTTTTAAAAATGAAGGTATTTTAAATACATATATACATATAGATGTTCAAAAATCTCAAAAAAATAGAGAAACATATTCGAAAATGGTAAAAATTAGTCTATGGGTAAAATATACTTAGATAAGCAATTGCCCAAAGAAAAAAGTAAAAAAAAAATTATTGTAAATAAGTTTTGTAAGTTGAGCGTTTACTTAGCCCGGGCTAATAAGATCACTCCTCATAACCTTTGCCCGCAGCCAACACAACGTAGTACAATCCCACCCCCGTCCCCATAAACCCACGCGTTGCCAAGCATAACCCATGCATGCATTTTCCCAAACACATAAGACGCAGGATTATCAATTTCTTTCGACAAAAAGGTGTATGCGGCCATCAAAACCTTGGTCACAAACACAATGGTATTAGTGTGGGTGTCTTGAAGGATGCCGTCGTTATCCAACATAGCAGTTGCCTTTTGCTTAATCATGTTGGCGCCTGAGATGACAAACTTCTTGTTGCCCGCCCGCCCTTCCCCATCTTCAAGTGTTGGGTTGCCGACAAGAGACCAACAACTAACTTGCGCTCTTGCTCGATCTTGGCGTTAATTGTGCATCTGACCCTTGGATCGATCCCTACTCCCAAGTCGAAGCTCAAATTGACGTTCAGGTAGTCGTGTGCTTTGCTATCGTTATCCTCATTCCCTGCATTTCCCTTGATGTTGCTGAAATTTAAAAATCTATTACATTGATTAACCTCTATCATGACCTCTTCAAAATTAACAGCATTAAGCGGTAACATATTGACGTGAATTCCTCCAATATCCATGTATACTATCATCACATAGCCGAAATCTTGAGGTTCGAACTCGTTGGAGAAACGATTAGGGGATCTCCTCCCCTTTCCCTGATTGCAATCAGCAAACTTGTGACCAAGATCCCTCAAACATTCAACCAAATTGTCAAGATCCAGACAATTTATTCCTTCTTCCCCAGGCATCGCATCCATCTCTATAGGCGAAGAATACTCTTCCCATCTTCGATTCGCCGCCATCAGGATCAAAAGCTCTAATACCTTTGATAGATCTCAATTGGTCTATGGAAATCAAATGCGGAATTTATATCGATTACGATCAACACAAACGATTGAACTATTCTCTTATTGTAGTACTTTCTAACTAATTTTGGACTATCTCAGACAATAGACCAAAACAGAAATGAATGGCCTCCTCTTATTTATAGCCAACAAAGAGTCACTGCCCCTAAAACTGCAATCTAGGTGAGGCCCACTTCCTTTAAAAAAAAAAAAAAAAACTAATTTTTTAGCCGGCGGCCTTATGTGATCAGTAAACTTACAGTATAATAATCATCATCGATAATTTTGTAGTATTTCAATTTTCCCAACAACTTTGTCCAAACGTAATCTGAAATATCAAGAAAATATTTTTGATACGACCAACTCTTACCGATCATTTTGTCGTAATTCAATTTTCCGAGAAACTTTTCTCCAAATGTAATTGGACCACGCACAATCATAAGGCAAATTAACATTTACCTGCCAGGCAAAACACACGTCCCACAAAAATAGATACTTTGGAGATATATACGTATATTCTGGTCCCAAAATTTCATATTCCAACACATGATGAACAACCACCACCTTAGCATAATTGACATTCCTACTGCCTACATACAATCAACCTAAAATCTAATTAGAGTTCAGCAAAATCCCACCACCTACTGTGTTTTCCCGGGATGAAATCCTAAACTTGTAGGCGGAAGGGCCCTGCTAATATCATACAGAAACCAAAATACACGCATTATACATGACTTGTATATCAGTCAAACCTGGGGGGAAGGCCCTGCTGAGTTTATGCTTTGCTCTGTATTCATCACCTTTGCAAAACGGCCTTTTATCCTCATCCTGCTATCAGCACGAGCTTTCCTGGATTCGTAGCGGATGTGTTTATCATACCTGTTGTCGTTAAGGACAAAACAGCAGAAGCTCAGTGATATACCTCATTGGTTTATCTCATGCATGCCATGCATGCTCAACGATTAGCATTCTCGGCAGGTACGTTTGAATCCACAACGGAATTCAATCAGATGAAGCCGAAAAGGGAAAAAAATTAATAATAAAAGGAAAAATTAAGTATTATTTTCCCATCTCCATTTGCAGCAGCAGTAAACCTCCTGAATAGTTGCTAGAGGGATGAAATAAACAGTTTTCTTTTTCTTTTTCTTTTTCTTTTTTTTTTTTTTTTTTTTTGATAAAACAAACAGTTTTCATTTAGCCCAACCATTTATGAGCATTAAGGTCCTCGATTGTACCTCCTTGCCTTCCTTTTCTCCTTGTATCGTGAGATCACAGAATCCCTATCCGGGGCTGCCAGCTCATATATGCTTTTGGGATGAGTGCCTTCTCTAATAATTCGATGATGTGGCTCTACTTTGTTGTCACTTGCTTGAGTTTCATCACTTTGGATATTGGAAGGCACTTCAACTTTGGCAGTTTCAGCAATGGTGCTTTCTGACAAGCCTCCAAGAGAAGGTACTTGAATGGTCTCGTCACAATGGTTGCCTTGCCAATGTAATCCACTTGCCTGAAAGGGACAGCCCAAACTATCAGTCTAGCCCTTTTTTCCCTTTAATGCTGTTGATAAAAACATAAATTTGGGTCAAGAAGAACAAATTCCAGCATGAAAGAATGAGAACCATAGACTACATCCGGATGAAACTGTTATGCTTACCTGCTAACTCTAACAACAGAAATCTCCAATGCAGCACAAATCTGAAATGAGATTATTGGTTTTCACTACAAAAGAACTTAAAATCCCCCAGATTTCAAATGAATATCCCAATGGAACCAAAGAGGTGCAATCAACAGAACAGCAAGGGATGCCAAATCTGCAAAATCACTTCATGAAATTGATTTCCCGTTGTGATAATTCACTTCCTCCCACCTCACTTTGACTCAGTACCCTATCTTCCAAAACCCATTCTATATACTATAGTAAGTTGCTTGCTTCTACAATTATCCTAGAAGGCATTGAACTTCTCCACCGAATGCAAAATGGCTTTCTCTAACTTGAATTTGGTTCTTATAAGAAAGGGCAAGAGAACTGCAAAGACAATTCTTCTATGATCAATAAACAATCAAAAAGAAAACTAGTTCCCCATGAATATTATACAAATCAAACACAAGTTGATGCTCTGTTTGTATTTCTACAGAAAGGAACCACAGACATGGAGGGGCAGGACACCCTGCTCAGCTGGCAAGATCAACACAACTTTCACATCAGCTACAAGACTGTGTTTCCAAAAGCATGGTTACAGCAAAAGATAAAGATGGATGCCTGTAGTAATCATTCTCAAAGAAACACATGCACTAGATACAAATGCAGTCACAAATCCTCTTTGACCACTACCTATTGTTGCTCCAACTACAAGATGCAAGTTATTCACTTATCATGCACGCATGAAAATCAATGATATAGGCTGAGTTTTTCAATTTCTTTACGAGGTAGATACCATGGATGAAAAGAGAGAACAGATTTTTTTTTATTTTTTATTTTTTTTTTTTTAAAAAAAAAAAAGGAATGAAATTTGCTTTCTTGCCATAAAACATTTGAAGTTATATTAGCTCACAGGTATGTGCTCATCAGGTGATTCATGCAGCTTCAAATTGGACCTATATCGATCTTTTAGAATGCATATTTCCAACAAAAAAAATTTCAAATCTGAGATTAAATAACAACATTAAAAATTAAGGGTATATTTGTTTAACACAAACTTTTCAATCAAAACTTTTCAATTTAAAACTTTTTACTCCCTACAATTATCCTATTTTTTAATATTTTTTTTACATTTTCCTATACAACTACGCTACTTCAACCATTTCGACATAACCACTCATACAACTAACATATTTATTTTAATTTTATTCTCCTTACTCCTCATCAATACCCCTATCATATCACATCATTTTCTCCCAATTCAAAAACTTTTAAACCCAAAACTTTTCATCCAAAGTTCTATCACTTCCCAAACACACCAGAAAGATGCATCCATGGGATGTTTGGAGTTAAAAATCTTGAGAATTCTTAAATAAATTCCTGATTTCTAGAGAATTTTCATGATTCATAAGTCCACCACTCTAATTCATAAAAGAATGCGAACAAATATGATCCACCATATTCATCACCTAAGTTATCCTTCCAGTAGTTCAAATTGGCTTCTAAAAGCACCTTGGCTACAAAAGTAATAAAATTAGCTATCAAATAAACATTGATGCTTCACCTCACTCGAATCTCCTAGAACATAGAACTGCAGAATTTGCATGAATTTTGCAAAGATAACTAAGACATTCTAGTATACCCAAAAAAAAAAAAGTGCATCAAAAACCACCTCAATGTTATGAAGATTGAGAATGCATATTAGCACGTACAGGCAACCCTTTCAAGTAACAATACAAAATCCAACGAATAAAAATTTTGTGGTGTTAGAAAAAAAAAAAACTGTATGAGTCTGCCTGGCAAGCCAGAATCAAACACCAGATATTCATCTCTTGTAAAATAAACTCTCTCATGGGCTCCAATCAAGGAGATATCCTCTATTGCATTGATTCAATAGAAAAATTAAGATAGAATCAAGCTTCCTCTTTTGTAGGCCTCTGGTAGTCCCAAACAACTAGCCACCTTTTCTACAACTGTCTTAGCCACTTCCAACCGACACGTCTCCCACTTGCTTCAGATGGACCCCTATGAGTTTTTTTCTTCTGCGATTCTTGGTTCTCACAAATCCAACCTTGATCTCGGCCTAATAGAAACACATGACTGTAACTGTCTCATCCCGTTTGGCACTTGTTGCTAACTTGGGCCTAAACTTTGCTGACTCGGTGTCCTATCCACCTCCACATCATTCCCAACATATTGAGAACTAACCTAGTCCTCCATGTGGAACTTGGAAGGAAAGAAACAATAAGCGGAATTGTTGGAGGTCCTCCCAGGTGTCATTTGACACTAGCAAGCCCATTCATCTAAACCAAAACTCCACGTGGGTGTTATTGCCCTCGCGACACCTACCTAATTGCAATAATGTAAGAGGGGAGAAGGGTGTTCACGCCACCCTTATTGATGTGAGACAGCTAATTCCAATGTATGGCTTGAGCAAAGATAAATGAAAAACATAGTATAGGCAACTCCCATCAAGAAGCTACTTAAAAGGCCCATAATACCGAGAAGAGAGCTAGTGAATGTGTCAGGTGCAAGCCATCGTTTGTTGAAAAAACTGCAATGTGAGTTACACCCCGTCGCCGTCCTAGAAGGTCATATTGCCATGGGACTAATTCACCATAAGCTTCATTCTCTGTTGTGCTTAAATCAAATTGTCTCAAAAGAGCTTCCAAGTGTGATCTGTTATTGAGCATCTCATTGACCTTGACCAAATAGGAATATTGTTTGCGATAGGGAGGTTTGTCGTCTTGCATTGATGAAAAGCCTAAAAGGTTGTACTGTCGTCGCAGATGGTACATTGAGCAATACCAAAATTCAGCCCATGGAAGCATGTCGAGACATTTTGCAGCTTTTGCACCAAAAGCATCTAAGATATGTTTCGGGTGTATTTGGAAATGGATAAAATTTTTAATAAAAAGTTGTAGAAATTAAAAGTTGTCAAATGATGTAATCTGATAGAGGTAATGATGGGAAATAAATAAGATAAAGTCGAAATAGATAGGTTAGTTGTGTTGGTAGTTGTACAGAAATAATTGAAAAGTAGGGTAGTTGTATAGAAAAATGTGAAGAAATTATTAAAAAATAGGGTAGTTGTGGAGAGTGAAAAGTTTTAGATTGAAAAGTTTTAATTTAACAACTTTCACTTGTTACCAAACACACCCTTCTTGTGTCCTATTTGTAACTTCAGTTTGGCCATCAAGTTAAGGTTGGTTCCTTAGTACTTGCAGAGTTGCTGCTAGAAATGGTTCTTAAGAATATTGGGCCCCAATTAGAAATTATTAACTTCAGCAACCCATGAAACTTCAACACATTTGAAAGAAACACCTTAGCCACGGAGTGTGTCGTATAAGGATGAGCCAATGCTAAGAAATGTGCATATTTGGATAGGTGTTGACCGTGACAAAATTACTTTCCCCTAGCTCATGTCAAGCCTTCAACAAAATCAATGGAAATTTCTGACTAGATCGTCTACAAAATGGGTTACAGCAATTCCACCTACTTTATCAGTTGGTATTCGACCCCATTGCATGTGTCACATGCAACAATGAATTGCCTAATACATGCTAGCATTTTCAGCCAAAAGAAATTTTTGTGGATCTTCTTAAAAGTTCGAAACATGCCTACATGGCCACCCAGTCCGGAACTATGGAAGTCAGAGAGCAAGCCTAGAATCAAGGGTTGTCTGCCATCAAGACTATGCACCAAAAATGATAGAGTAAGCCATTTGCAACTAAATACTTGGGAAACGTCCACAATGTCTCTGCAGCTCATCCTCTTAATTCTTTCAACGCCGGCGACTTTCAATTTTCCTTGATAATGTGTTGCAAGAATGAAAATTTTGATCTGAAAAACTATGATTGTAGCAGTGGTCATCTGCTTAGAAAGTACATCTCCCTTTTGTACTCCACAGCAAAGTCATATCCCATTAATTTGGTCATCCACCACTAAGGGTCACTAAAGGATCCTCTAGGTTATCAAGTGCTTGAAACTTTTCTTGTAATGAACCACTAAACAAGTAGGTAAGGCCTCCATTTCTTCACTGTCGTGACCATGAACTACTCATATACTGATTTCTCATACAATTGAATTAATAACACCTTACAAAAAAGTAATGGGATGCCCCTCTTGGCTTAGGACTACCGCCACCCCACCCCCTGATATAATGCAATCTATCACAAATCATTTGGAGAAGTCTGATGGTTTGAGGATAGAACTAGACCATCGCCTCTTTTGCGCTGTTGGAATGACTCTATTGCCATGGGTAACCATTTGGATGCATTCTTTTTTAGCAGCAATATGAGTGGTGTGATGATCCAACCATAGATCTTGATGAACTTTTTTTAGTAACCCTGCAACCCCAAAAACCCTCACAACTGCTTTATTATCTTCAAGATCAGCCACTGCTAAATACATGCCAACTTGTTGGGTTTTACCCCTTAAGGGGATACCAAGTGGCTCAATAACCAATCTGCTGCTTACCGATTCCCTTAAAACTTGTATGTTTAAGTACAAGTGATGCAAATGGATTGTCCAAGATGAACTGAAAACCAATATATCATCAAAGAAAATAAAAACCAACTTATGCAAATCTCTACCAAATGCCAAATACCCTATTTATGAGGCGTAAGAATCTTTCTAGCATTTCTGGTGCACTTGAAAGACCGAACAACATCAAAATACTCGAATTGCACAAGATGTCTATAAAACACAATCTAGTGAATGTTCTCTCTCTACATTCGGACTTAAAGATAACTCTCCTGTAAATCCAACTTTGAATATGCGGTTGCCCTTGCGATTTCATCCAATAATTCGTTGATAACCAGATCGGGGAATTTGTTCTACATGATGTCTATGTTAAGTGCCCTGTAGTAGATCCATATCCACGATCACTTATCTCTCTCCTTAACCAATAGGATTAGGGATATAACTCGAGCTCATAAAACATGTGTTCTTCTCAACCCTAACCATAATTCTATTTATAAAATTTAAGATCTAACGTGGACCATAACCCCACCCTTAAAACCTAAACCCCAACCACATTTGTGAAAATTAGGTTCGAGTTAGAAATCAAATTGAATTCAAGTTGACAATTTTTCATTTGATTTTTTTATGAAATTTTCATTTGATTTAAGAGTGAGAAATTTAAAATTTCATACAAATATACAAGAAGAACAAATCACATAAGCAAAATAATAATAAATGGTCTAACTATATTTTTATTAAAAAATAGTAAAATATAACATATTTATAGAAGAAAATTTAATCTTTCCAAACAAAATAAAGAAAGAAAATTAATAAACTTAAAATTTAATAATATAAATATAAAAAATAGATGTAAATGAAAATAATATAATTGCAACATAAAAACATGTATTTGAACATAAATATAAATAATATAAAGTACACAAATATAAATAAGTATTGTTGAGGTGTTATGTATATAATCTATTTTCTACTAAATATAAAAATAGAAAATCGAGCTGGGGTTCAAGTTTGCTTCAACACTAACACTAAATCTATTTTACAAATCAGGTTCTTGGATTCAGTGTTCTAAAATGACAAACCCTAACATTGAAATTTTTCAAGTTTTATCAGTCGAGCTCATCCCAACCTAGCCCAATTACACCCTTGAATAGGAGTAAGGCCAAGATGGGGCTCATATTGTGTTCAATCCATCCCTTCTTCAAAAATCCCTATACCTAATTCTCTCTCTCTCTTCCTTTTAATGGTGAGGGTATCTATATGATCGAATGGCCGCTTAGAGTTGAATTGGGTAAAAGCATGATGTGATGATACAAATCCCATGTCGTGGACAACCATTTTGGTTCCTTGAATACTTCCAAATAGTATCCCAATAAGCTCTAATTGCCTCCTACAATCCTCTTGCAACTCCCCTCCCCCACACCCCCCTCCCCCAAAATAACTTTATAAGGTTATAATGTGAATGGCACCTCTTGGTCTTGGAGCAGGAAGAGTTGGTGACCTTGCTGGTTCATTTTCCACATTTGGCCACATGACGATAGTAGTAGGTCACTAGATTTCAACCATCGTAGTTGATAACTCACTCCTACTTTCATGAATCACATAGTTATATTGGCCCAGTTGCATGTCATGCTTCCACGCAATTCCTAGAACCACATCCATGTCCCCCCAGTTTGAGAGGGTATACTTCCACCCTAGTTTCCAATCCTTGAATCATGAGCACAAACCTTGATAAAATCCCTTGCACAGCTCACTGCTTGTCATTCACTATTACCATTACAAAACTTGTGTGGACTACACACATAACCCCAACTTACTAACCCATTTATTGTGAAGAAATAGTGGAAGCTCTCATTATCTACTGGAAATACCAAGTCTTGCCCATTGATGATCCCCTTAACTTTCATGGATTTTGAATGCTCAACACTTACCAATGCTTTGAGATGGACCGTAAATAGTTCTAAGTCATTATGGTCCCCTGCCTCAACCTCACCTTCTTACTATAACACGTGTAGTTTCTTCTTGTAACCCACATGCCCACAACTAAATTATTAATTTTTCATTACACGTGTAGCTGAGGCCCTTGTACCTATTGTCTTGCATTTGCTCTTAGGTCATTTTCTTGGCTAGAATGACCACTTATTCCCCTGTCTAGAGCTCTTTCCCCTTGGTTCGACCCACCTCCATGGTCGGATTGGTAACCCCTGCACCCAACCATCTCTGCTCTAATATGGCTTTCTAAATTTTGTCATTTATCTTCTTCGACCATTCTATCACCTCTACAACTGTATCTGGATCAATCAACCATTTCGTTATTCCCAAATCCTCCATTGGTTGCCCCATGATTCATCACAGTAAGATATCTTAAGACAAAGCTAATGCCCAATTAGACAACTTCTCAGAGTCCCACAAGTACTAATCTAAAGGCCCCTTTTGATGAATCTTGACGGGGCCTTCAAATTGATTAACATTTGGTTTTCATCACCAAAATGAATTCTAATGTTCATATCAAAACTCTTCCACCATGAAATCTTTGATTTTTATTGGCCCAAAAAAACCATTCAATGGTCTCCCCATCAAGTGGAAGAAAGTTGTCCTCACCTTTTGTTCTTTTGGGGTCTTATTCAAATTGAAATGTATCAAGGCCCTTATTAGCTATATGCTTAGGACTTCAAGAAAGGTAGTAAAACCGAACTAATAGCCAAGGATTCCCTTGCAACAAAGTCTCCTCAACATCCAAGTAATGGTTTCTTTCTTTCATAGTTTCAGAAATTGAGTTCATACCTACTTAGATTGTTTTGAATTATCAAGACATTGCCACCACCACCTCCATGTTAATGGTCTAAGAGCACTTGACTCATGGTTAGGTTGTCTATTCCAACTCGGAGTCTTCTGTTCTTGCTCCTTGGTCTAAGAGCACTTGACTTATGCTTAGACTGTCTATTCCAACTGGGAGTCTTCTGTTCTTGCTCCTTGCAGCTACTGGCCTTTTGGCAGGGTTGCGCATCAACCATAGTCAGGGGCTATACTAGTTGCACGAATCGCCTTCCTCAATGGCACGCCAAGTCATCCTCTTGAGAGCTATGATACCACTTTGTGAGAATTTACATGGCAAGACAAACTTAGACATTGGATGTTCCTTTCTTGTGAAACACGACAAACTCAAACATTGGATATTCCTTTCTTGTGAAATAAGCTTGTAGATTTAACAAGGCTCTAATTAAGGGGGAGCCATCCTCTATTTCATTGATTCAAAAGAAAAATAAAGAAACAATCACACTTCCCCCCTTTCTTTTATAAACCTCTAATGATCCCTAACCATTAACCTCCCTTCCCTATAGCTGTCATAATCACCTTCAACCAATGTTATCAAAACCGAACCAATAAATAAATTAGTTTTGTTTGAAGTTTGAACCAATTTCGCAAGCAAGTTTGAACCAGTGACTTCAACATTATATATTTATAATGTCACAAATATTTAATTAATTTTAGTTAATTATATACTAACAAATGCTTATATTCATAACTTCTAAGACTATTTGATCAACTTAGAAGCTATCACTCTACTTACAAAAATATGTAGAAAAAATTCAGTAGAATCTTTTAAAGACAACTAAGCACAAATATAATATATTAAATTTTAAAAAAAAGTTGACATCATTAATGGACCTAAAAAAATTGCCTACAACTCTACAATAATATAATATACAAATTTATAAATTACAATAACGAAATCATAAGAATACATTCAATTTGATTGTCAAATTTTCCAATCCCGAATTAATGAAGATTCAGATTTGGTTGTTTAAAGTCTTAAAACTCGTGTTAGTAGCAAACTCGCACAGTGGGTAATTTTTAGTAAGGCTATGGATAGCGAAACATCACCACTGCCTTCACCTTGCCATTAAATCATGAACTCATATAGCGAGCATGAGATTTTCGCATGCAACTTGCATTGAATGCTATGAACTAGCCCTGGTATTTGGACTTACTTTTTGCAGGTAACGGTGCCCACACAACTTCGTGGAATGTGCAAGAGCAAGTGGTTGCAAAGTTACATGGTTCGCAAATTTTTTATGAAACCATTGGAACCAGGTCCAACCGATTGGAATGGTCGGACCATGGTTCACGCAATCTAAAATTTTGGACATTCAAATGAACCTACCTACCCACCAATTCATAGTCGAACCAGCCGGACCAGTCTGGTTCTGATATCGATGCCTTCAATAGACATTTCTCCCACTTGCTCAAGATGGATCCCAACAAGTCTGCTACTTCTGCAGTTCTTGGTTCTCACGAATCCAACCTCAATCTCAGCCTAATAAAATCTCATCATCATGATCTCATCTCATCTGGCACTTGTTACTGACTTAGGTCAAACTTTGTTAACTCAATAACAATGCCCCATTCACCTTCGCATCATGTTCATATCAAAACATCATTACCAACATGATTGATGTGAGGGCAAACTGTGATACACTATTTTAGATTATTATAAAATAAGGGAAAGTCAACATCCAAATTCCATGCTCATCAATTCAAGGATTTGGCTATTCCCATATTACCAAAACTTTTGAATCTTGACATAGGGTATTCTCAAGATAATCCACATACCCAATAGTTTCATTGATAACTCACACATGGATATGCAACTTTTAAAGATATAAGATAAAAATAAAAAGTAAGCAACAAATATAGATAAACTGCAAACATGGAAAGAAGGATGAACAGGAGCAGCAGATAAACACCTCAGAACCAGGTACAGAGATAGGCGTTTGATCACGATCAACTTTTGAAACCACATTCGGGATTTCAATATTTTGATTTGATATTTGTGATTGGAATTCAAAAAGAGGTTCCAGCTCGGCATTGTTATTCAAGTTGGCTTCTGTCTTAACCAGATCACGGAGCTGGTGCAGTATTTCATCCTTGCGTTTCCCACAAGCCACACTTCGATGCTGGCACAAGAAAAGAACGATAAGATGAAAGTCAGAACTATTACTAAGCAATTACCATAAAAGCAACTACTATTTGAGATCAAACCGACCCCACCCCCCACCCAAAACAACACACGAATAATTGCGGAGACAAAGGATAATGTCAGTAATTAAAATACATTTTCTAATCAACCACTCTAGAATGCACCTCTGAAATTCACTTGCAGCTCATTACTATTTAAAGGTTGCGCGGTCTGTCAGGCTAGAAGTTGTAAACTATCTACAGGTAGACTTGGCCAAACAGATACCTCCCTGAAAGGAGGACTTAAAATTTTCGTGTCCAGTGGACCACATATGAATTACATGTCTGTAAATAATAGTTCCTCTTTTATCTGCAAAAATAGTAGAATCAGCCTCCAAATATGTAAAAACGGTAAATGAATTACCAAAAAGCAGCCTTTTCATTTTGAGTGCCCGAACGATTTGATACGCATCTAAGCACCAATGGTGGGGGGAGAGAGAGAGAGAGAGAGAGGGAGAGAGAGAGAGTACAAGTACCCAACGGAACACAAAACACCAGTTTCAAGTTTTCATGCCTCAGAACTCAAAAGCG
>JAXCLR010000050.1:60598303-60611228 GCA_035584095.1 Annona squamosa | reverse complement strand
AATGAATTACCAAAAAGCAGCCTTTTCATTTTGAGTGCCCGAACGATTTGATACGCATCTAAGCACCAATGGTGGGGAGAGAGAGAGAGAGAGAGAGAGAGTACAAGTACCCAACGGAACACAAAACACCAGTTTCAAGTTTTCATGCCTCAGAACTCAAAAGCGTCAAAGATTACGACGCAGGGTCTAAACCCAAGTCAAGCAATTCAATAAACAACTCTCATTAAACAGATCTTAAAAAGGAAAAGTCAATCCCACCCTCGCGATAAAAATGTAAAATAAACACATGCTTTGCAATCAAAACAAAGAAAATCCAGTAAATTTCCCTTTTTCTCTTTCACGCTAAACCCAATTCCAATTCAATCAAAAAAGGGGGAAAAAATTATAAAAAAACAATTCCAAACACATGCAACAGGACAGCACTGAGAGAAATCAAATTATCATCCTCACTTTGGGTGGTGGCGGAACCCCAAGAGTCAGGAAATTACGGCCGGAATCGTTCGTGGTGGGAACAATCAAATCGTCCAGGCTAACAACTGGCGGCGTCTCCCACACCCAAGCATCCAGGAACCCATCAGCCATTGCCGCTGCATCTCCCTCGTCGTCATCTTCCAAAAGCAGCTTCTCTTCAAACCCCAGAGCCGAACCGAACTCGAAGGCCGAGGGGCACCCGGAGAACCCATCGAGCGGGCGGCGGTCGTGGCGCACCCCGGGCGATCCGCGGCCGTCATGGCAGTCCCAGTCGCAGTTGTGGCAGAGGAAGAGATCGTGGGCGTAGCAGCGGATGGAGGCTGGGCCGGAATCGCAGACGTCGCAGAGGTGGGAGCGGAGGTGCTTGGAGAATAGCGCGTTCGCAGAGTGGACGTGGCGGTCGCAGGCGAAGCAGAGCTTGGCCGAGTCCGCCCGGCAGTAGAGCAGAGCCGCCGATTCGCCGCAGTAGTCGCAGAGACTCTGCTCTAGGCGCTGCAGCTGTTGTCTCTGCTGTTGGGTGTGGGCGATTTCTCCTTTCTCATCATCTTCTGGTGGTGGGCGTGGGAAGCTGCTGCCGCTGTAATGGCGGTCTTTGGGAGAAGACGCCATTGGAGTTTTTCCTTTCAGCCGATGCAGAAATGCCGGTGCGTATTTGTCTTGGGTGGTTGATACACGTTGATTTTTCTTTGCTTGTTCTATCTACAAACGACTGCTGCTGCTGCAGCCGTTGCTGGTGCTTGGCAGTGGGAACAGCTAACGAGTAACGAGGGAGATAAAATTTTTGCTCTGACGGAGAGAGATAGATGATACACCGGCGGTGATTACGAATCAATTTACTCATCTAATAGAGACAAAATGCAAAAGCATGAACTTGCTGATCTTGTCAACGACTTGGATTTTAATGTGTTTGGGTGGGATGGGAACTCACCTTTAACCATTTATATTGAAATACTCAATGTTAAGTGTAAAAGAAAATTAGAGAAATTGTTTATCTTTTTGGATGACGAAATAAAAAAAATAAAAAAAAATCTTTGATGAAAAATAAAACGACTACGGATTTTTATCAAAATGGTAAGGAAGATTTTTTTAACTGTTTTTATTTGATAATAAACTTTTTACTCACTTCAATTATCTCATTTTTAATTATTTATTCATATTTTCATATATAATATTTTATTTTTAAATTATTTCTATACAATTATCCATACAATTAACTTATTTATTTTATTTTTATTTTTCTTACTTTTCATTATTATCTTTATTATATTATATTTTTATTTTAAAAATTTTTATATAAAAAAATCTTATCATTTATGGGTGTGATTGGTTCGATAAAAAACTTGTGACGAAGAATTGTGAGCACATGTCAAATTAATAAAAAATGATATGATCTAATGTGGATAATGATGAGAAATAAAGAGAATAAAGTTAAAATGGATAGGTTAGTTGTATGGATAATTGCGTAGAAATGATTGAAAAGTAGAGTAGTTTGTACGGAAAAATATAAAAAAAAATAATTATAAATAAAATAATGATAAAGGATAAAAATTTTAAGTTAGAAAGTTTAGCCGTACAAATTTTGGCCGCACGCAAGCATACCTCATGAATTTTACAGCTTTCGAGTCTTACCTAGAGAACCAAGAGAGCTTGCCCGTGACTTGTCGCTTCCAAAGGCTTTTGGCTTTTTGCCACAGTTTGAAGGCAACAAATAAATGAGGGCAGGAACCGTGTCCAAGTCATAATAAATTGCTTGGTAGGAGTTGTACAAATGTTATTATGACCTCTTCAAAAGAAGATAACTATCTGATACAATATTTTTTTTCGAAATTATTTTTATCATTCTCACAAAATAAAAAAAAAACTTATTTTTTCGTTTTCATATAATTTTTCTTAATAGCTGTTAAATTTCTTAAAGTCAACTCTTATGAATATTTTTTGCATCTTTTGCACTAATCTCATCCAAGTGTGACTTGGGCAGGGATAAGCCAAACTCAAATTTAAACTGTGTTAGAATTTTTTTTACAATCCAAGTTAAGATATTTCAAGGGATTGGATTTATAAATATGATAAGGTAAGAGTTTAATTAAACCCAAAATCTCAATATTTATTTTTCATTTTATATTTATTATATACATAATATCTAAATAATATTTTCTTATATATTGTGTATCTTATGTTATTTATATTTATATTTTAATATATATTTTTAAATTATATTACAAGTAAAGTGTATTATTTTCATTTATTTTTATTTTTATTTTTATCGTTTACTTTAAGTCATCAATTTTCTTTCTTTATTTGGTTTTCAACGTTAAATTTTCTTCTAGAAATATTTTTATATTGCTATTTAAAAAAAATATTCCGTTTGACTATATATTATTATATTTATTTATATGGTTTATTATTATTATATATTCGTATAAAATTTGTCACTTTAAAATAAATGTAAATTCATTAATTTATATTCCTCATTAACCTTTATTTCAACCTAAGCTGATTTTTAAAAATAAAATTAAGATTTATGTTTTATAAATAAAGTTAGAATTAAAATTAGGATCAAAGTTAACTCGAATTTTATAAGTTCGAATTGCAATCCTAAAAGGATCATATATCCAATCTTAAACCTGCCTAGCCCTTACAAAAATAAGGTCAAATAAATCATGAAATAAATATCTAACTCAACAATTGTAATTAAAATTAAATTATTTATTTTGGTGTATACTAATTTTTCATCCAAATACGTTTGAAAACAGTACAAACTCTAAATAATGACATAGATTAATTTAAACATCAATTTCAAAGTTCACTGCAAATTTTTAAAACGTTGCAAAAATTCCAAATCCACGGCCATGTTGCAAAAATTCCAAATCCATAGGAACATATTGGTGTATGGAAAAGTAATTTATAATCTTCTATTTAATTACTCGCATATATATATATATACGTGTGTGAATATTTGCTCATAAAGGTAGAGATAAGAGGAAGAATTCATTTCTTCCAACACTTGCAAATTTATTTTCTGGTAGTTAAGCATGCAGATTGGTTCGTTGAATTTTTGCAAACGATTATCCCAATCGGTTGGATACTTGGATTAGATATTATAGAATTTCTGTAAAGATTTTCATTTTTAGAGAAGTTACTTAAATTTTAAAAGAAAAATACTTCAATGGTCGTCAACAATTAATGAAGATTTCTTTGTGACACCCATTACATTAATGATTAAACTAAACTTTTTGTCCACCCACTTTATTTAATAATCTCTTTCTAACACCCATTACATTAATGATTAAACTAAAATTTTATCATTCCACTTTATTTAATAATATTTTGCTAGCATGATATAAACAATTATTTCAATCAAATTCGTGGATATGTCATGCCTACTTAAAATATGAATAATCCTATATAAACTATGAAAATTGCCTAGAATCATTCATAGATGTGTTAAAACGTAATACTTAAAAGGATGATGTTTTAGTTCCACCAAAAAAAAGATTTAGATAATTTACATATTGAATAAAAAAATTGAAATTAATACACAAATCAAACCATTTTATAATATGAATTTTTTTTCCAAATAGTGCCCATGTACACTTTTGATATGGGGTTTTTTAAAAATATACCCATAACATTTATCCTTAATTCTAAATGTACTTGTAACATTTTCAAAATCTTAAATATACACATTACATTTGCATTTATCCTAAAAATGTCCATTCTATCAAGAATCGTTAATTAAATTTTTTTATAAATATCTAAAATACTTATATTGTAAAATAATAAATAAAAAATAAAATAGAAAGAAAATGAAATTAAGGCTCTCTAAATGTAAAACTCATGTGAAATTAAGGCACCAATGAATTATGACATTTGATTTTTTCAATTTCATCCTTAAAACGTCATAGGTGTATTTGACATTTGATTTTTTCAATTTCATCCTTAAAACGTTATAGGTATATTTGATATTAGGATTAAACGTAGTAAATATATTTGATGAAAGCTCTTTGATACAGACAAAACATAATTTTCTGACTAAATAAATTATTCTAAACGCATTTTGTAGGTTGGATTTAAATCCATCAGCAAGATGGACCTAAAATGAGGTTAGCTAACTGAACTCTTACCGTCGAAGTTTCCAAATGTAAGCATACATTCTAATTATTTATTTGTTATTATAATCTATTTTCGACTTTCAATCCTTAACCCAAACTTACTTTTAAAAATAAACTTAGCCGTAGGATTTTAAAATGAAAGTTTTCGAGAACGGTTTTTTCACAAAATAGGGTAAAACATACAACTTATGTAAATCTTTTCATGTTCTTATTCAATCTAATTCATTCATTGGTAGAACTATTTACTGGATGGCAAACATTTCTAAAACACCACTAATGAAGGAACTATTCACTGGATGGCAAACATTTCTAAAACACCACTGATGAAGGAACAAATAGTTAATTTTAGAACAACTTATTATCAACCTCTTACTGATACGAATCTATCTAATTCAAAAAAAAAAATCTTGCACCATTAGAAAACAAGAAAAGACATGAGTTTTTAACGAAAGAAATGTATAATTATATTAAGAAAAAGTCAAGACAATTAAAACCTCTCAAAATAGAATAAATATCTAAAATTCGCCATTATAGATATTTTTTCAGGGTTTTGCCTAAATGCATTTAATACACTTAGGCTCGGTGCACCTAGGTGAATTTAACTTATTTTTAAAAAAAAAATTACGCAACTTTTAATTAAGTGTGTTTAATATCCGTATTAATTTTTACTCTTTTTGGAGAATTATGCATATTTTTAATTTTTTAAAATTAATGAAATTTTAGTAATTTTAAATTACTAAAAAGGTCATTGATTTTAAAAATCAAAAAAATATCTATGAATATCCAAAAATGGTAAAATTGATACACATGTTAAATATATTTAGATTAACAGTTATGTAAAAAAATTAAAAAATTAAAAAATTAATATTTACACCCAAGTGCATAGGATCATGCTCTATTTTTTTAAGCACATTGTCGTAGTAGTAATAAATTGGAGTTATGTATCCACTTTTTAAAATTATGTTTCTATTTTTTATGATATTTAAAACTGAGATGATTCGGAAAAAATGCCGTTTGATTCTTCTAAGATGGAATCAAATTTTGAGAAAGTGTTTACAAAATCTTCTTCTATGGGAATAAATGCTTCATGGAAACTATGCCTTACACATTTGAGATCCCAGGAGTTCCTTTGTCCAATCTATTTGTCCTCTTCTTGTTACTTGTTATCTCATTTGTACACCTTTTTTTCTTTGTTTTCCAAGCTTCGTGAGTTAAGGATAGAGCTCAAGAGGATCAATTTTTTTAAAATTCTATCATATACAATTGAGTTGCAAAACCTTCTGAATGAGTATCCGACGAATGTTCAAGAGTAACTACTTTATTTAATCAGACAAGATGTGAACCTTCTAGTTTCATGTACTCGTGAATCACCCCATTATGTCATTTCATTTTATTTATTATCACAATCATCCATACGTGCAATGCCTTCTTTAATTAATTAATTGCCCGAACTTGCAAACCATTTCATCCTTAATTAATTGCTATATCATTAATTATATATTTATATTTTTTCTATCTCGTCAAATGAATTTTTACCCCCAATAGTAGAAGACGACTCTCATAGTAATACGAGTAGGGGACGCCACGACGATGCATTTGTGGGCCGGCGTTGGTTATAATCCTACAGGATGTAGGTGTATTTAAGCGGTATTTTACAATTTAGTCTTTTTGTAATTAGGGTTTTATAATTTCCCCCCTAGGGTTGGGTTTAGGAAGAATTTCCCTCCGGTGGGAATATATTTCATCATAACATCAGTATATGTCATCATGTATATAATATAAAAAAAAAAAAAAAATACAAGTAGGGATGCGAGCTCCCCTAATAAATGGGTGTCAGAGGGTAGATAATTTTGTACATGTGTGTGAAAATGAGTATGGCCACGAGTACGTAAAGAGATGTGATATCTATCAATTTGATAACTATAATCAGTATATGGTGAGAAAATCCTTAAACCTGGGAGAATGCGTCTCCTGAATAAGATGGAATAGACGACTCCGTTTTTATTCATGCACCAAACATATGACTGGTCACATCATCAAGGAATTCTAGATCATTCCACATACAAATTAAAACAGGACCACAGCCAACTAACAATTAATGTACAATACTACAGCTATTTTGCGTATTAATTTGCCTCATTTTCTGCTCAAAAACAGCGCAAAGTAGTAGAAATTAACGCTAGAAGAAGTGAATATCCATGAAAATGGAAAAGGCACTGCGGAGAGGAGAACAACTCCAAGAATGTATTATTTCCCTATATTTCAATTCAACTTCTGAAAAAAAAGAGAGTCATATATTGGCCATTAGACAAAAAATATGTATCGAGACATTTTTTAGTATTGTTTACATACTATGACTGAAAATAGAATACATATGCATTTTTTTAATTAAAATTATTTAATTTACTTGGAATATTGTAAATAATGTATCCGGAATAAGTAAAATTGGCAACAAGAAATTGAAATTCATTTTTGGTGACCTTTATTGGCAACAAAAAGTTTTTATTAATAAGTAAAATTTATTTGAAGAAAATTATCTTATTTATGGTGATACTTTTATTTTTCATGCTTATAATAATAATTTTACAATCAAATCAAAATTTGATTATTTAGATAAAAATGATGAATTATTAGTAAAAGTAAAAATTATGAATTATTAGCAACTGAATTTCTTTTTATTAATTTTTAACTGGTATACAACCAATTGTTGGCAATCATATTTTTCTTAATAATCAAACTTTGACCTTTTGCATGAAAATTCACTACAAGAAAATGTAGCCAAATTTTTATAATCAAGATTTTAATTTGGTTATGTTTAATCGCATCAAAAGATTTAGTTGCATTTAATCATATGCAACCGAATTAAATTATGTTTTATTACTATTTGCAGCTTTAAATGTAATTTCGGTTGCATTTTAATGTAAAAAATGGTTACATTCAATCAAATACCACCTTTCAAAAATAACCGATTATTTGTAGCTAAATTGACTACGAAAAAATTAACTACGTCCATTTTGGCCAAAAAAAAATCAAAATGTATGTGGCAATTAGATGAGATTTCCTTCATTTCGTATCCTGCGTAGCGATTGCTTTATCTCAATGGGGCGTAAATTGAAGTTTAAACACAAGAACCGATAAAGAAGAGTGATTCTCAACCAATATGTTTATGATTTTTTAATATCTAAAACTTTCATAATATTCATCTAAATATATATAGCTTATAGTGTCAAAATTGAAATATTTTAAAGATTTGTACGTAATAAAGATATTCATATTAGTTTACATTCACATCGTTTAAATGTAAAAAAACTTTAAAAATTACAAAAGTAGACATTAACTAGTATAAATCATTCCCAGCAAAAGATTGTAGGGAATCATTCTCATGATAAAAACTTGAACACGCATGAATTAATTTCGTTGGATGGAAGGCATTATTCCCAATTCATGTCACTTTATTGGTTGGTATGCCTTTTAGTGCGATTTCCGGAATAAGCCCGGGCGATGGTTGCAGCACGCTAATTCAAGGTGTGTTCGACGATGAGTAGAAAATATTATGTTAAAATTTTTCAATTTAAAACTTTTTATTATCTACAATTATTGTATTTTTTAATTAATTTTTCATATTTTTCTATACAACTACCCTACTTTCAATCATTTTTACACAACTATCCACATAACTAACTTATCCATTTTAACTTTATCCTCTTTACTATTTATCATTATCTCTATCATATCACATCATTTAACAAATTTTACTTTTCAAAAGTTTTACCCATTATAAAAAATATCCTCAATTCCAAGATTCCTCAATTCAGTTCCAAGATTAATCAACCTTCACAACCAGAAAGAAAGAAATCAGCAGGGGTGTAACTTGGGCTGGGTTGAGCCGAACCCAGCCTGTTGAACTCGAAGAACCTGAGCCCAATTTCCCATTTTATATTTATTATAAAATATATTATATACATACTATTTAAATAATATTTCTTTAGATTCTTCATATTTTATGTTATTATATCTATATTTGAATACATATTTAGCATATTGTAATTTCATTGTAAATAAAGTATACTATTTTTACTTATATTTATATTTTATTTTTATCATTTACTTTTACACTTATTAATTTTCTTCCTTTATTTTAGTTTTGATGTTAAATTTTTTTAAAATATTCTTTATATTATTATTTTTTAACAAATATGTAGTTTGTTTATATATTATTATATTTACTTACATGATTTGTTATTATTATTTCTTCATATGAAATTTTAAATTTATAATTTTTAAATAAAATGTAAATTCATCAACATAAATTTCAACTCGAAACTCAACCCGAACCCAATTTTCAAAAATAGGGTTACGGTTTAGGTTTGACAAATAGGATTAGGGTTAGGGTTAGGATTGATGTTTTATAAATAAAATTAGTATTAGAGTTGAGATGAACTCAAGTTTCATGAGCTCAAGTTGCACCTCTATCTGTAACGCTCGGCACCCAAGGGCAGGAGTGCAACTTGGGCCAAGTTTAGCCCAAACCCGGCCCGTTGAACCCAATTTCTAATTATGTTAAAACTCTCTTTTCTACGACCCGAACTGGATGAACTTGATTTGTAAATGTAATAGGGTTAGGGTTGAAGTGAACCCGAGCCCGATGTTTATTTTAAATATATTTTAAATATAATATCTAAACAATATTTTTAAATATTTTTGTATTTTATGTTATTTAAATACATGTTTGATATATTGTAATTATATTATAAATAAAGTATATTATTTTCATTTATATTTATCTTTTCTTTCTATAATCTTCTTCATTTATCTTGTTTTTTATGTTAAATTTTTCTAAAGATATTTTTTATAGATGAATGATCCTATTACCCGGGGCTAAACAAATGTCCCACTTCAAGAAACTCATTTACAACAATTTTTTTCTTCATACACTTGTTTATCTAAGTGTATTTAACGTATAAAATAAATTTTACAATTTTTAGATATGTGTCTATATTTTTTTAGATTTTTAAAGATAAGAGTATTTTAAATGCATATATACACAGATGTTTAAAAATCTTAAAAAAATATACACACATATTCAAAAATGGTAAAACTTGATTTATATGTTAAATACACTTAAATAAACAAGTGTACGAAGAGAAAACAAAAATGTTGTTAAAAATGAATTTTTTGAGATGGGTAAGTGAGACATTTGCTTAGCTCGGACTAGCAGCATCACTCTTCTTATTTATATTGTTATATTTTTTAAAATATGTGATTTGACTATATATTATTATGTTTACTTATATAATTTGTTATTATTATACATTCATATAAAATTTTAAACCTATCGCTTTTAAAGAAAATGTAAATTTATCAATCTAAATTTCAACTGAAACTCGATTTTCAAAAATAGGGTTATGATTTAGGTTTTACACATAGGGTTAAGGTTAGGGTTAGGGTAGATGTTTTATAAATAGGGTTAGATTTAGGGTTGAGATAAACTCGAGTTTCATAAGCCTGAGTTGCACCCCTAAAAATCAGCCTAAACTGAAACTTCGGTTGTTTACCCTATATAATGAATAATCAAAACAAAATGTGTGACTAAAAATGAAAATGGGCCACTTAATACCGCCATTTTCCAAAACCATTTGTGGGTGGGTGAAACCCGTCACAATAATTGAAGATATTTAATACAAAAAGTTTCCAAATCCTTATTAATTAACTGGTCAAATTCCAAGAATTCATATGGCATATGTTAGGGTTGAGAATACGTTGCAAGCACGGATCGAGAACACCAAAAATAATGTGGATCAGCTCCAAGTCTACTCTACTAGAGAAAAGAATAATTAATTAATCACTAAATAATTATAACTTTCCTTTCATAGACAATAAATTGCCTCTCTTAGAGAATCTCTCACATAGACTCTCTCTTTGTGTTCTCTCTCCAAATCCTAAAAACCACATGTCTATTTATAATTCTCATATAAAACTCGCATAACCCATACACATTCTCAGACTTATTCAATTAAGATATGTAAAATGTAAGACACACTTAATAAATTTTCACCTTGGCTTGAATTTTGCGCACAACAAGCCAACTCGTAGAGAAACTTATATGTTCAACCATCTACATTCTTCCAACTCTGTTTGAATTCACACAGTCCATTACACCCCTCCTAGGTGTTGCGTACAACTCATCTCTACCATACAATCTTCGGTGGCTTCACCGGAACTACATCTTTTTTTACACTTCCTGCCAACATATAAAGATTTCTAGTCTTCTGACCTTTCATCATAAACATAGTTCCTTACATACCTTAAGAACCCCAACTCCAGCCAAAATCTTGAAACTTCTGTGGTCTGATGTTCCCAATGATATCAATTTCATCCGCAAATCAAGAACATGTCTCAGATCAATTAACGTCCATACAACTCCATTAAACATGCAAATCTGTATTGTACCAACTCTAACAACTCTGCTATTTGCCTTGTTTATCATTCTTGTGGTACCATCATCACACTCGTATAAATTGAATTATTCCTTATCCGCACACATGCAAAAGAAACATTTAGAGTCCAAAATCTAGTCATCACTGCTTTTAGATGCTTCTGCTATAAGCAACACATTGCTATCAACATTCATAACAACTGAAGAATGATCTAATGATTCTACGTCATCTTTCTTCTTTTTTCCTTTTTTCTTTTCTTTCTCTTTCTTTTGACTCTCTTTTTATTTATAGCAAACTCTTCTTATTTGACTCTTCTTGCTGTATTCCCAACATTCAATATTTCTATTTGTTTGGGATGAACTCCTGAATTCGGTCGGACTATTTGATGATCTTCACTTATATTACCAACTAGTAGTCATAGCCAAAACACTCTTACTATCTGACAATCCATTACCATTATTCTTCCACGATTCTCATTCATCAATAAAGAAATCATAATGTCATCAAGCCCTAAAATATCCTTTCCGAATAATAACCTTGTCATAATATGGTCAAACAACTCAGGTAATGGGGCCAATAAAATTATTGTTTTGTTCTCTTCTTTAATTTTCTCTCCCAAAGCAGTCAAATTTGTTGTGATTCTATTGAATTCATCCAAGTTCTTTTCAAAATCTCTAGGCTCTTTCAATTTTAGTGCATAATTTCTTTTTCAAATATAATCTATTAGTTAAAAATTTAGATTTATGTCTGGTTTCTAACTTCATCCAAATTTCTTCAAAATCTATCAAACTTATCACCTCCCAAAGAGTATTATTTGCAAGATATATTTGAATTGTGTTGGTTGCCAAATCTTTCATAGCTTACCACTCATCATCACTCATGTTCCCTAGCTTCTCAGATCTTTCTTCAACATTTTTACTATCCCTTCTCAATTCAAAATATTTTTTATTGGTTGTTGCACAAGATAAAATTATTTTGTCCTAAGTAGACACATTTATGCTCTCTATGTTTGCCATGTTTCAACTAAACTACTCAAAATAAGCTAATTTTTCAAATTTGAACCATCCATGTAATTTGAAACACCTCAAAACATAAAAAATGACTCTCAAATAACTTAGATTGGACATCGGAATGACCAAATCTGTTAAAACAAAATACGACTATTTTATTAAATAGCTTCTATTTGTCACAAAAGATAACGCATAGTGCATCACCTTCCAAAACAAAATAGGTTATAACAACTCTAGTTGTCACACACTATTATCTCAACTAACCACCACCAGTTAAGCTTCTTGCTACTAATTAACCTATCACCTATATGCAGAACCTAAAAACTTTTTAGCTATCGAAAAATCTACAACAAAAAATACCACCATTGCTTGTTGTGCTCCTAAGCCGCTAGCCCATTACTCATCCTGTTTTTTGTCTATATTAAAGAAAATCAGAAAAAAAAAGCATGAGTCACCCTATCACTAGGGGTAAGAATCGGGACAAGCCATACCAAGTTAGGATTTGCTTAATCCTGATCCTAATTTTTAAAAATTGATTTTGACTCTCTTTTTATATCGGGTCAAGACAAGGTCAGTTTGACCCTTTATTATTTTTAATAGCTTTCAAAACAAACTTCGGATTAGTATCGAATTGATTTCAGGACAGCGGGTCAAGTAAAAAATGCAGGTCGAATAAGACGATTTTAAGAATTTATAAGCATATCAAATATAAAAATACTTTTATACTAAATTTAAAAATTATATACTTCAATATTTCACTAATTATTAAAAATAGATAATTAAGAAAATAAAACATGAGAAAATAAAGTATACATTTATTAAAATAGGTTAATATATAATTATACATAAGAGTTATATACGTACGATTTTTTCTTATTGATTATTATATTTCTTT
>JAXCLR010000050.1:60583394-60598203 GCA_035584095.1 Annona squamosa | reverse complement strand
AATTCTTTTTATTGATTTTTATATTACTTTCTAAATAAATTGATTCTTTTATTATTGCTAGAATTAAATATAAAAAATGAGAATTTTGAAAGAAAATAATAATAATATTTAAACATAGGCTTATAATTTTTAATAAATTAATATATGCGATGTGAGTTTTGACATAGTCAACCCACCCCAACCTTATTTTTGAATTTGGATCAAATTTTCTGACACATCCCTATACTGGATCAAAAATATATTAATTTTACTCAGTCAAAAATGGGTAAGGTCAAGGTCGGGTCACAGGTCGACCTATTCCAATTCCTACACCTACCTATCACTGCCTTCGACACCACCTCTACTCTTTTGAAAAATGAAAAAACCAAACGCCCGCTTTTTGCTCTTCTTCAAACGCCGTTGTTACTCGCCTCTCCTGCTAGTGGCTCTATCACCTATCCATGCTATCTAGACGCTACCACACAATCTTAGCTACTGATCGTGTAACCTCTTGTGGCCATTACACGAAAAAATCTCAACTGCACAAATTTCACAATAAAAAATTTTAGCCATTACTTGTAATTTTTTGGTTTCAATGCCCTCTGGATTTCTCCAAATTGGAAAACCTTTTCAACAATCTCAAACCTTACTCTGATGCCACCTATAATGGTTGAAAACACATAGCAAGCAAACACAAAAAACACAAAATAAAGTAGATCGGCTCCAAGCCTACTCCATCAGATAAAAGAGTAATTAATTAATTATCAAACAATTATAATTTTCCTCTCAAAGGTAACAAATTGCCTCTTGTAAAGAATTTCTCATGTAGACTCTCTCTCTCTCTGATCTCTTTCCACTAAGAGTGTTAACGAATTGAGTTGGACGGGTTGAAGCTCAATCTTAATCTTAATTCTAAGTCATTTAAAATATCTCAACCCTAATCTATGTATTAACTCATTAAACTCAACCCTAACCCATTTAAAAAATGTGTGGGCAAGTTATTAATGGGATATATAACAGATGACCTGAAGGCCTTGACTCTGGCAGACTATGATCTCCTAGGAAGAGACAAGAGAGTATTTTCGGCACAGGAAAAATAAAAATAGGTTAGTAACATGATATTAGGACAATAGCGATAAAACAAAAATTAGGTGACTAGAGAAAAACTTAGCAGGAGAAAATAATCATAGGGTCTACATTTATATTTATATATATATATAACTTTAATAAATTAAACAAGCTAAATAAGTTGAAAGGTTATTAAACGGGTTAATGAGTTATAAAATTTCAACCCTAATTAGTTTATTTAATTAAATAGTTGAACAAGTTAGCGGATCATAACTCATTTATTAAAAAATTTCAACCCAAACTCATTTATAAACGGGTTGGATGAGCGGATTGATGAGTTGATTATTACCATTATCATCCCTACTCTCCACACTACAACAAAAGTCACCAACAACAACTAAAAAATTGCAACCTAATCATATTTTGTTGATATTGGAGAAATTATTGCAACCAACCGCAACTTTGGTTCTTGTTTATTAAAATGAACCTATAACTTACAATGAAATTAATTTTGGTGACAATTTTTTGTTGGTAATTTGTTAGGGCAGGAAAGATGAAAATATTAGCAAGAGTATATAATGCAATTGCAATGACAAGGTAAGCGGCATTTACCATCCTTTGTGTTGCAAAAATAAGTACACAAAAGCAACAAAATGATTTGTTGCTAATGGCTTATTTAGCCTTACTTTTCACCTTTTATTCAACATCCACCCCTTTTCATTTTATCCCTTCATCCTCTCACAGCGGCTGGAGATTTCATGTCGTGGGGTCGTTGCCAACTTGATCTTCATCTGTGGCATTTCTAACTCTAAAGATCATTACAATAAGGAGATTTGCAAGTATATGAAACCCCTTTAGCCCTAGAGACCTAGGGTTTCTTCCTCCTCTTCACATCTTCCACAGTTGTCGGCTACATTCCCCCATCTGCCACATCTCCGAGCTCCCTCATCTCATCTTCTTCTTCATCAGTGACTACAAATGAAAGCCACTACCACCTCCCAACTCTTGATGCCGCGCCATTCTCTTCCTCTTTGTCATCCCTCCCTTCCGATTGGTCTCCCTCCCTCTCCCCTCTCTCTATTCTCCTTCTCCTTCCCTCCCATTTTTCTTCTCCTTCTCCATCTCACATTTCTGCACATTCTCCTTACCCCATTCTTCTCTTTCTTTATGTGGTGAGAGTCATCACCTCACACATCCCTTGTCCAAATTTATTAGAGGTCTTGGAGAAAACTTAAAGCCACTTGCTTTTACATTCCATGCCAAATTCAAACAAGGACTGTTGCTATTAGTGGTGAGAGTGCATGTTACATCCCTATGCATGGTAAATCTTTTTGTTTTAGTCTACAATTTTGACAGGGTGTTCACTGAAAAAATGGGATGTGTCTGAGTATGACATAAATATCCTCTTATGGATGTTGGTCCCTCTCCATGTGGTGACTGCTGAACCTATTGTTGTGTCACTTTGAATTGAATTAATGCACAACATTGTGTGATGTTTGGCTTTTTAAGTTAGGTTAATTTTCAAGAAGGATGAGGCTTCTACAAGAAGATTCATGTGTGATTGTGAATCATAAGATGCTATCAAAGAAGGCACCATTGGATGCACTTGGTGTGATTGTATTTATGTGCTCATTGAAATTCTCCATTTACTTTTCAAGGTTTCCATCTGAATGGATTTTGCTGTTTCAGATATTCTTGCATGGAATGTTAAGCTTTAATGAGAAAATCTCTCTTTTGAGTGAGTTGTTTTTTTATAGCCTAGTCTTTATAATAGAAGCAAGGTTGTTGTTTATGTGATCTAGCATTTGGAGCGGAACCAATCAATTGCCACTTTTCCCATTTATATAAAATGAGTATGATGGTAGCAATTTTGCCTAAACTTTACCTCAGAATGTTTGTTTATGGGTGCAACTATTGGCACATAGACAAGCCCCAACTTGAGCAACTAAAGTACTAAGACCGTTTTGGTCTGGTCGCGTCTTGATATCATCCATTCAATGTCTCATTACATATCCTTATGTTTTCCTCCTTATTAGCTGTAAGCTTTTCTACTTGCAGGATTTATTTATTTTTTCTGAACACAAATCATTAGCCATGATCTTTTCATTCATATTCTACTGATAGTGGATGTTCTAGAATACCATTTTGTTTGATTTTTCTTCATTTTCATATTTGAATTAATGTTGATGAACATCCTGGTTACCAGGCGTCTAGAATTGATCAAGTAAGACATGCCATTGGTTTGGACTTTGCATCAACATTTGGCTTCCATTCATACATGCATGCATATGTTTAGTTCTGTTAGATATGAGCTTTTCCAGTTACACTAGTTGATAATTAAGAAATAGTCTCAACTTCCATCAAGTTATGTTCAATAACATCTAGTAACCAAGATCTTAGAACTAAACGCTTGAGGTTTGGTTCTGAAGATGATCCATATAATGTCATGGTTCTCAGTTAGAAGGTTGGCAAATTAATCAAGGATTTCTAGAAGAATCCAATGGCACCATTGTTGTTCTAGAGGTGGCACATGTTGAACATTGGTGGATTTTTTTTTTGTACTTGCATTTTGTATGTCAAGTGAATTTCGTACCATGATTACTTATAGTCTTGCCCTTTCAATTGCACTAGCTTTAACTATTGACCCCATTACTTCTCATTAGTATTGTTAGGATTACTTTTGCAAAAAATCTTAGGTCTACTTCATGCATTGTTGTTCAATCTATATTATTGGATCTCTTTTGTTTTTTTTAACTTCTATATACACTCACACAAATTTTTTCCAATTTTTTGTAGGTATGTTATTTTGCATAAAGCATCAGTCAAAATAACAAAGCAAGAAAATGCTTACTTAGAGTTAAAAGGAGAATTGACGAACAAACTTAAAATATATCATTTCATCTTATTATTTACTTATAAAGTTTTATTATGTTTGAGCAAGAACCATAGAGGAGCAACCATCAAATTTGTCCATAGCAAATATAGTGAAGATCTAAAAAGGGTTGACTTATTTATTAAAAGACGTTTAAGTATTAGGACACTTAAATTTTCTCATCATGTTGTGAGTATATAATTATTTATTTTGTAAAAAAATTTAGCTATATTGTCTATTGTATATTATAATTAATGGAAAAACATATAATTTTTTGAAATTAGACAAAGCATGTAATTAATTGTAATAAAATTTATTTATTTTACAATTTTTTAAGATTTTATATTAATGGCAAACACAACAAACTTTATTATCAATTGTAACATGCTTTTTTATCAATTGCAATGGATTTTATTATCAATTATACTAATTGCAACAGACTTTATTACCAACTACAATGGAATTATTCGTCACTAACTTTTCAACCATGGTTAAAATGCAATTTTTGCAACGAATTCATGTCACAATTTACAACCAAAATTTTCGTTGCAATTAAGGTACCAATTGCAACAAAAGTACCTTCACCGGTAGCTGACCGAAGCATAAGATTGCAACAAAATTTTTCATAATTCGCATCCAGGAAAATTCTTCGCTACTGATGAACCATTGGCAACCGTTTAGGTGTCATTGCTGTTGACTAGGACTAGGCTTTTGTAACAATTGTTCAACCAATGATTTTTGGTTGCTTATTATCAATAAAAAATCCCAATAGCAACAATTTGTCTGTGTTGCTATTTGTGACTTTTGTTGTAGTGTCGAACCCTACACACCACACAGATTCACTCAAATAAGAAACGCGGAATACAAAACACACTTAACAGCATGTGGGCAACATGATCAAGATTTAGTGACACCAGATGAGCTAACTTAATCTTGATTGGTTAATTTCTTCATCTTAATAAAATTTTCAATTCATAGCATCGACATTAGCCCAAGACGTCGATCATGTTGCCCACATTCCCTTCTCTTCTCATCTCCCTTTACAACATTCATACTATCCATATGATCTCTTCCTCTATCATCAAACAGCACCTTCATATCCCCCTTCGTCAGCTTTCCCTTGGCCGCCCATCGCTGCAGCTTTCCGGACGTCGTCTTCGGCAGGCTCCCACTCTCCACTAGCACCACCCCCACCTCCACGTCCATCCCAATCCTCTCATTCACCTCTCTTCTCACAGCTTCTCTCATTCGTCCGCATATACAACCACATACTACAGCTTTCCCATCTTCTTCTTTCTTCGTTTGCTGCAACTCCGCAACAACAGCAATCTCCGAATCCGAGATGCCGAACGCAGCAATGCAGCCTCCTCTGAGACGGCTGCGGCAGCTGTTGTAAGCTGCCGTCTCCAGCTGATGCGGGTGCAGCTCCACGTCCAGCTCTGGGCTTTTCATGATCTTGATGACGTCAGACACTCTCCCCGTCACAAACAGATACCTCTCTTCCCCTCTCACCACGCCTCGATCTCCCGTCCTCACGAATCGCCTCGCCGTTCCTCTCAGTCTCGCGTCGAACACCTCCAGAGTCAAAGAAGGATAGCCCAGGTAGCCGCACCCGTTGCTCGGCGAAGACACCCATATCTCCCCTTCCACCCCATCTTGGACCGCCTCGCACGTTTCCTCATCAACCACCAGGATTGTCATCTCATCTTCCTCAACGTCGGCGTCTCTTAGGATAGCAGACGGCAACAGCTTGTCGTGAGACGGCATGTTCGGAAACACCCCAACACCGCTGCTGCGGGCCCTCCACGCCGTCGACACGTACGTGCAGTTCTCGGCCAGCCCGTACGATGGGCTGATGGAAGAAGGCTGCAACCCAGCTCTGGCGAACTCCGTTACGAATTCCTCCACGCTGTCTCGATAGATAGGCTCGTTGATGAGCACCAAGTTCCTCATGCAGCTCAGATCAAGATGGGTCCACCCTTGCTCGATTCGGCCCCGTCGAAGAACGAGAGGCAAAGTGAAAGATGGGACGGGGGTGCAGGCGGCATGGAACTCCGTTATCAGCTCGAGCCAAAATCGTGGGCGGTGAACAAACGCCGAAGGAGATGTCAGCACGCAGCTGGCGCCGGAGACGACTGTCAGCAACAAGAACATGAGCCCGCAGTCATGGTACTGCGGCAGCCACGAGACGATGACGCTGTTGGGCTGAAGATCGTACGCTTTTCGAGCCACTCGAACGTTGTGCGCTGCAGCGCCCGCAGTCACCAGAACCGGCTTCGGGATCCCAGTCGCGCCAGACGTGTATTGGATCAGATATGCCTCGTCCGGTCCGCATCCGGAGTACTCGGACGACGACGAAGAAGTAGATGGCCGAGGGTGCGGCGAATCATTCAAATGTTCGACGGGAATCCAGAGGATATCCCGGAGTGAGCGTGCGAGAGGAGTGTCGTCAGCAGTGCACCGGCCGATGCCGGTGATGTAGCTGCGGTGGGCAATGGCCGCTTTGGGCTTGGTCTGGAGGATGGCTCGGAAGAGATGGTGGTGATGAGGTGTTTGTTTTTGGTCTGTGAACGAGAGGAGGTCAGGTGGGGAGATGGGGATGCTCAAAAGGCCGGCTCTTTGGCAGGAGAACAGGATTTTGAGGAGCTCAAGGCCGGGGGAGCAGAGAATGAGGATGGCGTCGCCTCTGTGGAGTGGAATGAGGAGCTGTGAAGCTATGGAGTGGGTGGAGAAGTGTAGTTGGGAGTAGGTGATGGAGGTCCTTGGCCCACCATCTTCTGCCCAGATGAACGCTGGCTTGGATGAAAGGATAGGGTGGTTAGCCCAGATGGGAAGGTAGAGATCGACTACAGGCTGGTCTGGAAAGCAGGGGTCGTAGTTCTCGTAGAGCAGGCTGTTGGATGCGTTGGATGATCTGTACTTTTCAATGGCTTCTCTGGTTCCCATGCCTGTCTGTCTGACTCTCTGTGATGGGAAAAAGTTAGAAGAGGGGTGTGAGGAGGCGGGGAAAGGAACCCATGCTTTCGGACCATGCATGCCGGTTGCCTCTTTTATACACAAAATTTTGAGGTGTTTTGGAATTTTCCGAAGTCATACAAGGTTTGCAATTATGGGATTTCTTTTATTAGTGTAGAAAATCTCTTGATTTCAATAATCTAATTTCGTGGGTGGCATGACGTCGTGCGTTCACCACAAAATTGTTGTGGGGAGCTTGATTTATCATGAGAATAAGACGTGAGCTTATTGTATTTTCCAGAGAATAAATGAGAGTTTGCTTTTCCCTTGTAAATAAGATGTTATTATTATATACATACCAATCAAAAAATAATTTAATTTTGGCTCACAAACCAATGAGAATGTGTTCATCAAGCTAACAAAGATTTGTTGATCCGCTAGCTTTCTTGATCTTGTTCGCTTGATCCATTTGATATGATAAATCTTTTTAATTAATCCGCTGCTTAATCCTGTATGACTTCAATATGGTTGTTGATACCTTTTTGTTATTGTTGATAGGAATTGATTTATAGCAAGTCTTAATTTTCCAACTAATTTTTCGTCGCAAAAATTTAAAATTTGTTGCTATAAATATCATGCTATTGCAAATACTTTGTCACACGCAAATACTTTGTAGCTTACGTGCTCTAGTAACAAAAAATTCTCTTACAAATAAATAACTATTTAACCAAATGATAAAATTTGTTGCTTATAATGATTATATTACAATGGTATACGTATTTTGCAGAATGAAAGAACATTCTTCATTACTAATAGTGATGGGTCAACTTGCCTGAAATTAATTATTTTTGTATTTAGTTCAGCAAAACCATGAAAATATTGGTTGCCAAATTATTTTAGCTAATCAAATTAAAATTTGCTCCAATATTCAAAGGTTATGATCTTGTTAGGCCAGCCTAAAGACCTATTTGTTTATTTCTTCTTATTTTTATAAAAATGTTGTACTAAATATATTTAATTCATATATTAAGTTTCACCAAATTCCAATGTCAGCGGCATTTTAGTTATTTTGGAGCACGCATTCGTGGATCATGAGAAGTGCGTTTTCAATTTGTTATGGGTTCCAAGAGAAGCCAAATTTCAAAAAAAAAAAAAAAAAAAGCCTCCCATAGACATGGTATCAGTCTATCAGATGCTTCAAATGATGGTCGTGTCTTTAACCCTTGGTAGATCTTGTAGAGAAGCGGCAGAACCTGAGGGAGAACGGCGATACCGCCAGCAGGTATACTGATACTTTGGAGAAAACGCAGAGGCAGTAGGCATGCATGACCGAAACGAAACCGATCATTAGTTAAAAGGTCGGCGATCGAGTCCTTTTTTTTTTTCTTTTTGTGGTATTACTTCAAGTGTAAGGACATCGAGTCTGCTTACTTAAATACCTCTATTTTTAAAAATTCAAAATAAATATATATAAATATTAAAAAATAGTAAAACTTAGTTTATAAATTAAATATAACTAGATTAACATGTTTATAAAAATATTTTTCAAAAAAAACAAAAAAAAATATATTTTTTAACCGTGACTTCCGACCGGTTGTAAAAGATCGGTCCTGGCCCATCAGACGGCCAACCGCAAGCTTAAAAGACCATTCACTCCGCAAGAGAAGTTACGAATTAGGATTATGAGTTTGTAAATGAGAAGAGCAATAAAAATTAACGATTTTAGGTACTGTCTTGTATGGAATTCTTAGCAGGAATTATAGCTGGAAATGACTAAAATATCCTAGACATTGAAATAAAAAGTTATATATATCTCAAAAAAATGGTAAAGCTTGATATCAAAATATACTTAGAAAAATAGTTTTATTAAAAACTAAAAAAAATAGATGTTATGCGGGCCTAAAACGATTAGAGAGTATAGAAGTGAGACTTCGCTTTTATGTAACTTGATTACATAGAAACAATTTCATGTAACCTCTATCATTTTTAAGATGCTGATGATTGATATAAAATCTAATACATTTATTGTATTTAATATTATTTATTCAGTTAGAAAACTAAGTTTAGGAAAATAATATGTACATAAACCATATTTGCTAAAAAAATATACATATAAATTTGGAAAAATACTTAGATCCATTCACATATATATTAAAATCTAATAATATTGTATAAAATCATTTATCTATATAGTAATAATATTTTAGATATTTAGATGTTGAAAATACTATTTCAAATTATTTTTTAGTATCAAATCATTTTTTATCTTGGTTTATAAATTATAAATGAGGCCCATATATAGTGATGCTAAATAAATGAGGAAATTTTGATGATAATATAATAATATTCAATACAATATATGGAGAAGATTTTCTAACAATCGTCAAGATATAAAAATAAAATGAGTTATATAAAAAATGAGTTTCAAAGAAACAGTCCGATATAAGTGTTCACATTCCAAGGATTATTATATAGTCATTATCATACCTAGATTGACAAAAATTTTAATAAAGTTAATTGATTAATCAAATAATCTGAAATTTAATTTCAATGTTTATATAACTTTGATATGCATTGTATATCAAATTATTAAGTATTTTAAATTTAATTCACATTTTCAATTAAGAGTGTTAACGGATTGGGTTGGACTAGTTGGACCATAATTCTAATTTTAATCCATTTAAAAATCTCAATCCTAACTTGTTTATAACTTAATAAACTGGTTAACAGGTGTTAACAAATTGTCTATATGTGTTGCAAAAATAGGTTAAAAACTAAGCTAATTTAAAGTCTTGATAATAAAAATATTGATAACTCATAAAACATTTTTGATTAGAGCATTTTCGAGTCAATTGAGGAAGGGATCAGGGGAGGAAAAATGAAATTTGGGTTAGGGTCATAGGGAGATACTTTATATACCAACTTTAATAGACTGTTAACGGGTTGGACGGGTTCAACATGCAACTAAAGGAGTTGAAAAGTTGTAAACATTCAACTTTTATCTATTTATTTAATTAAACAAGTGAATAAGTTAATGATAACTTATTTATTTAAAAATTTCAATCCTTACTAATTTATAAATGGGTTGATTAGGTTCACACGCTGACCCAATTTATTAACACTTTTATTTTCAGGCCATATTATTAATTTAAATTTGACATGAGTCCAACTTAAGTTTGATTTATTTTTCAAATATTAGGATTATAATTGAGTTTACCATAACTCGTAGGGTTTGGATAAAGAGTTTTCCATATAAAATTAATTAATTACTATTGAAAAGAAGTTAAGTTAGCCTGACATCATATTAACCCCCAGCCATTTACAGGCTTACTAACAGCTAGTATTGTCCCTAACGAACATGCCGCACGCATCAACTTAGGCCAGTTATCATGTGGGGTCCCAATGCCATGTGCATAACTATCTCTGGATGGAGTACTCTAAAAAATTAGGTAGCTAACGTCAAAACAACATTCTGATCAGTGAGGCAAAAAGATAATAACAAATAAAAGAATTAATAATTTGATTAGCGACAGAACTTCATAGCAAAAAAAAGACTTCGGTATTATAATATGACTACAAAAACTAAGGAATAAGGAATCAGATTAAGATACTTCCCCATATCCGGTGGGCCACTGATATTAAATTAAAAAATATAACAAAATAACAAAACCAAAAAGCCGGATAAGAAGAGAAACTTATGAAGATAGAAACATTGTAATCATAGTTGTATTTCATGGTTGCCGATTTAAAAAAAAAGTTGTATTTCATGTTTTGTGGCGCACTTATATTTTTGCAATACTGTGTAACTGCATTGAAGTGGTTTTGTGACACCCATCCATTTTGGTATTAATTGATGAATGATAAGAAATTTGCTATATTTATTGTATTTTGGTGTCATATTGTTTTAGGCAAAAGACTAAGCTTATTGAAATCAATGATGTATATGAGTCGTACTTGCTAAAAAAATATATGTAAATTACAAAAAATGCTTTGATCCATATCAATATACATTTGAATATAATAATACTTTGTAGAATTATTTTATTCAAAGAAATGATATTTTAGACGGTTTAAACGTTGAAAATACAATTTTAAAATTAATATTTAATATCAAAATATATTATTACATTCGTTTTAGATACTTTATTGATAGGATCAAGCACAATAATGCTAAAAAGAATTAATAGAATCTTTCTAGCTAAACAAATTATGTTAAATATAAAGGATAAATAATTTTTTTATTATCAATCATCAACATAAGCCAAAATAGATAAAATATCAACCAAATAAGTTTCATAGAAGCTGAATTTTTTTTATTGAAAACTAGAATATTTTTGCATGAGGTGAAAATGTAACATCTTTTACAAAGGAATTTACATGTGGCACATGATCTCGTTAGCCCATCTACTCCAAAAAACTAATTAAAATTTTTTTTTTCCTTTTTCATAAACTTGTTAATTTTTATGTATTTAATATATAAACCAAGCTTTATCATTATTGAAGATGTGCATGTCTTTTTTTATTTTTAAACATAGGATTATTTTAGTAATTTTTAACCACTAAAAATGGTTAAAATACTCCTATTTTTTAAACTTTTAAAAATATACATATATCCAAAAATAGTAATACTTAATTTATACATTAAAAACATCTAGCCTAACCAGTTTATTAAAGAAAATTTTAAAAAAATTTAAAAATAAGTTTATTAGCATGGGCTAAGTAAGTTATCACTTAGCTGGGGTTAATAAGATCATGTTTTTGCATCGCTCAACAGTTTAGCAATGTCTTAGTTTGACTAAATTTCAAAAAATTATGGCCAGTGTTAATTTTATGAAATAACTAAAATGCCCCTATCGGCTTCTCTATTTCAAGTTACGACGACTGTTTTTGTTGCAATTATGATAAAAATATTGCAAATAATAAATGCGTTACAAAATGATATAATATAACGAATATACTAATAATAACATGAAATTTAGTAATGGTATAATAAAGTGTATATAATAAACACACTTATAATTTCCGTAAAATGTTGCATGGTCATTTGTAATTTTATCAAAATAAAAGGATAAGCTTGAAATATCACTAGAACTATAAGGACAATATAGGCTGACTCAGCCTTCTTACGTATGTACACCTCTTAGGCATGCCAGTGGACAGCATTTGTCGATGAGAATATCCTGGAATGATTCTGATTCCTGATAGACCAAGACATCCGATGCGTTATAGAATGACTCGGAGAGAGCTCAGAAAAACAATTTGCTTGATGTCGTCATTTCTTTGAGATGGTTACTGTTTTGGATGTTTTGGATGTCTTTAACAGCAATAGTGTGTAATTAATGGAAAAGTTCTTGTGTAACCAATAGGAAAGTGTGTGTCACTAAAATAGTTTTTTTTTTAAATATATATTTAACCGAAAATCAATTGGGAAAACATATGGAACAAGTGTTGGAAACCAACAATGTTTTATTTGCACCCAAATATTGAACTACATACTCATAAACAAAGTATTATTTTTTTTTAGAATTAGCCAAATATTTTGTATTGCTGACCGCAATCTAGTGTCTAATATATTCTGATATCAATTAATAAACTCACTAATAAAAATAAGAGAAATGGTTAGTCCCAGTTAAGTTTACGAGTAAAAAAGCAAAAAAGTATTTTAAATGAGTTTTTTAAGATAGGTTAAGTAAGCTTTTTATTTAGTCTAAGCTAACTGAATCATTTCTCTGAAAATAAAATGCATTACATTTAGTTTTTAATATAATTTAAGGTAAATATACATGTAGATGCAACTGTTTCTTTTTTGCCAAAAATATCTGTGAAAGAATAAATATCATTAAAAATATTATAACTACGTTTCTTTCATGCATATCTCCTTGTAAATTTTCTTTTTCCAATTTATTTGCAAAATTATCGATATTAAAAACAACCAACTATTTTGCCAAAATTTGTCCCCTAGATGAACTTCACTTATCGGATGATTATATTTTTCAAAAAGAAAATCTGAATATGAGATCATTTGTAAAGTAAAAAATTGGCTATAAATTACAAAATGAAAATTTGAGATATATCATACATGCAAAAGCATAAACCCTTACAATTATTTATTAGTGACCAATAAGTAACGAAAATGTTGTCGCCAAAATTTCAACTTCTTTTTACTAATTAATAAATAAAAAGTGTAAAAATATAATTTTTTTCGGAATACATCAAAAACCACATTCAACCTTTTTCATCTCTATCTAAAATGGCTTTACATACGTCAGTATTGAAGCGTATTCTCGAATAATCGGAAACTATTCATTACAGGATTTATTTTGCAAACACCCTAAGCATATAGTCCCGTTTGCAATTATGCTTCTTTCTTGAGGCTATCCAAGCTTCGTGGAGCATCCAAGGAGAATATCCCACTCAAATCAATTGTTTGACGTTGATTTGGTATTATTTTACAATAATCAAAAACTAGTTTATTAAAGTATCTATTTGGCTAATATCCGATCGAACCACCTAGTCTAAGTAATTGTGATTATCAGTGTGTTTTTGTATTTGATAAACTTTCCCGAAGAAAAGTTTTTTTTTTAAAAACGATGCAATGTGAGATGGGTAACGATGATGATGAATAAAGATAATAAAATTAAAATACATATATTAATTTAATGAAAAGTTATAAAAATAATTGAAAAATAAGATAATTGTACAAAAAATATAAAAAATAATTAGGAAATGAGATAATTGTAAAGAGAAAAGAGTTTTAATAAAAAAAAAGTTCTAGAGTTTACTAAACACATTTTATGAATGGCTTTTGAGGATTAGTTTCAAATATATCCATTACATTTGTCCTTAATTACAAATATCTATTAAGCTTGAAAACTTTCACATATACCCACTAAATAGGGGAGAAATTTCATCCAATCTCATTCTATTAGGCACACTTAAAAATTTTCATTATCCATTATATGAAATGTCCAAAATTTTCTTTATTAATTAATAATAATAGTCATTCAACTACAATAAAAATTAAACAATGTGATAAAAACATATCTAATGTGAGAGAAATCTTAGATAGAATAAATTTTAATAGTCTACATATGGCACCAATCATAATGAATGTTAGATTAATCAGGGTATTTTGGAATTTTAAAATCATTGAACATTCATAATTGTCATATTGGGCATATTTGAAATTAATGAAATACTTAATGGGCACATGTGAAAGTTTTCAAACTTAGTATATTTGTAAAAGTAAATGTAGTGAGTATATTTGAAATTAAAAACAAAGTTATGTAAGGCATTCAAGGAGAGTATCCCACTCAAATCACTATAAATTAATTGCATGAAAAGTTATAAAAAATGATTTAAAAATAAGATAGTTGCACAAAAAAAATATAAAAAATAATTAAGAAATAAGATAATTGTAGGGAGATAAAAGGTTTCAATGAAAAATTCTAGAGTTTACTAAACAAACCTTATGTGTGGCTTTTTTGCTTAATATTGTTATCAAAGTTCAGTGAGGCGTTCAAGGAGATTATCCCACTCAAATCACTTGTTTTTTTTTTTTTTTGATGAAAAATCACTTGTTAACTTGACGTTGATTTCAATGTTCTTATATTCGTTAATAAATACTGATTCTCTTTTTATAATTCTAAAAAAGGGGCATAATAGCGGGGGATATCCTTTAATGCCGTCTCTTTCAAGAATCGATTGATTCTACGCGCGGCGTTAGATAGTCGTCTCCAATGTTTCCATCCCACCTCTGTTTCCACAGTACTTGTCCAGCCAACTGCTCCATATGTGAACATAAGAATGTATTTGTTTAGGGCCAAAATATGTCAATTAAAACTTTTCAATCAAAAATTTTTCACTCTCCATAACTACTCTATTTTTTAATTATTTTTTCACATTTTTCTATACAAATTACCCTACTTTTCAATC
>JAXCLR010000050.1:60571260-60583294 GCA_035584095.1 Annona squamosa | reverse complement strand
CACATCATTTTCTATCAATTTGATAACTTCTACCCTCAAAACTTTTCATCAAAAGTTTTACCTCCAACCAAACACACCCTAAATGTGCTTGCTTTCTCAGTTCTTCTCTAGCCACGTTTGCAGCACATGTCAGAATAAGATGGCAGAAAGGTCAGATAATTATATGATTATAAAGCAATTACCTAGTTAGACATACATATATATTGTGTGTGCACGCAGTAACAAGGATGCACGCATGTAAACTACATGGTTGGATTAATTATAAATAAATTGCATGTAAATCATAAGTTAGAGTAATTATAGATTTATGGAAAAATTCTCCCAAGTACCCATGCCATTTGGCCGCACTTCCTTTCATACCCACAATATTTTAATAATTTCTATGATAGCTGTAGTATTTAACTTTTAATTCTTTACATACCTCTGTCGTTACATTCCGTCACTTAAGTTTAATCAGATGGGAGAGATGACAAGTTTAATGTCGAAATTGCCTAGACAGGAGCCGTCACTTCTTCCTTTTGGTTGTTGTCCATTAACTGTTTGCGTGTATTCTTCCCCTCCATCGAATTCCTCTCTTGTCACGCTATTTTCTCTGAACACCATGGTAGTATTATGGGCTGTCGGAATTACAACCATTGATGGCAATGGCAATGGCAATTGGGATTTTTCTTGTAGATTTTACCGATACAAAGATGGATGTCATTGTTGCCTAAAGACATGAAAGGTGCCTTAGATGGCCATATTTGCAAAGACATTGCTGAAAAATAAGAAAGATGGGAGTGCTGTTTGATGAAAGATGGGGTTGCTGGTCTGTTTCCAGTGAGAGCAGATGGGGCGTGCAAGCTTGGAAAATGAAGGCCATGACTTGGAAGCTTGTTGATGGATAATCGTATTTTGCCACCGCTTCCATATTAGTGATGTTCGTCGCTACCAATGGAGAGAAAACAACACTTAAAGGTGGGATTGTCCAGCCATGATGCTGGTGTGTTGGATGCTGCCGGTGGTGCAAATTACATCCGCCCTTGTAGGATTTAAAGAAGATAATGCAGCCCTCTTCCACAAGTTCGATCACTGCTACTCACCATTGCTTTTCAAGAACTTTCATCCTTCAGCAATGGCAGCCATGATTGTAACAGCCAACCCTCAATCACAAATCTGCCCCTGCCATGAATTTTTTCAAATATGGTTACAGTGGCAACTCCTTAACAGATCTGACATTAGCATCTTCAAATTTGAACATTTGGCCAACGTTATTCGTTCTAACTTAAAAAGGAAGAATCCTGAAATCGTTACATCCATTAAAGCCATTTAGCGTCTAACAAGCAGTGGTTGCACCTCCCATCCCTTCATCTAGCATTCGCAATTTAACGTCCTCTTGAGCATCTGCCCAAATCAGAAGCACCCATCTAATAAATGCAAGCAAACCCAACACATTTCCAAGTTGCGAAAATCACATAACCGGTAAGTAGCCTGTTCTCATGGTATTAGCGAAAGATTCGTTCCCCAAATCACAGCCTATTTGCACGCCCCTCTGTTCAATCTTCTATCTTCCTCATCCGGCAAATCTATTCAATCCTCTACCTTCCTCATCCGACAAATTGGCTATCAAAAAACCCATCTGCTGGATAGAGATGATGGAACACCGAATATGGTGCTTTGGCGGCATGGCCAAAGTTGTACATGCATTGTTGCTCGATCGGTTTGGCCACATGAAGCTTTCTAATTTTAGGCAGGGTATACCAACGGAGAATGCGAAAATCAACGTTGGCAAAAATGTCATTTCCACGTGCAAATGACGGTTGTGGAAGTGGTTTATAACTGCGTGTACATATAAGGGATTAGAAGTGAAATATTACGATTATCAGATAAATTATTTAAATGTTATGGTTATAAGAGAAATTATAATCAAAAGTTGTGGATAAAAACCCCCCATTTTATCTATATTTATTTACCGGGGGTGCATTTGGGCCCATGCGGGTGATTCTAAGAAAATCTTCCTATATTTATTCACCGGGGGTGCATTTGGGCCCCATGCGGGTGTTTCTAAGAAATTCAATTCATTCATTAATTTTATCGTCCGGTGTGGTACTAGGTATAAAAGAATTATCCAATCAAAATATAACATAATCGACACAAAATGAAATCAATTGAGAATGATTCTTAACTACTTAAAACCGTTTATTTGTTTAAACGCTTACAGATTATAAATTAAACATTAAATCCTCTATAGTGTTCATCTCGCCTAAAAGTAATGTTTTTACATTATTTTATAATATTTGAATACTTTATTCGATGGTTTAAGTGAATTTCAAAATATACATGTAATTTATGCATTTTGTAGATTTCTAATGGAAATGATTTTGGACATCTTAGATTGAATGAATAGGACAATGATTTTGGACATCTTAGAGTGAATGAATGGCACAATACAAGAAAATATAAGATGTGTTTGGCAATTTTAAAAAGTTGTCAAGTTAGAACTTTTTACTCTCCATAACTATTCTTTTTTCAATTATTTTTTATACATTTTTATATACAACAACCTTATTTTTCAATCATTTATACACAACTACAAATACAACTAATATATTTATTTTAAATTTATTCTTCTTACTCCTCATTATTACTCCTACAATATCACATCATTTTCTACTAATTTGACAACTTTTAAATAAAAAAAAATTTTATCAAAAGTTTTACAACTTCTCAAACACACCCATAGTATATATATGTTGATTGCAGCCAAAAGTTTTATTACTATTTGTATTCAAATTTTAATAGTACCCCCACACCTAGGGGGAACTGTAAATTCCCTTATATCATGAAAAAATTGTAAATTTTACTTGTACAACCGGTGGAACTCGAGCACTAGTGAGTGGAAGAAAAGCCACCAACGTTACCAACCAAATAACACCTATGTTGCATTTTAATGCATTTGATATAAACAATGACTACATTTAACTAAAAGACACCACTCAAAAGCAATCAATTATTTATAACTAAATAATTTATTATACCAAAAACACGTGTAATTCAACCAAATCTATACTGTATATCCCAAAAAAATTAGTTGCATTAAGTAATATTTATTTCAGTAATTGGATATAACCAATAGAACGGATTTTGTTCATAAATAGATTTTTATCTTAAAATGTTTTATTAAATCTAAATCAAAAATACTTTTTATCCAAATATTATTCTCAAGTCATAGATAAATATATGAAAAATATTTCAGTGCATATAAATGCACTGTAATTTACAGTACATTTAGCTCAAAATGGGTCTCGTATGATCATAAAGTGTACGTCTACTCTACTCACATCGATAATGACCCTAGGAATTAAATTAGTAGCTAGATTCCAATGTTTCCATCCACACAGATTTGGACATTCCAACTGCCATAGTATGAATTCATATGTAATTGCTGATCATGAGCAGCCTCACACTGTGTTGAGAAATGTACTTCATCTATGCCTTAATTAAACTAAATTTAGTTTTTAAAATTCAATTTGTAGTTCATATTTTTTATGCAAAAGATGAAAGATTCTTAGTCAACCTCCTAGCTTTTATTGCCCAAGAGGATGAGGGGGAAACCCTCAAATGGATACATCACAACTATAATCACTACACATGGCTTCCAATATGCATGCAAGGGACTGATCTGACCATACACGGTTGGTCAACCTTTGCATCATGGCATAATCAGCCAGCTTATGGGCAACAGTGTTGCCAGTATGCCTAATATTGAATTTCCTATTGCATTTCCTATTGCACTTATTTATATTTTTCATAATCCTTCCAATAGGAGATCTAATTGCACCTTGGGCAACTAGAAAATGAATGAGTAAAAGGCAATCAATTTCAAACACAACGTCATGTAGGTGGAGCTACACTGCCCAATTCATAACCGACAACATTCCTTTTGATTCCAGATATAAAGGATCCATCCAATCATGTTATTCCATATCCAACAACTAGCTATAATGCATAACCCTTCATGGTCACAGATCACAGCCCCCATTCTTGCCAACCTTGCTAAAGTTTATATCCAGCATCAACATTTATTTCGACCTTGCCCATCATAGGAGGTAGCCAACGCACCAATATGCAATCTTGAGAAAAGTAAACCTCTGTATTAAATGTAATAATATCCAATTGATGAAGAAAATAAACACATCTATCAGGAATATCCAAAAGATTTGGCACCTCCATCATTTCTCTTTAGTGCTCTTAGCTTGCCAAATCATCCGCCAAGAAACTAACAGCCTTTGAAGTAATTTTTTATCTTTGATCTACAAGGCCCTTATAATTAACTTCGTAAGATCATAAATTTACCCTAGAATAGCTACGACCTCAAAATAGGTCAAACAGCTTGTTTGATTCATTGACAATTCCAAAACAAATGAATTACATCTTCATTTTCAAATTTATAAAATAACATAATTGATCAATCACCACTTCTCTACTTAATAAGTTCATTTTTGTAGGTAATGCATTTTTTAGGAGTCTTTAATTGAATATCTTATTCTTTTGAGGAATCTTCACCTTTTGAATTGAATTTAACACATGCTAGTAATTTTCACTAGTTGAATCGCACTCGGTCTCACTTTTTCCCTTTTCTAGTGTGAGAACCCTTCTACACCCAAATTTGACTCTAGATAAACCATTTGGTTCGTCGAGCCAATAAAGCAGATTTTCTTCTTCCTGCAAGGGTACAAGTATCTTTTGAATTATATTCCATCCAACCTCTCTTATAGCAGCTAAAACCAGATCTTGCTTCCAACATTTCATTTCCTTGTCAATGAATTCATAGACTTTGGCATCCTCTAAGATGGACATAAGGAGTGGGCCAATTTTCTGTAGTTCTACATAAGTCCAGCAGTTATGAAAAACTTAATGTTCTTTGCATTGCCTAGCATCCACTTACAACATGATTTCAAAAAGTCTCTGGAATACAAAATAAACCTCCACGGATATGAAGTTGTTTTCCTTAAGGGACAAGACCAAGACTTGCAATTTGAAGAATATTTACCTTTAAGCATATAATAGCATAGTGAGCTTTCACTTGTCATTAGCCTCCATGCTTGTTTAGCTAAAAGAGCTTGATTGAAAGCAAAGCAATCTCTAAACCTCATACCTCCACCAGCCTTGGAAATGCACATTGTTCTCCAAGCTATCCAACTGATTTTTCGCCGTCCATTTTCTCTCCCCACCAAAATATACTTATCATAGCATTAGTTGCATCACCAAAATTTTTTAGGAACTTAAACAGACTCATAATATAGTTGGGGATAGCTTGAACCACTACCTTGATCAACAATTCGTTACCCTCATAAGATAGAAATTTAGATTGTTTAGCCATGTATCTTTCCCCAAATGTGATCCTTTAAGGTTTGGAAGACCTGTGCTTTAGATCTCCCTACCCACATAAGAAAACCTAAATAAATTTGTGATGCCAAGCAGCTGTTCGATATCATTTCTTATCTCATTTTGAGTACTTCTAGGGGTATTCGGAAAGTGATAAAATTTTTATTGAAAAGTTTTTGGCATAACAGTTTTTGAAATAAGAGAAAATGATATAATATGATAAGAGTAATGATAAGAAATAAATTTAAAATACATAAATTAGTTGTATTGGAAGTTGTATATGAATCATTGAAAAGTAAGGTAAACATATAAGAAGATGTGAATAAATAATGAAAAAATAGATTATTGTAGAGAATGAAAAGTTTTAGGTGAAAATTTCTGTTTTTTAACAAACACACCCCTATCGAAAAACATCGGTATCTTATCTAAATTTATACATTGACCCATATACTCCCCATATATCTACAAAAGTTCAACAAATTTCTCACCTTTATTTTATTTGCTTTCACAAATAAAAGAATACCATCTACAAAATAAAATGAGTAAAAAAAGTCTACATTTGCTTATTTTCATTCCTCTCAGTTTGCAACTTTGTTGGGCATTATTCAACAATAAGGATAGTCCCTCAAAATAGAATAAGAATAAGTAAATGGAGAGTGGGTCGCATTGTTGAAGCTCCCTTTTCGTAACAAACGTACCCAACAAAAGTAGAAGAAGATGAGCAGCGATGTATCCATTTAATCTGAGTGTCATTGAACCCTATATTACTCATATCAACCCTTTCGTAGGTTTTAGACGTATTTAGCTTTATTGCCACTTCCTCCTCACACCCCTTTTTACTCTTACATAGTGTATGAAAAGTCTCATAGGCAATCAACATGTTATCTAAAATAAATATACTTGTAACAAGAGCGCTTTGATACCTTGAAATAATTCTCAATAAATAACTTTTCAATCTACTTATAAGAACTTTAACAATAAGCTTGTAACTCACTTTGCACAAACTTATAGGATGAAAATCCTTGAGATAATCAGTTCCACTTCTTTTAGGAATCAAATCTTTCTTATCATGTCCTTTGATCCTCAAAAGATGTAGATTCTAAGAAATTCTTACAAGCATTATAAACTCGATCACCAACCATGTCTTAATGTTGTTGATAAAATCCTGTAGGTAAACCATCTAAGTCAGGTGCCAAGTGCTTTACTAGGATCCATACCTTTTAATGCTCTCACTAATTCCTCCTTTGATAAGGAAGCTGTCAACATACTATTTTCAATTTTTGTAATATGTTGCTGCACCAAATTTACAATTCTACACTCTCTTTCACTCCCTTAGATTTGAACAACATTTTATAATATGGAATTGCTAACTAATCTTTATCTTTCTACTCACACTTTGGTTGCCCATCATCAGAAAATAAAACAAATTTCATCTTCGCCTTTCTATAGCAATTCTATTGAAGTATTTGGTATTTCTATTACCAAAATTTTAACGTGTTCAATCTAGATCTATGCTACCATATGAGCTCTTCACCTTCCAATAGGCTGTTAATTTTAGCCTCTTGCATTTTAATTTCCCCATCTCTGCAATTAGATAGTTAGAGTCCTTTTAAGAAAGCCAGATATTCCCACTCTTTTCAATCTCTCTGTGAATATTACCTCCTATTTAAGCATTTCATTTCATAAGTTTGGCACCACACTTGCTAATAACCTCTTGCAACGATTTGACAGTTTCACCGTGGCCATGATTTCTCTCTCCTCAAGCATCAAGAATCACTATAACTCTTTAATCCTTTCCCCAATACATCTCATACCTAAACACTCTTAGAGGTTTATCTCTCTTTTGGTTATAATATATGCAAATGTCTCTTATTGATTCTTATTTTTTTAATATAATTAATAATAACTAATGTGAGAATTTTGAAAGAAAATGAGAACAAGATTTAAATAATATAATTATAATTTATAATAAATAGATATATACAAGGTGGGTAGGGATTCTTTGAACTAGGACATGGTTGACCATTTTGACTCTATTTTTGAATTCGAGTAAAATTTTTTGATTCATCCCTAGACCTAGGCGAAAAATGTCATTTTTACCCAGTCCAAAATAGGTAAGGCCAGGGGCTGGTTACGAGTTGGCCCACCCTAATTTCTACCCCTAACAGTAGCCATAGATGCTTGTCTAACTAGGGCAAATGGAGTACTCAATTTTGTATTGTGGTAGTGTATGACTATCAATGGCGTTTTATGCATTTTACAATATTTAATAGTTAGGATACTAATAACATGGATATGAGAGAAATTTTATATAAATCTTGCGGATGTTAGAGAAATTTTTGAAATATTATTGGTAGATTAGATATTGGAGGCAAAAATTATATGCGTAATAGGAATCCCTCAGTCACTCTTATGCTTGAAATTTTAAGAACATGCTAAATTATGATTTTGTATAGTTGAATTTATGGTCAAGGGCACAAGAAGAAAAATATAAAATTTTGTTATATTTTTTATCTTTAATTATTTTTTAGATTGAGCTTTTGCAAAACCAACTTTAGTAAACTCTCATTCATTTTGACTTATTTTGATGATTGACAAGAAATTTACTCCATTAAATTATATTTAGTCCCATTTGTTTAGTTTAGAAAACCTCATCATTTGCTAAAAATCATCAAGCATGAACCTCATCTATGAACATATAAAATGTAATAGAAATGGTTTAATACCATATATTAAATTTTGAATTATATTTTAATATCTAAATCATTTAAAATATCACATCCTATGAGAATAATTTATTTTATAAAATATTATTATATTTTAATACATACGTGAAAGTATATAGGCATTTTTGTAATTTATGCATATATATTTTTAAACATGTAGGAATTTTGATTTGTTACGACTAGTCAGTCCATGAGCATGTTTTTGACTAGCAGTCAGAGCCATTTGATCAAAGGGAAATTTTTTTAACTATTAGATTATTTTTGAAACTGAAGGCCTAACAAGGAGAGGTGCAACTTAGTCCGGGTAGGGGTCGACCCTACTCTTATCCGATTTTTAAAAACTCTTATGATACCCTATTTAAGGCCGGGTCGATTCTAAGAATATCCTACCCTATTTTTTTAAGCACAGGTCGTTTCTAATTCTGATTCTAAATTGGTTCCACTATAATAATGTTAGCATGCTACCAAAGTTAACTATTTGTGAAGCTAGAATTTGGACAATTAAAAAATTATAAATAGGAATGTACAATCTGCAAATTAGTTCAAATAGTTGTAACATATCCATAATGTCCATTTCTTCGACTGCCCAACAAAATTATGAGACCATCACATAACACAACGTCAACAAGATAAAAGAAATCAGTTTTGCTAGTCAAACAACAAGAGAATACAACACATAAAAACATAATAGCATCACTGTTTTAGCTTTCAAATTGTAAGCTTTCCTCCAATGAATTCGAATGAAATAGGACCCAATCCAAGCTCAAAAGTTAAAAATAGCAAAAACTAGCAAACCATTGGGGAAAATGAAACAAGACATGTTGAATAAACCATTTCGACTGTCATGAATCAATTAGATCAAAAGCAAACACCAATAGTAGAAAAATGGGTGCATCTTAACAAATCCATTGACAGAAGAAGCATGATCCAATTGAGATTTTTTTATCGTAAAGAATAGATGAAATAACCACAAAAGATGCTTCCTTTTACGCCCATAAAAATCAAACCTCAAAAGGGGATAAAGAGACTCTCCTGTGAATCATCTTCCTTATTCTCCTACAGCTGATGCAACACATCGAGGCATTCCGTGTACAGTGGGACTAGAAGGAGATTGAGATAGAGAGAGATTGAGGGGGAAAGAAATAGAGAGACAACTCGATAGCTCAAGGGAGGGAAAGGGACAAAGAGAGATCAAGGGACAAAGAGAGACTAAGAGATAGCTCGAAAGGGCAACGTCGGATAGGAGAGGGGGGTCAGGAAGCACTGATGCCCAAGAAAGAGAGATATCAAAGATGCAGTGGCGCTAAGGTTCCCATGAGTCCAAAAAATCGAGAATGAGGGAAATCGAGAGAGGATTTCAGGTTTCCAACAAGTGGCGATTGAGAAGCCAGTGCGGTGGGTGGCCAAGTAATGTGACATTGGGTTTAGATAGCAATAAGTTATCGATAAGCTAGAGGCCAGGTTCAAGGTACCCAGCTCTAGGAACCGACCCAACCCAAATTTGAACAGGTATCTACCAAAGGAAATCGAACCGACCCTATGGGTATGTTTCCTGGAACCAAACTAATCCTAATTAGGGTACTTAGCGAGTCGACCCATGGGTATCTAAATTGAGTTGCACCCGTACTAACAAGAGCAATTTATAGTGTAGAAATTTTACAACCAACCTTCTCTATTTCCTCCTGTTGAGCCACAATCGAACTTCTTCCTTTCTCGATCATGCTTCTATTCTTAAAGAACTAACAAGCAAAAGAACTGGCTACGGAAGCGACAATGGGTAGTCATGATAAGTACTGCAGAAGTACCGGATGGGTGCATCATCTTCTCAAAGAGACTCGATCCATTTGTCTTGGTAAGTTAGATAAATGAGTCTCAAAATTGTACTTCCAAGGATTACGGTTAATTGGCGATTTCGATGAGTTTAGCAGCCAACCTTGCCAAGGTCATTTGTCTTCCTCACATCCGGTTGGTGGTCACCCACCTCTTCCCAACCCAACTCCATTAATAAATTGTAACCTTCTACCACTTAGATTTAGTAGGTCAGCTGCCCTACCAACCGCCTATCTCGTTGTCATCAATCTCTCTCTCCAGTGAAAAAAACCATTGTCGTTCTGCTGCTGCTCTTCTCTAATCGCCCATGATGCCATTCCCATCAATGATGAGAAACACCCATCACCTAGCCAAATCACCAGATCTGCATCGACCTAGTCTCTGCCACTAGCGACCTTACTACCATCATCATCATCACATTCGGCATCCTCTTCTCTGTCGGCGAGAAACTGTCACCACTGGCGCTATCGTCTGCAAGTTCCCTTTCTTGTCTCCGATCTTCATTGTTATCAGTAAGCCAAATCCAGCTACGATCACATTGCTTTCTGCTGCCAAAAAAGCTCTATTGACGTGCTCACCTCTATGCTCAACCGTTGTTCTCTACCAGATCTGGCCATCCATGCCTCTACTGAACGACCAGATCCACTCCATAGAAAATTTTAAATACACAAATTTTGATGTCTCCATCGATCTCTCCTTAAACATTTAAATACCCAAAATTTCAGGGTTGAATTCTTTCAATAAAAAGAAAAATTGTATCATGTAAAGACGCATAGATAGGAGGAAAATGAAAATTTCTTTCATCGGAGAATTTACAAGTGAAGCCCGAAATAAAATTTACAACAAGGCTGCATTAATATCATGATTCAAATAAAGCTTGCATGAGCATAGATCTTAGTACATTGGCAACATATTATATGCAACTCCATATTCTTCCCAAGGCCCAAACAAAGGCTCATCTTGGCTGTTGAAAATATAAGCACCACCCATTGCCCTTTTCAAGTTCCATTGTCTTCCTCCAAAGATCAGTGAGTTACAAACTTACAATGGGTTCTTTGCGAGCTGCATCTTCTTCAAGCCTCCTCGCAAACCCACAGTGCTCCACTTTCCTCCTCTAGATCTGGCGCTACTGGTTGAGCTTTGTGAAATGAATAGCGTTAATTTTTTGGCTCATTAAACGTCTATCAACATGTCTTTTTTAATCATGCATTTAACGACTCATAAAATTTTCCTTTGCTCGAAGGGCTTTGATTGTTGGCCAAAAACATGCCCTCAGACCGACCGATTGTACAAGATCAGAATTTAACATGTAGCCCATTTTGTTTTCAACTAGTTTCAACTAAACAAATGATGTTAAATTTAATGTACGAAGTTAATTTTGCATCAATAAACAAAGTGAGTCAAATGAATGAGTTTCGTTTAAAAATTTTCTATAGTTTATTCTAAAGCAGAACTCACATTCTTTTTTGGTCCACGTATATACCTTATAACATTTAAATAAAATTAATTTAATATTATATGCTGTAAATTTTTCACTATAAATAATGTTAGTGGCAAGAAATTTTAAAATAACTGCATCTAGTAAAATGCGTATGCTGTTAAATAGCCAAGCAGCCGTGCACAAAAGCCAAAATACTTGTTTTATCTGTGTTCATCGTGTTGAGAATGGAAATGAGGAAGGAGGAAACCAATTACCAATGGTCTTACTTTTTCCATTCTTATTTCTGTATTTTAATTATTTTCTTATTTTTTTTCTAAAATTATCCTATCTATTTTTACCTTATTTCTGATTTACTCTTGTCAAATCAATTCTATCCTCATTTTCATTCTCACATTATTATACATGAAAAAGTGGAGAGCTCCGTAACCAAGACCCAAAGGCTCTAAGCTTACCAAAGTTGGAAGCTTTGGATGTGTCGGCTAAGTAGTAAAATTTTTAACAAAAAAAAATTTTAGTCCAAAAGTTTTTAAATTGGTAAAAAAAAATAATATGATATAATAAATATAATATTAGTAAGTAAAGAGAATAAAGTTAAAATATATAATTTAATTATACAAATAAGAGTGTAAAAATAATTAAAAAGTAAGATAATTATGATAAAAGATTAAAA
>JAXCLR010000050.1:60556476-60566773 GCA_035584095.1 Annona squamosa | reverse complement strand
CGGGTGCACTGAATTGCGCTCCCTATATAATACGGATAATGATCAAAGTAAAGAAAATAAAGTTAAAATAAATATGTTAATTATATAAATAATTGTGTAGAAATGATTAAAAACTAATGTAATTTGTACAGAAATATGTGAAAAAATTAAAAAATATAATAATTACAAAGAGTAAAAAGTTTTAAATTGAAAAATTTTAGATAAAAAATTTTCATTGTTTTCAAACACCCCTGTATCTCTAAAATATATATGTACCTGATGCACTTAGACTCAATCCATCCTGTACAAATACCATTTTTTGTTTATTTTTCTTAAAATTTTTCTTACACAACTCTGATCTAAACGTATCGATAACATTTTTAGAAACTTTTACGTCCTCCCGTCCCGCAAACGACGTCTCCAAAGTCCAAACCCTAGCCCCGTGGACTAGGGTTCATCTCATTCCTATATATGCATTTCAGAATCGGATCCGCCGCTCGCCCTTGTGCTCCTATCAACTCGATATTATTTCAATTCCAGCATTCGGAACTAAATCCATATTCCCGACTGAATTTTTCCATCATGATCTGGGTAGGAGTTCAGGAAGCCTCTCTTTTTTTTCTTTTTGTAGAAAAAATTTCCATTGTTTCCATTGATTTTGAATCGCTAGTCATGACTGCGTTGTTTGTGTTTTTTCCCCCTCAAACAAGCCGCTGGTTCTAATTCGATAGAGCAATTTTTGCCAGTTATGGTAGACTTGCCTACCAACCGTCATTTTCTTTGGTCCCAATTCCAGATCCTAACCGACATCACTGAAGGATCTCTTTCCTTTTCTGGTAGTCCTGGATCACCGTTCCATTCCCATGCATTGGACAAGCTCAAGCTGTAGGTAGAGAACAGCGCCAGTGGTCCGTGTTCATTGGACAGCAAGTTAGATTCTCGTCCCGTTGCTAGCTGCAGCTGCCGGCGGTAATCGCAGGGACGACGTGTCTCAGCTGGTCTGGTTATGCCTACCAATCCGCCCATTAAGCTTATACGGACTTTGTCGTGCACATCGAGCTGCAGCACCTTGGGAAATAGATTGTCCGAAACATTGGCCAGGATAGGAGAACAAGTAATTTATGTGTGGAATTTTAAAAAAGGGAAGACATGGGCAAACAAACCTTTAAAAGGGTCAGACCCTCTAATGTTAAGCTCTATGCATGAATTATCTATTGGCTCCATCTAAGGCTAATGGAATAATTCTTGTAACCAATGTTATGGGTAATCTGCTTCTAGTAACCGTGGAATCCCCCATTGGATTTGTGGTGCTCATCATCAATGTGTGTCAGTGTAGATTGTCTATCCGAGGCTTAATGTGCAGTAATGTACTAATACTAATCCAAGGCTTAAGCTGCAAGATCAAGGTATAAAGCTTCACTGATTAATCTCAGTTTAAATTTTCCTACCCTGTAAATGCTTCTTCTGGTGTAGAGTTGTTTCTAATTTTGAAAAGTTTGATTTGATGGCACAAATGATTCAGCTTTATTTATTTCTTCTAGTCTCGGCAATGCAATTTTGTTTACAAATGCATGATGTTTTGGTGCAATTAGCATTTGTGGAAATGCGATGCATAGGTAATAGATGCTGTTACAGTACTCAGTAAATGATCTACCATTAGTCATGTTGATGAAAGTTGAATGGCTGTTGGAGGTCTTATGAGAGTATGATCAAGACTAGTAATTCTCAAGGGCTTGGCTTTTAGAGATCCGCCTGATGTTTTTAAAGAGTTATGAAATGCAAGCAAGGTAAAACAACTAAGAGATCCCACTTCCCCCAGATGCTCAAGTAGATTATTTTATTTATGTCATCTAATTGTAGCCCTTGATGACAACATTTGGCATGAGCCGTGACAACAAATGCGCACCAAGGTAGCCTTGCTACCTGGGTTGTTGTGGCAAGGATTAATGTGCCAAAATGCTAATCTGAGGCTTAAATTATTGCTTTGGTTTTTATGTTGCATGTATGATTTTAAAGCAGGAAATTTTAAGATTAAAAATTAAGTAGTCTGAGATAATCTAAAGGTGAAGCTATTAGGTAAAAAAATGAGGGAAAGTGGATTAAGATAGTTTGGGTATGTTAAACAGAAGCTTGAAATGGCACCAGTTAGGAGATCTAAGTTTATTCAAATTTGAGGCAGTAAGAGAACGAGAGGAAGGCCCAAAATACTTAGATAGAAGTAATTAAACAAGATAGGAAGATGTTAAACATTACTAAAAATAAGTTCATGGTTGAAAAGAATAGCACAACAGAATCTAGGTAGCTGACCCACATAGGTGGGAAACAACTTCTGACGATGATGATATATGGTTTTAACTTTAGCTAGTTGAAAGCTTTTCCTGTTCAACTTTGTGGTAAACCATGACTCAACTAAGCTAATAACAAACCAAAGATACTTGGAATTTCTAGAAACAGTTGAGGGAGAAGATTCAGAAATCAATTATCTGTAATGTGAAAAATCAATGTCCTGTCAAGCAACCCTCACCTTTTCAACAATTGTCAATGTTTTCATGTTGTCCTGCTTGCTAAAGAAGACACATGCCATCTGAAATGGTAGGAAGAGAAGTTAGTAAAAAGAAAATAACAGAAAAGGATTTGGTGCTTAGAAACTTGAAGATTCTGCCCAGAACTGAGGACCTTGTATATGCATCTGAGAACCGAAGAAGCAGAGGTTTAAACTTGTGCCTTGAGAATATTTTAGATAATCTTCAGCGGTCTAATGATGGTATTGATGGCAACTTATAAAGATCATAATAATGCTAATCTGCTTTTCTGCGATGGTCTACTTTACTATCTGTATTTGATCTTCCTGTGCCCTTCTGTTGTGATGGTGTACTGGTCCTACATGCATAGGAGTCAATACAAGTAATCTTTGCTGAGGTTGACAATGACTCAAGGGCCTATTCTTTGGATGGAGAACTGTCGATGATAGAGTCAAAGGGCATTGTGGATTTGTGCGGGTGGGATGGGCATTTTTTATTATTATTATTTTTTTAAAGATGGTTTTACCCAGTGCTCGATGCTCCTGCCAATGCTACGTTCAGGGAGTGTGAGATGCATGCAGCCTTACATCCATTTTCTGGAGAGGCCGTTTTCATGATTCAAGCCCATGCCTTAAGTCACATGGAACAAGCAGTACTGCCAAGGAGATGCTTTGATGATCCTCTTTTCTTTTCTTTTTTTTCTTTTTTGTTAACATAAAGAGAGATGTAAAACTTGTTTTTCTTGTTCGTTTTTCTTTTTTCCAGAATCAGAGCAGTATTGGTTGTCAATGACAAGGATTCATTGGTTGAGTGACATATGTAACCAATTATTTTAATTTTTTTCTTTGTCCATGTTAATTGTCTTTGATTCTTGTGGACTGATGGAAACAAAACAACCAACACGCTGTCGTCATCTTTATTGACAGAAAATTTCGCACCATCATCTAAAGTTGGACTTTTTCAGTCGTTTTGTTGGGATATAATGCTGTTGCTGTCTATGTTTAGCTTCGTTAATTTGCGAGAGTTCTGTTGGTATTTGTGATGGTTGAATAATGGGGCAATGGAAGGTTTCTTTTATTGGTTATGTGTTTTGTCTACTTTAATTAGCATCGAGACTGGAACCTTGTCTGGATACTTTTGCTGCGCTGAATCTGACTGGATTATCCATTCCATTCTGGTCCAGTAAACAAAAGATTATGTTACATTAACGCAATCATTTTTGTTTTTAATCCTTGTACTTAGAAATTCAATATAGACATTTGCCAGTTTGTTTCCTTGGTTTCTGTTTGCCTCACTTGTCACAATGGTGGGGTTCTATGCCCTTGGCAGCAGTCTCGGAAAGAATGTAGATGAGATTATGTGTCTGATCCTCTTTAGATCCACCGGATGTTTGTTAACATGCCTTCATGGGTGGGATGGGGATATGTGGGGACATGGTTTCTGAGACTAATGATTAATTAATTAATATTCATATTTTTCTACTTTTATCTTTATATTCCAGTCATTTTTCGTACTAGTTACCCTCCAAATAACCTATTTATTCTTACTCTTATCATTTCATATCAATTTCATAATTTTCAAAATATTCTATTTCTTACTCCTCACTTTATCTCATATTCCCCACCAAATTTTAACTTACCAAACATCTCCCTACATTGGTGGTAGGCTCACGCTAATGGTATGCCCATCATATTTAAAAGGCTGAACTTGTCTTGCAAGAGGACAATTATGATTTGGCTGGTGTTTCTATTCTTCGACTGATATCTGTGGGCTACAGATTAAACCTCTCTTTGGTGAACACAATTTTCTCTTCACATAGTCTCAGAAAGAAATGCAAATAAGGCTGTGCATGTCTGATCCTTTCTAGATCTACATTGGTGACTCATGTGCATGGTATGTGCTGCCCAATATATTTTAGAGGCTGAAATTGTCTTGCAAGAGGAGAATTATAATTTGGCTGGTGTTTCTTTTCTTCAACTGATATCTGTGGGCTACAGATTATTATTTTTCCCCCATTCTATTTCCTTTCTTAAACATCTATTTGCAGGCTGCTTTGACCAAAATGCTGAAATTGTCCCATCAAGAGAAATCTGTGCTCTCCAGTCTACCTGATCATATCTCCCCAGCAAATCTGCTGGGCTGTTGGGACTATTATTTCGTCTTCTGAGATGGGCTTCTGGGTACCAATATTTATGCCTCACAACTGTCAAAGATTCATCTGGTTCTCTTTCCAAAATCACCTACCATTTTGGAGTTCCACTTGAAAAGGAGTCTGAAGAGTAGTTAGGAACAGAACAGTGGATGAATTGGGAAGACTTTTAGGTGCAGGAAGGAGAAACCTTCATGGTTACGTAAACTCTTGACTTATTTAATCTGTGAACCTTGTAGCGCTGGTGCATGAATTTCATTAGTTTCTTTTGCGAGCTTTGTCACGTTTTCTTGTAGCTGTATTTCCACCATTTTTTGAAGGTATGCAACCAGGTGGCTGGGGTGGTGGCCCTGGTGGCGGTGGACCTGGTGGCGGACCAGGCTGGGGCGGCGGACCCGGGGGTGGACCAGGCTGGGGCGGTGGCCCTGGAGGTCCACCTGGGTGGGGCCCTGGACCTGGGGGCCCTCCAGGCTGGGGACCAGGTGGACCTGGTTGGGGTCCAGGCTTTGGTGGTATAGGCGATGGTTTATGTGGTGTTTTGTCGTCATGGTAAGTCACTACCATATTCTTTTAGTTTCTATTGTTTTCTTTTGAATGTTTTCTTTAGATGCATGAATGTACATTTAGCAGTTTTGAAAGGTGGTTGGTGTGGAAATGTTAGGCAGGATCGCGGTTTGTTGCTACCTTAGCTTTTTCCAATTACAAATAGAAGGCTAGTCAGTGGCTTCATGAGATTCATTCAGTTTCCTTTCATTATCTCCCTGTGGCTCAGAATTACTAGTTTTCCCTCTTTTAAAGTCTGTTTTCCTTGGATTTTCCCTTCTGTTCCTCTATCATCATTTGTGTCTTTTGTTTTAGTGTGTGGTAGAGATGCGACCACCACCTGGACCAGGGCCTGGTTGGGGGCCAGGACCTGGAGGGCCACCTCCTGGCTGTGGCCCCTGCTGTGGCCTCTTTAATTGTTTATCATCTTGGTAGGTTATCTATCAACATCTCTCTCTCTGTATTTGATGTGAATGACTGCCTGCAATGGGGCATCCCCAAGAAATATGAGCCTGTAAACAGCCCGATCAAGGAGGGGAAATGTTTCCAGTGCTCCTGAGCAATAGTCTCTGGTGTTCGTGCCTGGCTGATGTCTTTTTTTTTTTTTTTTTTTTTTGCCGCCGTTGATGATGTTTTATGTTTCTCTCATTGGTTATGACCCAATGCAACCCATGCATCCATCCATTTAAAAAGTCTTTGTTAAGATCGAAACCATTTATATGTTAGAACATTCATCATATGAATTTATTTATTTATTTATACATTCACTCCCAAAAGGTGCTAAATATTTGAAAGTTTCTTATCAAAGTGATTTTCAACATCTTAAGTCTCTATAATAAAGACAGTAAACGGTTCAGATTTTTTGAAAAGTTTCTAAAATTACAAAAGCAAAAGGGTGCACGGACATGGATTGCTTTAGATGATTATCCTTATTTCATTATCAACAGATCCTCATTTTTAATTATTATTTGTTGGATGGTGTTGGCAGCTTTTACTTTCTGTGCTGTTGCTTCCTTCTGCAAGAGTGTTGTGGACCAATGTTCGGCCCTCCAGGCCCTGGAGGCCCACCTGGACCGGGAGGCCCTCCCTTCTGAGAACAAGATGGTATTTTGGAATAACATGAAATGGAGTGGACGATTATTCCCCCATCTCCTTTTCATTATATCAGTGTTCCATGCTTTGTATTAAGTGAGACTCGGATTTCTTTTCAAAACTTTGCTGTTTCTCAGATGTTAATTGGCTTTGTATTTTTTATTTCAGAAGGTATGCATTTTCTACCTTAGAATTTCATCTCTGATGTTTATTTAATGCAGCCAAATCAAGTAAAATGAATTTATTATAAGGTTATTTGACAATTAATATTCTTATAATAGATGTAATATTGCACAAACCAATAAAAAAAATGCTGTTAGAAATCCTAAAAGCTATTGGGCCCTTTCGTAAACTATTTTGGTGAGTACTGAGTAAGGGGTGAATATCCAAAATGAAAAAGAAAATTTGTAGAATCCAAGCGGCCCTTTAAAACAAGGTTTTAACAGGGGTATAATTTGGGTAGAGTATTTGTGGGTTAACTCATTGGGTACCTTGAAATATAGATAAGGGTAGATTCTTATTTTTTTATTTGTATGGTAGGGTAAGTTTCAATGAAAAAAATAACAATTCAATTAGAGTGGGGTAGGTTCTGAAGTTTGAGTACCCGAAATAGACCCGAATTATTATTATATATTTAGTAAAAATTTCATAAAATGTCTTTTATAGTCGAAGATATGAATATGAGCTGTTCAAATATATAGAAATTTATTTAATTTATCAATTATTTAGTAAATTTAAGGAATGTATTTCAAAAATTATATTACTTTCCTCTTGATTTTAAGGTTTTTTTTTTTTTTTATGAGTATTCATACATTACAATTTCAACTGGTATTATAATTAAATTCTGAGACATTCTTATAATTTTGCTAACAATTATTTACTATTCCTAAACTTTCCCACCGGTGTACGGCTTCCACAAATTTGGGGAGACTTGCAACGCCACCACTTCAGAAATGCTACTGGGGAGATTCGAAGCCAGGACCACCTGCTTGTGAGGTCATGTCCTGTACTACTGAGGTACAACCTCAGTGGCGATTTTAAGTTTTTAAGTAAGGCTTGTAATATAGTTTTTAAATATAATATAAAGACTATTTTAAAAAACCGGTTTGGAATCAAAATAAGAATCAGCCTGACATTAAAAAATAGAGCAAGATATGCTTAGAATTAAGCCGCCATAAAAGAGGGTAGGATAAGAGTTTTTGGTAATAGGATAAGATTATGATCAGCTGTAAATCGGATCTGCCCTACCTAAGTCGTGGTGTTGATGATAAAAACAAATTGATGATAATAAAAAATTTAGTTTAGTTGGCTGCATCTTTGATATACTGATTTGAATTATGGGAAATACTTCTATAGTGCCCGATACTCGCCCTATTTCGGTCTTATCTTGATTATTAAACCAGAATCACACCATTCAAAATTACTTACTGGTGGGTCCATTTACTAAAAGTCATAAAATTGTAGAATCAACGTAAGATTTATATGTCCATTTGGAAATCGAACAACGTGAAGCATTTGCAAGTTTATCTGCACCTTTAATTCGTAATTATAGTATACAACATTTTCAAAAGGAGTTGTAAGTCGTTTACGCATATTATTATCAAAATACAATGCTATGGTGATACGCTATGAAAATTCTTTATATGAAAGAGGAGGAGAAATATAGCATGTAGTCAAGGGTATTTTTGTAAAAATCCTTGGGTGCATTGTCATATTTGGAAATATAATGAAAATATGCAGTCATATTTGCCCTTTTTGTAAATGTATGGTCATATCGTTAAAAAAAAAAAAAAGTAAAACTTGTAGTCATATTTGGAATTAACCCATAAATTTATTTTAAAAATTTGCAAATATACCAATTGTATTGGAATGTCGTGACAGTCAAGAATGGACATCAATTTTGACAAATGCAAACACAACGTTTTTACAAATTGAGCTTCTTTTATTCCCTTTGCTCTACAGGGTCTGTGAAATATAAACTCACAAATGTCGTCACATTTGGAAAGTGCATGGCCACCCAACTGTCAACACAGATCAAGTGCATCATCCAATTTCATGGCTCAAATTGGCAATAGCAATAGATGAAATCAATGGACAAGATGATATATCCGAGAGCAATTTCATTAATGGAACCTATTCCTAGATATCAAGTGAGCAACTAGTTAACCATTGCAGGGCTCTCGGAGAAGGTTCGAGTTTTCTGTAATTGATATTCTTTTAAGGTTAGTGTATAAATTTCAAAAAGTAACCAGAGTATAAATTATGTATATGTTATAAGATGTGCTTCAATGAAGTATCTTGGTGATACCACCCCCATTTGGCCCACCTTGAGATTTTTTTTTATTAGGAATTAAAATTTTATATATATTAAAGTCTGACATGAACCATTTGCGTTTAAGGGAAATACTCTGATATCCATACAAATGAAGATTCCATAATGTCATCGCCACTTTGGGCCCAGTTTGATGATGAAAAAAATTAAAATCTAACTGGTCATATGGTTTAGTATTATTTGTTCTGCCATAGTAACAACAAATTATTTCAATATGATTCTTGGACGAGTATACTAATATATGTATAATTGTATGTAAACTAAGAAAAACGCTTCGATCCCTCCGCACATGCACTATTTATAATTATTTATCTACATACAAATGATGTTTTAGAGTTTAAATCTTCAATATGCAATATTGAAATTGATATGCAAATTAAACAATTTATTACATTAATTGTGATATAGTTTCGAAATGTTAATTTGAAAGAAATATGTTCTTAAATGAATGTTTCTAAATGGAGTAGCTGGTCTGGTTTTGATCTATTATCAAGGAGAGCTCAAAATGGGAATAGCACGTTGACAGCTTCTGTACATTGCAGGGTATACTAATGGTTGCTTTATATATATCTTTATTTTTTACATCCAGACCATTCAAAATATAAATTAATATGTATATATTTAAGCTACTAGAAATCAATTTGATTGGAAACTTACATATTATGATCTTTAACGTCATTTCAGTGCGTATACGAGACTGTTAGAGGTTGAAATAAAACATGCAGTACGTGTAAAAATTTTCAAATTTTTTTGTTTTTTTTTTTTGTTGGCGTCGTAGCTAAATATAGGTTGATGAATGATATAAATGATTTAGATATTAAAAACCTTATAAGAAATGATAAAATAATGTTGCACAACTTTTTTATTATTATTATCGAGGTGCATCCCATCATTTAATTCAATATCTACGCCTCCCGAAGATTCTGAAAATTATTATAACATTCTGATACTTAGGTTAATGGATATAACTTAAGCACACATTTTACGCTGGAGTATATATTTTTTATAAAGGTACGGTCTACTCAAAATTCCAATTCGAATGGTTTAAGAAGTCGAAAATTAAACGAGTAACATTAAATAAAACGATCCGATGGTATTTTGATTGAATCATCAAAATGGGTTATTTATGGCTCTATGAAGTCCATTTCACCAAACATTTAGGCCACGCATGTGTTGTATGAGATGAGATGGTATGGGAGCATGTTGAACAACAAATGATTTTAACTCTATTTTTCCATCTTTATTCTTACATTTCAATGATTTTTCTTTCAACGACCCTATTTATTCAAACTTTATTCTTTTTATTTCATATTAATTATATAATTTTCAAAATATTCCCTTTTTTACTCTCACTTTATCCTTTTTTCAACTACCCTATTTATTCGAACTTTATTCTTTTTATTTTATATTAATCATATAATTTTCAAAATATTCCCTTTTTTACTCTCACTTTATCACCGCAATTCCATTGCCTGGATGAGTAACCAACGGCGCAAAGGTTCATGCATCGACTGTTTTAATTGCAAATGAAACGCCATGGAATTGATCCTGCAAAGAGCATCACAATGGGTAATCTCATTATAACGTGTAGTAATATATATATATATATATATATATATATATATGTGTGTGTGTGTGTGAGCTGTTCCGGTGCAGTGACGCTGCACCGGAACAACGTGC
>JAXCLR010000050.1:60530168-60546938 GCA_035584095.1 Annona squamosa | reverse complement strand
GATTTGATACTAATGCCGGTGAATCTCCAAAGATCAATGCCTAGGATTCCTTAAAATAGAACCTGAGGCCAAAAAAACTGATTTTTACCAAAATCCGCCGGCCGTACCTGAGTGGACGGAGTCTACAAAGTAAGCTGTGATATAACTGCCCTCGTATCCCCACCGACCAGCAGCCACACCTTCCGAAACGAGTCCGGCTACAGCAAAAGCTGCCGACTTTCGCCGCAGTCCGTTTCTCTCAAGTTCACAAGTAAACACTCGCGGATTCAACTCTCGAGTCCCCGACTCAGAATCATCCGAGTTTGCGGCTTGGCCACCGAAAGCGAGGCGCCTACTCGCAGCTGAAGAAGCCGGAGCGCTCAGACGCGTAGCAGAGTCCCCTGTCGTCCGATCGACAGACAGCTCCAAATTCACCGATGATGGCTCGTGTGCGGACAAATCCCACCGCGGGAGGGATTGGTTTCGAAGATCTGCTGAGATTGAAATCTCTGAAACGCCGGTGATTAATGAGAAACGTAGTTAGGGCATCGATCTTCCATGGGCTCTGCCGTCCGCCTCCCTTCGAAGGAAACCTTATCTTTTTCATTTTTTATCATTATCTTCCATGAAATAAAGGAAACACGAAAATTACAATCTAGTCCCTGTGTCGTATTGCTTTCTCAGACGATTCTGCCCTTGGAATGATGGCGTTGGCGGCCTAATGGATGATGACCCCGCCCGCCGTTTGTCCGTGGTTTTTTCCATGCACAACGCACCGCATACAAAATGGGGTTCCGATCGCCTGCACCGGCGCCAGGCGCATACTCTTATTGTTTTTTTTTATTTGAAAATTTGTTCATAAGTTTGTTAGCCCAAGTATATTTAACATGTTTATAAATTTTTATTATTTTTGTAGATTTTTAGATATTTATTTTTTATTTTTGAAAATTAGTGACATTTTAGTAATTTAAAATTACGTAAAATACCACTAATTTTCAAAAAGCAAAAATAAATATCTAAAAATCTCCAAAAATGGTAAAAATTTATTCACATATTAAATATATCTATATTAACCCTTTTTAAAAAAGTTTTTAAAAAAATTTAAAAATAAGGGTATGGGCTCCGGAGCAGGCAACACTGCATGCTCCTAGGTGCAGGCGATCGGAACCTTACAAAATGATAGTAACTTAGAAGTAAACTTTTCAAACTTTGTGCTTCCGATGTTTATCTTGTTTTTTAATTATTTTTACACGTTATTTTATATTATTAATCTATTTTTAATAATTTTTATATAATTATTTATACAATTATCTATATATTTTAATTTTATTATCTTTACTTTTTATCATTACTCTTACTCGATATTATCATTTTTTCTCATTTCAAAAAAATTTACATAAAAAAATTTTATCTAAAATTTTTATCAATTCCTAAATACACTACAAGACCATCAAAACAAAATCTAAGATGAAAACAAAATCTATGATGGAATTTGTTTCGATATGATTAAAACTTTCTTATTTGTATTTACTTGTATGTATTATCTAGCATTACTTTTATTTAACCATATTATATTTAAGTGGTTTATGTAATTTTTTCTATTTTTAATATTTTTATATTCGATGGTCAATCTACTTTATTGATTTATCTAATATTATTTATTTAATTAGGAAATTAAGTTTCATGATAATCAAATATGAGCGTAACAACATTTTATGCAAAATATATATTTAAGTGCAAATTATAAAATATGCTCATATCTATTTACATATATTAGAATAAAATAATATTTTACATAATTATTTATCTAAATAATAATAATATTCTACATAATATAGATGTTGAAATATAATTTTAAAATTGATACTTTGTACTAAACTATTTTACACATTGATAATAGATAAATAGGAGAATTTTTATGTGAATATAAATGATGAAAGTGTTTGTTTAAAATAAAATGAAAATGAAGAGAATGGGATTTAAATGGACATAGTAGTGGTAAAATATAATAAAGAAAAAGAAATAGAGTAGTTATATAAAAATATATGAAAAATGATTGAAAATGTAAGAAACGATTAGAAAGTACTACTAAAAATGAAAAAAATAGAATAGTTGAGCATTAACTTTTGCACATCATTCTCTTTCCTTTCATTTTTTCTTGAAATAAATATATTATAAATATAATAAATGAAGTAAATTTTCTATCACGACTTATGTATGAAAATTTTAGAAAAAGAATTACATGGAAATGGCTAAAGGAGAAGTAAAGCCCTAATTTAATATCTCATCATCTTGCCAAAATCAATATCTTCGTGCACCATTTTTATTTTTGATTTCCCTTGCCTCCTTTTTTAATTTCGCAACAAAGCAAAAAACAGATATTAGAATCCTCAACTCAATCTTCTCTCTTTCTCCCTTCCAATATCAACTAATTTGTCTAATTTTTTAAACCAATGGACAGATAATACTCATATTGATATCAGCAAGAAACAACACTCTTGTGCAAGAAACACCAATACTGGTATTGGTGTCAGCAAGAAAAAACACTTATAGATCAAGGAGACAACAACTCTACCTCTAACTTGTTCAAATTCATAGCTTGCAGGGTATAACAAGTAATAATTCTTTATTTATGTTGTAAAATTTACAAAAAAAGTCAAAACAGTCATAAAATTACGTGACTTGTGAACTGTAATGTAGTTGTAGAGTAAATATTTTTATGTGAGGTTGGACTTAGGTTGTTCCTACAAAATCGAATCAGCATTTGATATTTCAATCATTAAAAGATTATTTATTATAGAGGTGACATCTTATAAATACTATTTATAAAAACTCGTTCGCAAGAGCAGCATCTTTTGCCTTCTAAAATATGGTTATAGTTTTATAATTTGTTCCTGAATATGAAAGTATTTATAACATGTTCTTTAATGGTGAGGGTTGTAAATGAGTATGATTTGTATTATCATTAAATGTTACATGTGAGTATATAATACGAGTAAAAAAATTATAGTCATAATTATTGCATTACTTTCAAATGCTAGTCTTTTAGGTTTTTATCTTAAACTACAGGTGATTTATGTGTGAACGCATTTACCGAAATTGCGTCCAAATGTAAAACTACTCATATCTTCATCCTGATGAAGTTTGAAATTTTTAGAATTTATTTGATATTTTATTTTGAATTTTAAAAATGAATAAAATGAGCATGTATTCAACCCGTTTTATTTTTTTCAAAACTTAAAATAAAATGTCAAATAAATGTCTTAAAATTTGCGAAGTAAGACGGGTGACCCCGCATATAAAGTAGCAATTTTTTTTTTTTAAAAAAATAGATTTTATGGCTGAACGCAATCCCTGCAGATTGCAGCCAACAGTAAATGATCACGATTATTTCTATTGTTCCATAATTTTCATCACAATTATTTTGTTTGAGGCTATTTTAATTGTACAAAATTTTACATGAATATATGAAGAGTGATTAGTAAAATCATTAGTAAATAATGATGTTGATGATATAGAGACGTTTGGGAATGGGCAAGGTTGAAAACTAAGGCATGGGATTTTGTCTTGGGACTTCAAGAATTACTTCATTATTCATATTATTTTTTTCATTATTATCAGTATATTCTAATCGTTTTATCTATCAACAATTTTTAAAGAACCTATTTATTCTAACTATACTTCTGTTATTTTATATCAACCAAATATTTATCAAAATATTTTCTTTTTTATTTGTCAAGATTTCTTAATTTTTCACCTACTAAACTTCCCATTAGAGTCTATTGTTGAAAAAAAAAAAAAGGGGAAAATTGTTTGATTGTGGGTATTGTCGAGAAAACATAAGCTTTTAAAATAGCGAAGATAATTAGATGTTCATCTTCAAAAGCCACGTGAACTAAAAAGAGTAGCTTATTCATCTTTGAATGCTGATCTAAAAGAGTAGCTTATTCATCTTTGAATGCTGATCTTTTCACACCGGACGGAGAACCGGTGGGTTTCAAACCACCTGTTTATCCAATATTTTCCGTTGCGTGGGTCAAATCCGGTGTGCTAGCCCGATTCCGACAACACACCGCATGGCCGAAACTTGGGACGTGCACCGAACGTAACATCCGCAGATATCCGGTGAATGATATACCGTATATGCAACCACGGCATGCAAATTGGCCATTTTGTTCATTCTGATGCTAATTTTTGTAAATATTTTTCTATTAATATTTATTTGGCCCTGATGGGTTGGATGTAATGGTGCACAGCCCCTCTGTTGTAATATATTTTTATTGGGAGGTTTTGTCAACTATATGTGGGTGTGTTTTGTATTTACAATTTTTTTAAAAAAGAAAGGTAAAAACTTTTCGAAGGATAGAAGTGAGATGATATGATTAAGATAAAAAATAAGAAGCAAATATAATAAACTTAAAATAAAAATAACTAAAAGGTATGATAATTATATAAAAAATAAAAAATAATTAAAAAATACAACGGTTGTGGATAATGAAAATTTTAAATTTGCAAGCTCATATGAATATCAAACATACCCTATATTGATTAGTTTACATAACATCATGGACATAGCCATCCCATTGACACAAAGTGCGACAGTTGAAATGTCAACCAATTTCATTAATAAGTGCCCAAACCTAGAGTTTTAAAATTATAAATATATATGTCAAGGAATGCTCCAGTGCTTGCTTACACATGAAGTCTTTCAGTTTATTCTTGATTTTTAAATTCTAAAATACTTTTTTTATTCCAAATCATTTATTATATTTGACACGTTTTGTGTTATTATGCCACCGGAAATTTTATTGGATACTTTTTTATGATAATTTTATTGGATACTTAAATCTTATAAAAATAGTATATTTTGAGAGTGAATACATAATCATTAAAAAATTTGAAAATGTATATTATAATATAATATATAAAAGTATGCCACTACATTTTTTTAATACTTATATCTTGTAAAAATAGATTCTTTTAGAGTGAATGCATAATCATTAAAAATTTGAAAAATGTATATTATTTGTATAATATATAAAAGTTCACAATATATAATTATCGAAATCATAAATAAATGTCCATAAATAAACATCGTTAATGATTTAGATTTTGAAAATGTATATTTTAAATTTTAAAAATAAAATATAAGTAGGAAAGCTTACTTAAGTCAGTCTCCATATATGCCTATTCAATTAGATTCCTAAAATAATAGAACTACACAAAATCATCATATATGGTAAGTGTTTCAAAATTTACCTTCATTTTTTATTAGAATACCTTATATTATCTCTTTTTATTTTACAAACAAACATGAAACAATTCTTACAATTTTTTAAAAGAACACCACACAAGTTTTCCTATATCAATCAGGGAAAAAACGGACTTCTAAATATTAATGGGAATAAAAACCTCAAAATGAAACACACACTCCAAAATATCAATGGGAATAAAAACCTCACAATGAAACAATGAAACATAGACTTCCAAATATCAATGAAAATAAAAACCTCGCAATGAAACACTTGATGAATCGAAATCGAGCCCGCACAAATAGTGATATTGTGTGTACCAACTAAGCTCCTGACTAGTTGGCAAAACTTATCTTTATTAACTTGCCATGATTCAATAATCCTAGCTTCATAAAGCCTTTATATATTTTCGTCGTTTAAATATTTATTTAAATACAAACCGTTTTAATAAATTTCTTTTATTATCTTAGCAAATTTTTTTACTTAAAACTTATATTTTGTAAAATACAAAAATTTTGGATAATGAATATATAATTATTAAAACTTTTGATAAATACATAGTATGCATTTATTAGTATGTAAAAGTTTGCAAAATGCATAACTTTTGGAATCACAATAAATACATGAAGATAAATATAATATAAACCAAATCAAAACCAAATCGACCATGCCGTGTTATGCATAGTTGTCATTTGGAAATTTAGTTTTCCTCTAAATATAGCCTGGGGTCATACCAGCCTAAATATATATATATATATATATATGTAGATATATATTTAAAATTTTTTTTTATAAATATATTAATTTTTTAAATACTCCTATATCTAAAAATCGAAAATAAATATATGCACATATCCAAAAATGGTAAAAGTTGATTTATAAATTAAATATAACTAAATTAACATGTTTATAAAAAAATTCAAAAAAATAAAAAATATATTTAGACTGGTCAGACCAATTTGAGAAGATTGGCTTTCTTAAATATAATGTAATATGATTTCAATAGCATAAGCATATTTACAAATTGTGTTAACATATGTACAAAACAAATGGACAATTTAATTTTCCTCTAAATATAGCCCAGGGTTATCATTTTAGATAGGCCCAAATATATTTTTTATTTTAAAAATTTTTCTAATCATGTTAATCTAATTATATTTAATTTATAAACTAAGTTTTAACATTTTTGGATATGTATATATATTTATTTTTAATTTTTAAACATTCCTGTATATAAAAATTCAAAATAAATATATATACATGTCCAAAATGGTAAAATTTGATTTATAAATTAAATATAACTAGATTAACATGTTTATAAAAAAAATTTCAAAATACTAAAAAATATATTTGGACCAGACTAGTTTGAGATGATCAAGTAGCTATCCAAAATATAATGCAACAGAATTTCAATAGTATAAGTATATTTACAAATTGGGTTAAAATATGTATAAAATGAATGGACGTCGCCGCAATATAAGTAGTCAAGAAATGTGCGACACCGATTCCCATAGCTTCTACAATGATGAAATATTTCTTTTTATTTTCTTTTTTATTTTTCATAATCTATGAGTACCACTCATTTTCTTAATTAGAAAAAAAGGTAAAACTACAAGAACACAAAGGGTGCATTTGATAAACACGGTGAATGAGAATCGGTGGGGAATCGTAGGAAGTTAGCGCTCGCATGTACGGCTTTATACTTTCTGATATTTTGTTTTTTTATATTTTTATCCTTATATTTTAATCATTTTTCATATTAACCACCTTTAATAAATCTATTTATTTTAATTATATTTGTGTCATTTCTTATTCGATCATGCATTTCTCAAAATATCATTTTTTTTATTTCACACTGTCACAGCTGATCTAGGCGACAAAATTTATAATTAATTAAGAAAGGCCCCAAAATAAACGGAAAAGTAAAATAAAAAAATAAAATAGATGATTGGCGACGGTGACTTGGGAATTTATCTATAAGAATTTTTTATAACAATTACATCGGAGTGCCGCGTGAGCGTAGCTGCGTCACGTTCTGTTCCAAGAAAAAAACAAAGGAGAAAACTGCCGACGGGATTTCTTGAATCTACGGCATTTTTAGGTTCTTGCGTGGAACCGACGGTCCAGATGACATATTAGGCTGCCCAATGCAGCGACCGGAAGCACCATTGTCGCCGGAACAGAATCATTTCTCCAACGAAATTAGCGACCGTTCCCATTTACCAACCGATGCCGCCACACATGTCAAACTTACGGTAAACATCCGGAACATCGCAGATATATGTCCGTCATGAATTCCCACTGTACAAATATCCAGCAATTTCAAATTGCTATGCACGCTCTGAAGAACGTGCTTTTGCTTATCGTTATCTCCACCATACCTAATTCTTATATTATTTTATAAAATTTTCTTATATTCATGAATTTTTATAGCAGAAAATTTTTTGACCCTGTATTTGCTCTATTTTTTTTAAGTATTTTTCACATCTTTGTATATAATTACTTTATTTTTAATAATTTTTTCACAACTCATTTTAACTTTATTTTTTTCACTTTTCATCATTAACCTTATCTTATTGCATTACTTCTCCAATTTTAAAAAATTTTATGCAAAAAAATTTTCTTTAAAAAGTTTTATTAAATGTTAAACATATCTTAAATTTTTATTACACCTGCATTGTCAACCCAACCATAATCCAATGCATCAAAAGCATTCTTATTTGAAACAATCTGACAGCAATATAACTTTTTTGAATCTTTCAATGGCATAAATTGGTTATTTACCATTTGAGTTATATTAAAATTGAATTGGTTTCATAAGTAAGGATATGTTTGGCAATGGTTAAAAAGTTTCAAGTTAAAATTTTTCAATTTAAAACTTTTCATTCTCCGCAACTATCATATTTTTTAATTATTTTTTCATATTTTTCTATACAACTACCATACTTTTCAATCATTTCTACACAATTACCTATACAACTAACCTATCTATTTTAACTTTATCCTCTATATTACTTATCATTACCCATATCATATCACATTATTTGATAAATTTTACTCTTCTAAACTTTTCCTTAAAAGTTTTATCCGTTTCTAAACACAACCTAAATTTTAGGATTGGCAAGATCTTCATTGATTGATATATCAACAGAGTAGGCATAATAAAAATTTAGGATAAATCAGTTAGAAATAAGATAGAACATGTATAATACGAACATGAATATGTGAAACACTGCGTGTGCATTAGCAAGAACCAGCCAGGGACCAAGTGCATATACCAGGAATTTTTCAGATAAAATACAAACGGTTGCAGGTAAACGGAGTGGGGTCTCCCTCGGTGCTGTTGAAACAAAGCGAAGAAGACAACCAGACGGTGATTGTGACTGCTGAGAGCAACGTTTCGATACTAATCAGCGCCAGGGATTACAAAGCACCCATCATTCTTTGCAATCAACGTGAGTTAGACGAAATGCACTAAAGATTCTTCCACCAAAAGCATTTTCTCGAGGGCTGGGTGCTGGGTGCTATCCATGCTCCGCCTGCACTTTTTCCACACGTTATTTTCAGCTGGTTCTCCTCCAGTCGACTTCATCGTTTTCCAAAAATGAAGAATTATTCGATACTATCTTTGGGCCGGAAAAGCCAGCGGTTCGGATCATTAGATTTTGAAAGGATGGTTGCTCGGACGGCAGCGCATGAGGATTTCAGGGGCGAGCACGGTGCGTGGATTCCTTTGTGTTTTTTATAGGCTTCTAGCATCGAGTGCGGATTGCTTGGCTGGCCGGCATGCTGTTTTTTGCCAACCACGAATTCGCGCGCGTGGGAAAGGGATGTACAACACAACTGACCAACCTACAAAGTCCACAGCCATCTAGAGACGAGTAGACTTGCGTGACATTGGGGCCGTGGACTGAGACAGCATTTCAGTTTTATGAAATCTCAACCGTTGGATGAACGTTGCACTGTATCAGTTATCTGTTGTCGAGAAATTCTGAGTTTTCTTCCGAATGCTGAGGAAATCCACAAATCGAGTGCATATATAGGCAGATTCTTTTTCAAAACAATTGTCGGGGGTGTTTGGAAAGTAATAAATCTTTCGAATTAAAAATTTTTTGTTTAAAAATTATTGAAATAAGAGAAAATAATGTGATGTGATATGATATGGGTAATAGTAAGAAATAAAGAAAATAAATTTAAAATAGATATATTAGTTATATCGACAGCAGTGTAGAAATGACTAAAAAGTATAATAATTTGTATAGAAATATGTAAAAAAATAATTAAAAAATTAAATAGTTGTAGAGAATAAAAATTTTAAATAAAAAACTTTATTTAAAAAATTTTATATTTACAACTTATGTGTAAATATAATTTTTTTCATCTAGTTCGCTTAGCTCATTTTCACCTTAAATAGAAGGAGATCATGTTACTAATATACATGTAAGACACACGCTCCTTCTAATAAATAGAAGACAAATGCTTCATCTCTTATTTTGAAATTGAGCCAACCGGCATGAGGCCTGGAGTGTCATCTTATTTACCTTTGCCCTAGTGGCATATAATCCAAGAAAAACTAATAGTTTATATTTTTTGATCTTTTCTCATATTTTTTAACATTTTTAAAAACTTTAATTTTCTTCAATATTGTCTATACTTTTAACTATTATATTCCCTTTTGATGATAAAATGATCTTTTACGATTGGTCATTGAGGAGGTCGATTTTCAATCGTTGTTCATAACTGTCTGATCCCGTTCAATTCTGCAAGAAGAATTTCGCTCGTTGGATAAAAGCATATGAATTTGTTACAATTAATGCTTGAAATTTTTTCCACAGGCCCCTATCAAACTTGCCACCCATGATAGTATGCAAGGTATTTTCTCTCTCAACTATCACTCTCACAGTGAGTCCCCCCCCCCCTCTCTGTTTCCCACTTGTTGGAGATGACACCAACATCGAGCATCTTCTCTCACTTGTTGGACCTTCTTTTTCCTCACTAAGCAACTCCTTTTATTCCAAAATTGCTAGTCATTAGCTATTATTGAAAATTTTGATAAGGAAGTTGACAACTTTACAAAGGAACAACCTACTAGATGAGAATGGTTGCCGTTGACAATAAAAGGTAGTGGGACAAATTTGGCCGCTAATGGATGGTGATAAGATGATAACTATTTTGTTGTTGAGAAAATGAATATGGGCAAAACTAGGGCATTGTCAGAAACCAGTTATAGCAACGGTTGGTCAAGTTGTTGCATGACCCCTACACACATTGATCTCAAATTCGAATTTCCATACATAAGCTTTTGTTGATTTTAGGTTTTCTTTTTACACAGATTTCTTGACTAAGAGATGGCAGCAGGAAAAGCAACTTCAACTTGCTTTTTACTATTGCTTACCTTCTTGCTTTTCAGCTTCTCAGCGATTGAAAGAAGTAAAGATAAAGCAGAAATCCTCCTTTCTTTCAAAGCTTCAGTGCTCTTGAGTTGGAATTCCTCCTCCAATTTCTATGAATGGAAAGGAATCACCTATGACAACATGTTGCATGTCATCTCCATCGACCTTTTTATCAAGAACTTATCCGACGGACTACCTCCCTCATTCTTTCACCTTCCCTTCATCGAAGACATCAAGCTTCCCAGAAAACAACTTTTTTGGCACAATTTGAGCAAGTTGATGCATTAATCCAATGATTCGCATTCATGATTTCTGCTAATAAAATCAAAATCCATTACTGGCCAAACTCATCTAAAAATTGTTGGTTAAAATTGTAGCACCATATCTGCCTTATCTTTTTCTCCCCATCATTGTCACATATCTGGTCTCCATCTTACTTGTAGCCATCCCCACCAAAGTCCATTTCCTTTACCGCCAGCATGCTATATCTTTCTCACGAATACCAATCTCATCGCCGATTCGGCTAGCCGTTGATGAAATTAAGAACTCACCTCACCACTAATTGGTATGATCATGATGATGCAAGATCATGAGAGAGCATCTTTGCTTTGTTTTCATCCCATTGCAAATGAGAGAGAGGGAGACAGTAAGAGGGCGGAGGGAAGAAGGGGAAGGGAGGAGGGGTGAGATTGAGTAGGCAATTATCTTTCTCAAAGAGGGATGAGAAATCTGTGTGAGAGAGAAAGCGGGACTTACACACAATAGGTTTGACAGGGGCCTGCATGCAAAACTCTTTCACATCAATTACAAATTCTCCAACTACTTTATCTCATAATCGAACGGTCCATAGATTAACTGTATTCTCGAACGAGATCCAACAACTTATAGGCAGCAGTCGAAAATAGTTTCTTTTGAGACCAGTTACAAAAGATCATAACTCTTTTTTATGAAGGTGCGGTTTAGGCTAAGTTCATGAACGAGATTGGATGCACCAATGTTTGTAAGATACAGAAATATAAACAGAAGTTTTACGTAAAAAATGATAACAGAAAGGTTCTCAAAGATAATCATAGAAAGCCACAACAAAAAGGAATTTTTGCTATTGATAGTAAATGAATGCAAGTGACATCAATCATATAAGTGAGAGGCCCTCTTCCAAATGAATTTTCTTACGAAAGATCTCTCTCCTTTTATATTAGCTAGGGTTGACCCTTTTCCTTAAAATCATTGGAAGTTGATTGTGTTAGAGAATGTTGTTATAATTTCAATGGTGGTTCAAATTGTCTTGTGTTGATGATGGTTGTTTTGTTCAATTTATTGGCTCATTTTTTTAGTTTGCTCGAGGATAATTACTAATGTATTTTAAGTGGCTCAGCATGTTTATGTCATCATATTTTAACTTGTTGGTCTTGTGTGATAACTACTTAAAGAATTTTTGTAAAACGACATTAATTAAGCAAAAAATACAAACAACAATAATGACATCAAACCATAAAGACAAGAACACATATAGTGGTTTAGATCTCCCTATTCTACTCCACTCTCTAAACATGACGACTTGGGTTTCACTACTTAATTTTAACACACAAGTTACAGTGATATAATTTGTTCAACGGTCCTTTGAATTGATACTAAACTCTAAGTAGGCTTGTGAAGTAATCAACACTTTGATTCACTTCTTAGTTTGATCACCAACAATACTAAGGTATTGCAACCTTTCTTTTAGTTTGATCACCATCAACACAAATGTAATACAAAGAACGAAATTTTAAATGAAAAGCAAACCAATTTAGCACATCTGCAAGAGTAGTGACTCTTCAATTTATTAATACTTTATAGCTTTAAATTCTCAGCAATAACATCTTCAAGAATTTGCAACTTTAACTTCACCTTTAATCCTCCACAGAATGCTTTATGCCAACGAAGTATTTTGGAGTATTTCAAATATGCACTTGAGTATTTTTCTTGAAATTTGTTGCCTTTTAGCTTTCTCAAGTTCTCCTTTTATAGCCTCTTAATCGCTTGAAACATGTCTTAGATGATAACTTAAGAGGTCTCCATGCATATCCAAACTCCTCAAAATTTGCTTTTCTGCCGCATTACAAAGGTTGACTTTTTATGCCAAAAAAGTTGACTTTTTGTTTGCTCCAGTTTAGATAGCGTTGATTCTGAATTAAAATTTTGACCTTTCGATTCCAAAAAAAACAACCTTTTTCTTTTTTTTTCGCAAAATACGAATTTTTGGGAAAAGTCCTACTTCAATCATGTTAATTCACTCAAGAAAATCATAAACGAATAAATCGATTTAATTCAAGATTAAGCACATCTCAAAAAGCATATTCCATGATTATTTTAAGTGAATGTAACAATTGAGCATGTTTCAAGATTATTCAAAGCATTCCAATAAGCATATTCTAATCTCAAGTTATCATTGAATTTCAAACTCGTCTTAACACAATTTATGCTATAAACTCAAAAGATAATTCCACAAACACACCATACTTTTTGAAACTCCATTTAAGATTCCATGACACAATTTCATAAAATCATCCCAAAACATAATTTGACAATATCAAAATCAATTAAAAGGAGTTTTTCACAGAAGTTTACATAACCTATTAGACGGGGTGTGTTTGGAAAGTAATAAAACATTTGGAAGAAAAAAATTTTTGTGCAAATTTTTTTAAAATGAGAGAAAACGATGTATTATAATAAAGGTAATGATGATGAATAAAAAGAATAAAATTAAAATGGAGAGATTAGTTATATGGATAATTTGTAGAAATGATTGAATAGTAGGGCAATTTTGATTTTGGTTTGAAAAGTTTTAGTTGTAACCAAATATATTTTCATTCTTTTGCCTCATTTTAGGTAAAAAATGATAACAGAAAAGGTTCTCAAAGATAATCATAGAAAGCCACAATAAAGAGGAATTTTTGCTATTGATAATAAATGAATGCAAGTGACATCAATCATATAAGTGAGAGGCCCTCTTCCAAATGAATTTTCTTACGAAAGATCTCTCTCCTTTTATATTAGCGAGGGTTAACCCTTTTCCTTGAAATCATTGGAAGCTGATTGTGTTAGAGCATGTTGTTATAATTTCCATGGTGGTTCAAATTGTCTGGTGTTGATGATGGTTGTTTTGTTCAATTTATTGGCTCATTTTTTTAGTTGGCTTGAGGATAATTGCTAATGTATTTTAAGTGGCTTAAAATGTTCATGTCATCATATTTTAACTTGTTGGTCTTGTGTAATAACTATCACGCACAGACCCAGAAAAGCAACCATTGGGCCTAACGCACAGAGTACACAAACCTAGAAAACATCCATTAGGCCTGTGGGCTATGGGTCTCACAGTGTGATATTGTCCGCTCTGGCCGGACAGTTTAGCCGCACGGCTTTAAAACGCGTCACACCATATTGAACTTGAGACATACTTACAAACTACCAGGAACTTTCTCCCCTTTTCGATGTGGGATTTGGTTCTGGGCTATTACAAGCCCATTAACTTCCGCTTTGTTCGTCCTCGAACCACAACTCAACTTTGGGCTTCTGCCTGCAGCTGATAAGTCTAAAAATTTTCATTTAATTTTATATTAAATTCACACCGTTAAGTATTAAAACGTTAATTAAATGCATGTTTTAAGTGAAATTTTATGAAAATCATATTTTTGATAGAATCTTTAATTTTACTATAAATCAGGTCATTTTGCAATATTTTGGAAAATATAAAAGTATAAAAATAATTAGAAATGCTAAAAGGGATTAAATAGGCTCACATTGAAATATGGGTAAAAATTATAAAACTATCTAATTAGAAAAAATCATACATACAGTTATAAATATAATATAAAATATGGTTATAAAGCAAATTGTCAAAACAAATAAAAAATAATAATAATAATAATAAATTCAAAAAGAGATAAAAAGAAAAAGTAAATTAAAAATCTCTGCAAGCTTATTAAAATCATTTGGACAAAAATTAAATATTTAAAATTGTTTTTGTTTGCAGCTCGCGTACACGCGATTGTGTGTGCCGCCGAGCGCCATTTCTGGTGCTTCATCTTCCCCAAATTGTGGCGGCGCGTCCACACGAACTAGCAGCGGCGACACATCCAGCAATTCCGGCCACGATTTTGCATCCAACCGCCCCTCTTATTTTCTTCTCCGCCGAAGCCATGAAGGTCACCTCATCGTTACCACGAGCAGCATCATCTTCCCCATCTGCTCGCTACCGGCCACCAAATCTAGCCTCCATCAGGCAAATTCAAGCATCGACAACCATTTTCGGCAACCCATCAGCCGAACCCAATCGATATCCAACGACAGAATCTTCTGCAACAGGAAGTTCTCAGTCTCATCCCATTGCTGCATCTCGTTGAAATCTGGAAACTTGACGAACTTGCGGACTCATCACTCCTTGACAAGAATTCGGGCGAGCCGAAGGAACTCTCTACTTTGCACCACCCCTATTTCAAATCCTCTCTTTAGCACTGATCAAATCATCTTCCGGCGGCCATGGCAGCAACTACAGCAGCCTTGCGTCAACAAGAGCAGCCCACGACCCATCCGCTGGCAGCAAGTAGAGCCGCCCAAATCTGATCAACCGAAACAGAAAATCCAAGCACCCATTTTTTTTTCGGTCGCAGCTAATAGCAACAATTCGCCCAAATTAAAAATCCCAGCCATTTATCGGCAAGCCGAAAATCGCACCACCCATTGCAACCATCTTCCATTTCTACGACAACCTCCTTTCAGCCCCAACCAGAAAATCTGGCCAGCATCGGTCATGTTTGCAGCCAGCCCTCTTCTCCAGTCACGGCAAATCCAGCAACAGCAACCATGGGACCATCAAAAACCCATCTCCATCTTCCCCAGCTTGCAGCGGCCATTAAAATCCCAACCCGTGATGGCCAGCACTACATCTTCCATTCACGATTTCAGCCCCAAATCACACAGCAGCCTTGGCACCACAAAATTTCAGCAATTCCAACAACGAGAAGAGGGAACTAAAATACATGGAAATCTCTGAACTTTTCTTCAGAAATCCTTTTCTATGAACAGATGATCACCGCTTCTTCATTTCATTGCCAAAGCTCGAACCAAACAGCAATAAGAGCCAATGAAGAATTCGCAAACCTATTTCGAAAGCATCACGTTTTTAGCCAGCAGATTTTGCCACTGCGTTTTCCTCCTCTTTGTCAAAATAGAAAAGGAAGCTACGGCAAAAGGCAGCTACCGTTCAATCAAGGAATCCCACATCGGACTCCACGTTGAACGAAGGGCCCCCCCCTCACATCTATAAAATGATGCTCCTCTCATCCTAAGAAAAATAACCCCATACCCCACACACAACCCCTTGGGTGGGACCCATTTGGCGGGACCCCGTAGCAAGTGGGTGGGACCCATTTTGTGGGACCCGTAGCAAGGAGGTGGGGCCAAACAATAAAAATTTCATTACGTGGAGATTCGCTTTTTACAGGTGATGTGAATTTTATTTTTCTGCATTATAGTTGATAGCGTTTCATAGTTGTTAAATTTTAATTTGTTATTTTTTAAATTAGATTTACTGCTTTATTTTTTTGCTTTGTAATTTTTAGATTAAATTTAATGTAATTTTCTTTCCTGTTTTAATAGTTAAATTTCATAGCTTTAATTGCTTTCTTAGAATAATTTTAATTAAATTGTTAGTTAATTATAATTTCTTTTAGCTACTTGTCTCCTTTTCTTTAATCTTTTCCCTTTTCTTTCTCTCTCCTTCTAATTTCTTTCCCTTTCTCTCTCCAATTTCTTCTATTTTCTTTTTTTCTTCTCTCTCTCTCCTCTCTCCTATTCTTCTAATTTTTCTCTGATTTCTTTCTCTCTCTTCTCTCTCATCTATCTAAGTTTCTGTCCAATTTCTTTTATTTTCATTTCTTTTCTCTCTTCTCTCTGTCTTTCTCTAATTCCTTCTATTTTCTCTTTTCTTCTCTCTCTCCTCTCTCCTACTCCTTTAATTTCTTTCCTTTTTCTTTCATTTCTCTCTCTCTCTCTCTCTCCTCTATATTCTCTCTTTCTCTTATAAGCAATTCAAAACTACATCGCCTCTTTGTGGATTCGACCCGACTCACCGTTATTCTACACTATCACCCGTATAGTGGTAG
>JAXCLR010000050.1:60490465-60522562 GCA_035584095.1 Annona squamosa | reverse complement strand
CTTAAACTCTTTTTATTTTCCCCCTTTACGCCGTGTAAACCGCCTCGGGTTGGCAAATTTCTCCATATTTGCTTCAACTCGAAGGCCGGAACCTGCTCTCTGTATTATTGCTGCCTTATTTCTTTAAATAAGGGCTGATCTCCCTTTAAAGATCGGTGGTGACTCCATTTTTTTTTCTTGCGTGCGTATTTGAGCTAACGTCCCGTCTTAGCCGTCATGCCACCAAAATCCCGAGAAAGCTCCCATATGCCCGTTTTTCTAAAAACTATGGGGCCTAACTCATTTTATCCCGTGTGAATGCAGGAAATCTAAGCCCACGTTGCCATTCAACACGCTCCACATCTCCAAGGCCCGGGAAACCCATTCCGAGCCCATCGTAGCGCTCACGGCGGGTGCTACACGTATATCTTCTCTTCTTGGGAGTTTGTTGATGTTGTGCCTATTTAATTAGTACTCTTTAGTTTATTTTTATTCACACCTTTGAGATTTCTGATTGGTGAATCTTGATGAAGGAATATTGTTATAGATTCCCATTATTCACTGATTATATTACAGTTAATAATAGAATTCTAGCATTCAAAAGTTTGTACATTATCTCTTCAATTAATTGATTTGGTTCTTTATTTTCCCAATGTCTATCCCAAGTCACTTGTGTTAAAATTTCCTATTTTACTATCTTACCACATAAAAATTTTCATCTATCATAATTTATATTACAATCAAGCACAAATACATTTTTATAATTTAATATGGAGATAACATGTTCTACCTTTCATTTTGGAACACATACAAAAGCTCTCGTTGGGATACAACTTCCACCACTCGAACTTACAATGTCAACTAAGGAGAGAAATGACCCTGCCGCCTGTGCTAGCTGCTGGTGGTACTTTTAATGATAATTAATAATATCATTAAAACTTTTATTTAAAACTTTTTACTCTTTTTAACTACTATTTTTAATTATTTTTTTATATATTTTTTTACGACTATCATACCTTCCAATCATTTTATATAATTATCTATATAACTAATCTATCTATTTTAACTTTATTTATTTTTACACCTCATTATTATCTCTATCATATCATATTATTTTTCTCTTAATTCAAAAACTTTCGTATAAAATACTTTTCATTTAAAAGTTTTATTACTTTCTAAACACACCCGACAAAATTATTTTGCATGATACCCATCGAAAAGTAAAACAATTGCATTTATACTAACTTATTTTTATTTTTAAATTTATACTTTCCATTTTTTAAATATTTTAGATGCATGCTAACTCGGTTAGTGGAACCCAAAATCTGTGAAATATTTTTTTTGCCGAGTGACTCTACTACGAACTTATATTCTCTTGAGGAGTCCACTTGATTATGGAGCTTATTCTTAAGAGAGTTTTGAGGTCGTGTTGACCCCTGAGTGTATAAGTCCACAATGGAATCCACGAGTCAACTCCTCAAGTTGTGAATGAACAGTACAGTAACTCCTCAAGGGGTAAAATATTTTTAAAATTATAATTAAAAATAATTAGCATAGGTACAATTATTTTATTTATTTATTTATTTTTTTGGGGGGAGGGAGGGGAAATGTGGGAGCACCCTTCTCTAGCTAAAAAGAGCCACCCTAGTAAATACAAATTAACAAATAGCCTGCATGCAATTGAGTTACAACGCAATTCGGTGGAACAGTTCAATCTGAGACAGTTGAGATATGTCAAAGCAAATCTCCCCAACAAATGATTATAAGAATGACTAAAATGTAAGTTGTTGAGTGAAATGTGGCAAGAAATGTGTACCTGTCGCTGCTCATTTCAATGGGCAGAGGGAGCAGTTAATGGTATGATTATTATTCAGTGTATTGTTTTAGCCCACCCACCAAAATTACCAAACCTAAGGGATTCAAATTTCGTATGAGACGACAATAAATGCTGTGACCCACTTCTTCTTCACGGGTTTGAATAAAAAGCTAGCTATATACATGTGACACGTTCTTACAAAAGCAAAATGACCACCTAACCTAATCACTTGTTGAACAAACAAAAAACATTGCTTTGTTCCTAATAAAACATCCATCCCATCTTCGTTCCATCCAATGCATGATGATGGTGGTGGTAGTCATGTGGCATTGGAATTCGAGTTGTGGGCCGCCGGGCCACCTATTTTTTCCATTTTTTTTTTCAGTTTTCAACCCATGGTAGCATGACAAAATTGACTTGTGCTAATGTAAAAATTGAAATGATTGCAATGAAGGAAAATCCAAATAATATCGTGCGTAAATGTGTAATGAAAAATGATGATATTAATTTTTTATTATTAAAATGGCAACAACATAATATGAATAAAGATGAAATAAATCAATTTTATCTTTAAAATGCAGATAATGATATTACAAGACATTTGTACCTTTTTTTCCATTTCCTTATATTGGGTCTCTAGTCCCTAGACTCCCTACTTAATTCCGAATAATATTGTTGTTGATTCCATCTTTAGATAATACAATGGTCCTTGCATAGTCCAACTTCTTATTGCCATGAAATTGCCCATCGAATCCCTCATCATTGCGCCAAAGCCAACTATATCTGTGTGTTCTGCCCTCACCATCAACATTTATCTTTACTTTCCCCACTGCTGTAGGAGTCCTTTGCATAACCAATTCTTTTTCTTTAATGATCCATTTTGTCAAGTATTTAGCCCCTTTGTATTGCTTCCAACAATCTAAGCACCATCCATGCAACTTTCTTAGATTTGGTTGTTTTTCTTCCACAATTAGCTGATTTCTAATTTGCCATATCCGTCATCTAATCGACATAAACAATTCCATTTTCTCAACACATTTCAATCCTATTAGTGTTTCTAGATTTCTTCTTAGAGCCCTAATCATTTCAAATAGGTTTGAAATGAGGTCATTTCAGACTAGTTCAAAACACGTTTTTTTTTTAAATTTTTTTAAATTTTTTTTACGAAAATATTATTCTAATCATATTTAATCTATTGATTAAGCTTTATTAATTTTGGAGATATGCATATATTTATTTTGAATTTTTAAAATACAGGACTATTTTAGTAATTTTAAATTGTTCAAACACGACTAAAATACCCCAATGTTCAAAAATCTAAAATAAATATATATGCATTTCCAAACTTTGTAAAAATTGGTTTATAAATTAAATATACTTAGAATAATACTTTTGTTAAAATTTTAAAAAAATATATAAAAATATATGTTTTTGTACTAATCTGAATTGAAGCCATTCTGAAATGATCATTTTGCTTCTTGATAATATCAATGATTTTAAATACATTAGATGAAATGAATTTTTATCAAGTATCAAAATATTAAAACTAGAAGTCATGTAGAAAAGATGTCTCAGAGGATCAAAGCTCATTTATGAAATAATATCTTACTAAATCCACTATATTTCTAATATTCATCTATAATGTTCTTATTTAAAAATTCAGTTTTGCATGAATGAATATTACGAATAGATTGGGCCAATACAAAATTTTTCATTTAAAAAGAAGCCAAGCCAAATATTCTCTAACACAGCTAGCCTGGTCTTTATTTTTTTTAACATTATGGATAATCTGCACTTTGAAAGAAGTTGATTTTTATATTCGGATTAAACAGATAAATTTAAATGTAATGAATGATTTTAATTGAATCTCAAAAAAAAACAAACACGCACACACAAAGAGCAGCCCCACTAACAAAAGCAATAAAAAGTGGGTTAATTCTCTAACTTTCATGGAAACCACAGAAACTGTTACAAAGAGATTCCATAAGTATTAAGAGTGTCCCTTCGAAAGGAGTCAAAAGAAATAAAAAGTGAAAAATGATAGAATGATTGAAGCCTTTGGTTTTCGACCCATCTTTATCATGTGGGTAGAAACTAGCTCAACCATCTGATCTTCTTCTCTACTCATCACATCACAACAACGATATTGTTCCCCTACTCGCGTGTTCAGACGGCGCACGTGTGCGAGAGATCCAAGCCAGCATCTTCGCCTTTTATAAGTTTCAACGCCAATGTCCCTGCCTGTGCCATTCTGTCATGTTTCCCGTATATTCGAAACCATTCACCGATAATTTCAACTATATTTTTATATTTTATTTATTAACATGGAAAATCCCTACATATTTTATAATCTTATTTTAGATCTATTTATTAAAATACGTATTATTAATGATCATAGGCGTTGCTCTACGTATGTAAATATCAGAAAAAAATCTAAGTTAACATAAATAGACGTTATTTATTTTAAATTTCTTTATATTACAATTCGAGCCCACCTAAGTACTTTTTCAAATTTCTTGTTGAGTCTCGATTTCAATGCATCCGGTTGAGATGAAATTTTAGTGTAATCGGGCACAAAACTCATTTTTATTCTTTTTTTTAAAATTTTTTGTAAAATTGTTAATATAAGTGTATTCAATTTATGTATTAAGTTTTACCATTTTTTAAGAGATATTTTTTAATTTTTAAAATAAGTGTCATTAAAAATATATATATACACACATCTCCAAAAAATGGTAGAACTTGATTTACAGATTAAGTACACTTAAATTCTAAAAATTTTCGAAAAGAGAATAACAAAAATTAATTTTACACTCAGTTATACTAAAATTTTAATGCAATTGGGTGCATCGAAATATAACTCTTCTTCTTTAAATGGTAAATCCAACTAAATAACCAATAATGTACCCATGGGAGAAACAATTCTTAAAAATGGACAAGTAGTTACTCACAACTGCAATTGATGCTTGGACCCATCAAATGTTACATTGGAGTTCTTGTCGGCCACTTTAGCTAAATAAGCTAAATACTGTTACATACGTGTTATTTTTGACAATATATATGTTTGAAAAGTGATAAAATTTTTAATGAAAATTTTTAGTGTAAAAGTTGTTGAATTGATATAAAATAACGTAAAATAACAAAGATAATGACAATGAATAAAGAGAATAATGTTAAAATAGATAAGTTAGTTATAAGGGTAGTTGTATAAAAATAATTGAAAAGTAGGATAGTTGTATAGAAAGATTGAAAAATAATTAAAAAATAGGATATTTATAGAGAGTTAAAAGTTTTGAATTGAAGAATTTTAGTTGAAAAAGTTTTAAGACTTACGGAATGTGCCCCTGATATGAAAATTTTTTTAAAACATATAAATATGGCTCAAATAAATGTTGTTTGATGTAACCCTATTAATTTTAACTCAATCCATTTATTGTATTTAATATCATTTATTTAGTTAGGAGATCTCATTTTATCTAAATCAAGCGTGTGCATAAGCCACATTTGCTCAAAAATATATATACTCATGTATAAATGATGAAAAATGCTTAAATTTATCTACACATGTAATAGAATATAATAATACTTTATAGAATAATTTATCTACGTAATTATTATATTTTAGATGACTTAGATGTTACTTTAAAATCGATATTTTGATATTAAACTATTTTATTATATTTATAGATGAGACTTGTATATAGGACAACTAAACAAATAAAAGAGTTTTTATAATAATAGATGATGTTAAATACAATAGATCGAGTAAATTTTCAATCAACCATTGAGATATTAAAAATGAAAAATATTACATAAAAGGAGTTTGAAAGAAGTGAGACTGTATGAATATATACTATTATATTTGGGGAAAATGTTCGGATTATGGGTGTGTTTGGCAATAAGAAAAAAATGTTAAAGTTAAAACTTTTCACTATTCACAACTACTATATTTTTTAATCATTTCTTCACATTTCGCTATACAACTACCATACTTTTCAATCATTTCTACACAACTATCCATATAACTAACCTATCTATTTTAACTTTATCATATTTACTCTTCACATTACCCCTATCATTTTCTAAAACTTTTCATCAAAAATTTTATTTATTCCCAAACACACCCTATATGTGATATTAATTATTATAGGTTGGGCCTAAACTGGATTATCCCAATTTATTAACACAGGACGTACACATGTTGGCAAACCTGACAGATGGTTTGATAAAATAAAGTAGTGCACATGAAATTATTATGAGTAGAGTATGTACTATGCACCCTAATTGTATATCCGAAATTTCAGGATAAGGCCCGTGCCGCACGCGTGGGCCCTGTGTACCGTGATCCGGCAGCCATTGCCACGTGGGGATGCATGATGAATGCCATGGGAGGTGTGGCGAGCGTGTGGGGCTGTGCTGCTTTTTGTTTACTTTTATTTATTTTCCGATGGGCGCATGGGGTCTGGTCTGGCCACAGAGCAGAGATTCCCGTACAACAGAAGCTGTGGTCCGTCTCAGTTGCAGGCTTTCTTTGCCATTCCCTTTTTTTTTTTTTATAATCTGAGCAGCTTTTCCATCTGTTTTGATCGTGGGCATTAGCGCCCGCGTCTTAAACTACCTCAGTTCGGTGTACCTAATCCGAATCAAAATACGTGTAAGAAAAAGTGAAGATGATTTTTTCCCCTGCTTTTTACATCAAAATAAAGATGTAATTCTAATATTTTTTATCATATATTTCTATCTAACATCTCTATTTAGTTAATTTTTGTTCTATTTATTCTTACGGTATTACCCATATTATATGACAGTAACTCCGTTGCCTCTTTAGAATTCTTTCCATAAACTTTTCTCTCAGTGCAAATATTTATTTTTAAATTTTTTTTGAATTTTTTTTACACAACTATTAATCTAAGAGTATTTAACATGTATATTAATTTTTACTATTTTAGAGATTTTAAATATTTTTTAGATTTTTAAAAATGTCACTTTAAATACAGTTAAATTAACAGCTTTATGAAAAAAGTTTTAAAAAATAAAAAATGAGTTAAATACACCCTGGATGCATCGAGTCTAAGTGCACTCGAGTGCATTCAATTGGATTTCCTTTTCTCTCACTTTTTTTGGAAGATGATTGAATACACTCGGGTGCATTTAGCCTCGGTGCACTTGGGTATACTTAACCATTTTTATTTAGGGTGTGTTTGGAAATGGATAAAAATTTTGATGAAAAGTTGTAAAGAGTAGAAGTTGTCAAATGATGTGATATGACATGGGTAATGATTAGGAATAAATAAAATAAAGTTGAAAGAGAAAGATTAGTTCTGTTGGTAATTGCGTAGAAATGATTGAAAAGTAGGGTCGTTGTATAAAAAAATGTAAAGAAATAATTAAAAAATAGAATAGTTGTAAAGAGTAAAAAATTTTAGATTGAAAAATTTTAACTTGACAATTTTTACTCATTACCAAACACACTATTATTTTTTTTAAAATTTTTTTATGCAATTGTTAATATATGTGTATTAAACATTTGTATCAATGTTTATAATTTTGGATATTTTTAGATTTTTTAAAATTAGTAGCATTTCACTGATTTTAAAAAATTTTAAAAAATATTTACAAAATTTTAAAAATGTTAAAACTTGATTCACATGTTAAATAACTTTTTTTTGATGGTTTATATTTACATACATCTCAACACATATTACATTGTAGTTCTGAGACATTCTTACAAACAAGGAGATACATAACTCCTCCAAAGAAATCTGGAGACACAGCTCCACCAAAGAATTAGGAAGAACAGCTTCCATCCAGCCAAAGGGAGACAACAGCTCCCACTCCACCTCAAAAGGAGACCACAGCTCCCACACCATGTTTCCGGGCCGAAATCCCAATGTGGGATTCGAACCCACGACCGCAGCCCCGCCAACGCCCTATTACAGCTGCTGCCACCAACCGAGGACGCCTCGGTTGGTGCATGTTAAATAACTTAAATTAATAGTTGTATAAAAAAATTTCAAAAATAATATAAAAAAATAAAATTTTACATCCGGAAGCACTAAAATAGTACTTTGTTCCCCATCTTCCATGGACTCTTTTAAAATAAAATTTTACGTCCATCCCTTTGCCAGCCCACGCTTCCGTTCGTAGGCGAGATCGACACTTACCAAACACGCATGAAATACCACTGGTTGACGGCTTTACCTCAGCCCTTAAAATGCCATTATTTGTCCCCACGGTGACAGTGAGCATACGACATATCTTCCTCGGGTTGCTCGCTTTCAACGTGTTAAAGACCAAACAGAATGATTCGGATGATTCTTTTGGAATGGGAAAAGAGGTCATCTGATGTACCGAAAATTATCCCTTGCTATGATGCCTTATGGGCTAATATATCACATCCCTTTAATTGTATTTAGAATTGGGGTTTATTCGAAATACATGAACTATTTTTAACCTATATTCAAAATATACTTACTGAGGGCTTATTTAGTAATGTAACCGCATTGGGTGGGGCAGGAAACATCTCATATTCTCAATTTCTCCATAAATCATTTAATAATTTAACAACCATATTTTTCAATTTTATCCATACATTCTAATCGTTTTTCATTCAAATTATATTATTTTTTTCTATCTTCACCCTTATTGTTTTATATTAATCATACATTTATCAAAATATTCTTCTTTCATTTCCCACTTTATTCCATAATCTCACTAAAATCAACATTATCAAATATCTCCTGAGTTACTATATTATTTTTAATTATTTCTTCATATTTTCTTATACAAATACTCTACTTTTCAACAATTTCTCCACGAGCCATACAAGTAACATATTTATTTTAGTTTTATTACCTTTACCCCTATCACATCATATTATTTTTTCAATTAAAAATTTTTTATACTAAAAGTCTTTTATCTAGAAGTTTTATCATTTCTTAAACGCAACCGAAATGTTAATGAAATTTGCATTTATACTCATTTTGTTAGAGCTATTTCACTCTATCATTATATGCAATGTCTAGAATGCTCTTATACAATTGGATGGGGATTAAAATAGTATTAACACTATCCACACATAGATAACAAGCTACACTAATTAGCATGCTTATCATAATGTATAAGAGAAATATTATTTAACATGTTAATCTATTACCTAATAGACACAATTATTGCACAGAAATACTATTCTAATCCGCATACATTAGTAAATAACGTGTGCACAAATTGTAGTGCACCTCCAAAGCACCTTCTAAATGTTTCAATTTCCTCAGCAAGCCACAACCCACAGCACAACATGATTGGTGGTAACTATCCAACAGTGGATCTATCCCGACCACACGACGACGACAATCCTGATGGGTTTTTACTCACACCGCATCTATAGCGAAGAATCCCAGTGATAGGCCGAGTTGGCAATGCCCTCTCCCTCCGCTCCCAGTTCGCCAGAGTCTTCAATGCCGTCGACGACTGCATTGGAGCTACTCGACCTCTCCAGTCTAGTGACGAGCGCTCTTCCGCCTCCGACCATAAAACAACCCTATCGATGGATGATACATACCACCAACATCAAATCGGAGTTCGGTCGACCACATCACTCTCGTTTGCTCTGCCAATCAATCACGGCCTCCGACCACAAACATCCATTTCTCTGCTTCATCCAGCAATCTACTCACTCCGCTCAGATTACAATATCATATCTATCAACCCCGCAACAGGTCTGGATTGATTTCATTTCTGCACTGAACCGAGAAACTCGATTCACCTTACTTCGGATCGAACAGCACGTAGCATTCGCACTTCAACGACAACGAATTTTCGGCAAGGAAAATTTTTTTTTCTCATGCAGGCGAGCGTGCGATCTGGTCGGCATTTTGTTTACAGTGATAAGATATCGTCAGTGCTTTGATTGTGGCTAGAATTCATCAAGCTTGGCTTCTTCAATTACAAATACCAGACTTTCGGAGGAGATGGTTGGCGGCGTGGAATTTTCATGCCCTAAAACTGAGGGCTTAGTCATTTTAAATGTAACCAAACTACCAAAGTACCATTCTTGACTTTGTGACGGAACAGATACGTACGATATTTGATCAATATTTAGTAGATATTATTTGATATTTTAAAACCGAATGGAGATATGGGTGTAATATATTGAGTATATTTGAAATAAGACCTTAAAATTGTTTATTGAAATAAGACTATAATTACAATTTCTTTTATACCTATAACATTTGCACCTAATATACCCATAATGTTTCACAAATCTCTCTTATGCTCATAACATTTCACTATAACTTCCTATTATACTCAAGTCATTAATACAACCATTTTCTAATCTATTAAAAAGATAAATCTTCACTTTTAAAAGCTTTATAATCAAGATAACATCTTAATACGACTCTTAAATTATTTAATATCATATATTATTGATCTACTATCATCAATTAAGTTATGTTAAGATTAAATTATTTCAATTAGAAAATTTTGAACAAATAAAATCATTTTTTTCAATAAGATTGATAATGATTGTATTGATGATATGAGCAAAAGAGAAATTTAAGATAAAATGTTATAGACACGAGAAAATTTTATAAAATATTATGAGTATGTAAGGACTTGAGGGCAAATTTTGTAGGTACAAAAGGAATTTTCTCTAATTCTAATAAAATTCAAAAATCTTTTCTACAATCATGTTGTTTAGGTAATTTTGAAATATCTGGCAACTGTTAATGAAAATGCAATTATATAAACATAAAAAAGTGAAGAAATACATATATCTGCTCCTTTATTTATTTTATAATTTCAAGAGAGCATCGGTCGTTTTTCCCTTGGAAGTAGGTTTCTATCGGCTCCTCCACTGGGAGAGAGGCCCCAGGGTTTTGCTTGCTACGTAAGGCATACAAAGAGCCACGGATGAATCATTGGCATCTACACACCTGCCCAATTCTCAGCCATGTTATGTGCGTTTGGCCCCACAAAAAAGAGTAAGCTGGAGACAGGAGGGGCCCAACTGACTCACGGTATCGACTATCAAGATGGATCATGTGATTCCTTAACTGACTTACAGGAGAAGGGACTTTGCATTTGATTAATGAAAATAACAATAAAACGAGACTTCCCAATGACCCAACGGCCAACATGGATTAGAACCCATTTCCCCCTTGGAGCTGTTCCAGCTTTTTTTGTTGATTTTTCACGCCAACCATCTGCAAAAGTTCCTACTCTTCTCCTCTCAGTTATTTCCTTTACACCATTCAGTCTCTCCTCACCATTTGAATCGACTCTCCCCCACTAATGGAAATTCTAGATTTACATAGCAAAGTACAATTGAGGATGTTTTCGGTTCAGCCCAGTGTGCGTAGACAACCACAATGTTTGTGTCGTTTGTTTTCAGTTGAATGGGGAAAAATGGCAATACAACATAAGCAAGAAGATGAAGGGGCTTCAAACTCACCTCCTCTGGCAAAAATTCTTCTTGCCCCAGATGCCTATGTAACAGAAACACTACCTTCTGGCTTCTGAATGGTTGCCAGTGTCGTACCTACATAATGAGGGGAAAAACCATGCGAATTGGAATCCCCCATCAAAAAAACGCAGCGATTAATCTGTCGAGAACATGAGATAGTATGCTTAGAAATGAGGTTTTATTTCTATAGATAAGCCAATGAAATAAAACTGGTTTAGTAGGGCCCGTGGTGATGGGGATTAAGATGGGTATGATGCGCCACATTTGGTCAGCACTGATTTTAGGCAGAAATTACAATTTCGGTAAACTATAACTTCTCACTTTTTCTATTTATGATTTTGGGATCCATCGACCTTGTAAACTTGTGCTAGGTTTGGGCAGTTCCTTTTTTTTTTTTTTTTTTTTTTAAAATATATTTACATACATCTCAACACATATTACACTGAAAGCCTGAGATATTCTTACAAATTTGAAGACACTGCTTCACCAAATAATCAGGAAGATACAACTTCCAACAACCAAACGGGAGACCATTGCTCCCACAAACAACCGGACGGGAGACCACTGCTCCCACTAATAATTTTTTCATCATTTCTCATTTCTGGCCAAAATCCCAAATGCGGGATTCGAACCCACGACCCAGCGCTGCCCAGATTACATGGCGCCCGCGCCGGTTGGTGGCAGTTCCAATTTAGAATCATAGAAGTTTCCCAATTTCTCTTCTCCACCCTTCATTGTTATGATCTTTTTCCTTCCTTTCATGATCGTCATCATTCCATTCAATATCAACTTAGCATTAGAGCTTTTCTTGTTCTGTACCTAAGGGTGTTAATTGATCAGGTTGGACGGGTTAGAGCCTAATCCTAACATTAATTTATTTAAAAAATTGCAACCCTAATCAGTTTATTAATCCATTTAAAAAACCTTAACTCTAACCTATCTAATAAATGGGTTGACAAATTGTTAACGAGTTATGTATATATATTACAAATAAGTCAAAATAAGCTAATTTAAAGTTTGAGTGTGTTGTTCATAATTGTTGTAGTGAATCCATACTAATGAGATATATGGCATCGCTAGATCTTCATCGAGAGAGGGATATATATATATATATATATATATATTTGAAGCACTAATATAAAGAAGGATAGTTAGGAGTGCAACTTAAGCCAGGCTCAACCCAAACCTAGCTTGCCAAACCTAAATTGAAACGGTGTTAAAACCGTTCAATGTTAAACCCGAACCCGAACCCGAACTGAAAAGAATTTGATCCTAGGTTAAGCTAGACCCGAATTATATATAAAACTTACATTTTATATTTATTTTATACTCCATATAAACCTAGTCTCATTCCTCTCATATATATTATATTTATTTTACACCATATATAAGCATTATTCCTCCTTAAGTTCAATTATATAATATAATATTTTTATATTTTCTTTTAGGAAAAAAGTGTTTGGTTTAGTATTAGTTTCAAGACAAAAAAAATGAAAACTATTTTTAGAACTTAAGATGTTTTATTTGGTGTTGTAATTTAATTACTTATGTAGGATGTTATTATTTGGTTGTTTCAGTATGATATTAGTGGTTAGCTGTTTATTCTACTTAAAATCAATTTGTTGTAATCTTATTTAACTTAATACTATGATTGTTGAATATATTTTTTATTATAATTGACATTATAAGATTTTTCTTATAATTAGATATTAATGCTTATGTATATGATTATGATATTAATATTAAATTTCATAATAGGAAAATGTACATTTTCATTTTTCAAAACAAGCTACTAGTCTACACTTTTTTTTTTTTTTTTTGAGAAATGGCAACAACTCTATTTAATATAAAGAGAACGTTTAAATGAGGTTTTCTTCTTTACATTTTTAAGTACTCTTGAATTTTTGCTTGAAAATAGAAAATCATCATTTTTTATTTTTCAATGATAGATTTAAAGTTGAATAAATATAAGAGAGATGACAAATATATAGAATAAATTCAACTCAAATTCTAGCCTGTAATTCAACCCGAGCCCAAATTCAAAAAATAGAGTTAGGGTTCGAGTTAGGGTTAAGGTTTCATAAATAGGATTAGGGTTAAGATCGAAGTGAAACCGAGTTTAATGAGCTTGACTTGCACCCCTAAGGATAGCGACTCAATGAGACAGAGGACACAGAAGGAAATAGTAATAGATATAGAGAAAGAAAAAATCAAAGATAGAGAAGCAAAGATGGAGGGAAGAAGAGAGAGGTGGAAACAAGAAGAGGGAGGGGGAGGTGGGGAGAGGCAAAGAGGGAAAATAAATCTTACTATCGACACTAGTAGGCGGCAACAAAGACAAAAATGGCAACACTACAACACTTTAACCGGAAAGACGTTGTAGAGTCAGACAATGGGAGAAAAATAGAAAATCGAAATAGAAACAATAGATTCATGGTTCAAGAAATATATATACTCCTTGCTAAAGAGTTGTAAATGGGTTGACGGGATAAATGAGTTATTAAACGGGCTGACGGATTGTAAATTTCAAACCTAACCCATTTATTTATTTGAATAGTTAAATGGGTTGGTAGATCATAAACTATTTATTTAAAAATCTTAACCCAAAACCATTTATAAATGGGTTGAATGGGTAGGTTAACAAGTTAAACCATGAACATTAACACCTTTATCTGTATCACAAGGTGTTCAAAAGCACATGTTCCATGCTTGATTTCTTTCTGTACCTTTTTTGCTATAACATGCAAGAAATACTGTGTGTGTGCAAAGAAATGCACCAAGGAAAGCATAAAACTGAACACTTCTGAATAAGTGCACTGTATCACTTGGTCAGTTCTGACCATGCTATAGTTGAATGGTTGGTGGCAAGTCACAATGCCATTGACATTAGAAGATTGGCAACAAAGCTCGACAGATGCAGCATCAATCTTGAGTGACTTTTGGTTGGAATGGGATGAAATTGCCAAGGAAAATAGATAAGAATTAAGAAGATAAAATAAACCGAAAAATACTGCAAGCCATACCAGGGTTACCAGAAAAGGAATAAGGTGCTGGAAGGTAACTGCTTCTCATTATCTCCATAGGGGCAGAATCAACAGGTAATGCAGGTCTCAATGCCTTACTGTTCTGAAAGTGGTTTGAGATACTGATTGTGGACAACCATCCATCTGAGGTTCCAGATGTTGCTTCAGAATTCTGTGGAGTTTCATTGGTTTTCCGCAAGAAGTACAAATCATGCATATTTTTCTGTACCCAGTGTAAGAATGTTCACGAAATCAACAGTTTGAATAATCATGTAAGTGGCTGAACAGCAGTCTGATATACATGAGCAGGGTAAGGTCATGCAAGATCCTGTGTAATAGTGGTGGTCCTATGGCAGTGTAAAATGTCTCTCTGTGCGATCAATCACAGTACGACAGAGACCATGTCGTGATCAGTTAGCAATGTCATAACTGTTCCTTGAAAAAAAATTAACATGAACAACTGAATTGACCCAAGATTTAGGGGCCTTGATCAACTTGAGTATAGATGAAATGAGTGGTAAGGGTACGGCTAAGGATCAAAAGAAGCTGAGCCAAGGAGACCTGATAAAAGCTTGAGCTTGGTTCCCAATTCAGGCTTAAATCTAGTCCCAGCCTCAAGTTTAGATGATCAAGAGGAAGCCTAAAATGAAAAAAAGGAAAAACCAGTAAGGTTGGTAAGGACAAGTGGAGCAAATAAACTGCAATGCTGCATCACTTTACTATTTGTCCTTGGGTACCACTTACCTGCTATTTTCCTATCCAATGAATTGCTACAAGAATTTAAAACTTCTACAAAAAATTATTGCACAATTTTTTGAGTTTGCTGATGGAATTGCGAGAATGTAAAAAGAAAAATAGACATAGATTTTCAAAATAATACATAGGATTATCGCCCACGGACAGTTTCTATCACATATTCAATAAGCAGCGAATAAAAATCAAAATAAAAAAATAATATGACTGATTTACTATATATTTACTTTCACCAGTAGGAAGCCTTGTGTAAAGAGTACACCCTTTTGTAACAAAACACAAATCTAGAATTGCGAGCACAATAAGTCACACAAAGTTTCTTATTTCCTGTGTCCATCAAACAGGTAAACATCCTTTGAAAGGAACCTAAGAAATTGCAAAGAAATGAACACAATATAGAAGAAGTTCAGTCATGGTTTTCCTCATCTAAATAAAACTTCAATGCAAAGAATTAAGTGAAATCAACTTCTTCTTCAACATCTGAGAGAGGTCTAATGGAAATACTTACAGATATTTTATTGCTTGCTTGCTAAAAAGACATAATTAAGACATATATTGAAAGATACTTGAAATGAGGTAAATACCATTCCACTAGTACCCCACTACATCAAGTGTGTCAACCAACTTATGGACGTAGAAACTACTAAAACATTGGTACAATGGATAGTATTAATCAGTAACAATCATCATACTAATATTTTGTAAATCCATTTTGTAAAAGTGATATCACAAAAACTAGCAGCTTTGGAGACCAATAAAACACAAAAAATGGCAAAGATATACAATTTTCTGCAAGAAAGATATAAGATATCCATCCTGTCTAGATATACTTCAGTGCAGAAAATTCACTGGCAGAAGCAACTAACCTCCTTCTGAAGCATACCGTCCTTTTGTTTTTCATGCAAAAAACCAGCAGACGAAGAAATCTGTGTAGACAGCATAGCATTGCCTTGTACGAATTTCTGATTCACGTGATTGCTTTCATGATCTTTTGCCAGAGCCACGTGATAAAGATGGCCCAATGCAGTCCGAAGACGACTCCTCTGGAAATGGTACATTTTCGTTGCAAGAGGAACAGGGGCATCTGATGTTTATTTTATTTTTAATCATGAAAATGTCTAATCAATTCACCACAGATACTGAACAAAAATTGTTAATCAATGGAGGGAATATCAAGATTCTTCATTTACATGAACTGGGCGATTGTTTGGCAAATATTAATGTTAGATTTCAATTTTTACAAAAACCAGGTACCGTTCTAATTTGTGGAAGGATTTGAAGCATTATTATGTGTAGCATATGTTAAAAGTCTTCTGTAATAAACATACCACAGATGCACAGATGGAGAGGTATTGATAAACTACCAAATAAGAATTCAATTCTATCATGAAATAGAAGTAAACCCCAGGCAACTCAAATATCCCTACTTCCAGTGCTAGCTATCAAACATGACAAGTATCATCAATTTCAAAAAAATTTACAACAGCAATTTTTAAAAACCAGAAGGACACTTTTGAGCTCCCAGATTGAATGCCAGGATACTTTTGAGTGTAGGTACTTGGCACAGTCAAGACAATTATATTCTTTTTGTGAAACTACTCAGCACCTCAAGAGGGCATTGCCAGGCACAACAGTAAGGCTCTCTTGCTACAACCCTGGTGATCTTTGTTCATGTCCTCGCAATAACTCCAAATGAAGGTATGACGGTGTACATGGCATGTCTCACCCTTCATATTAACTTGCATTCATATCATTAAATGATATAAAATTGCTAACTATTTAGTTTTAGCTACCTAATATATAGATCTCGGTAAAGGTGAAGATGGTGCTAATAGTGCAACTGAATAACCACACTTAATGTGGTTCATTTGCCCAATCACATTACTGGTCTTGATCGCCATGGTCCTTGGAAAACTAGCAAAATCAGTTTTCTTTGTTGATCTCCATTTTTGTCAATGATCACTATTGTTTTATCTATGTTCCGTTGTTCATCACAATTATTTTCATCAACAATCGCTCTTGTTTTATCCAATAATATATGACCAATTATTCATTGAATAAGATCTCACAAGTCCGGTCAATTTTTCACCATCATTCATAATCATTCTATCCATGCCCCAGCAAACTATGAATAAGAAGTCTAGCCAGATACATGTATGGAATGAAGGAGGTGAAGCATAACGAGTTTGATTTATTAGAGGCAATAATAAAAAAGGTGAAAGCACAATATTAACAGATTTGATGATGACGGAGAAAATGATGATGAACAGTTAGTTCTGGGGTTTTGGAGCAATGAGGACTGATGAATGAATCCATCAATAATGTTTTCTTTCAGTTCTTTTTGGACTGAGATTAAATACAATGCATCGTGTGCATAAATCTTAAGAGAATCAAGAGAGAGATGCATTTCATTTTTTAATGTACTATATTGTAGAATTACAGTTGAACCAATGGACGATAACACATGATGCATTTTTTATTTTAAGTTATTTGGACTAGTATTTTTTTTCCACGTTTCTAATTATTTTATTAAATTTAAAACAATGATATGATTTATGATATGACATGTTTGAGCTCGAGACCCTCTTGTTGTTAATCACGTTTGACAATCCATGGTTCAGTTCGAGGAATTATGGTTAATCATACAATAGTAGGGGAAAAAAGGGGTTATTACCCCTAAAAACTTGATCAGCCTGAAAAATAATAAAGAAGAATTGTATGAGCAGCAAAATGGCACAATGTAATTTCTTAGCTAAATCCGATAACCTTCCAAAAACAACGAATGGAAGGAGAAAAACAAATATCCTTCATGGAAATTTTCTTGATTAAAAGGATTTCCACAATATATTCCTTGCACTTATTTTCAGCATAGCAAGCAGCTGCTAGAATTGAGAGATGAACCCCCGAAGCAGGGAAATTTTGATCCTCCAGCTAGGTATGGCCAATCATGTGGAGCATTACAAATGCCAGTCAAAAGATATTCACAAATACATGTGCAGCAAACAATTGATCATCCAGCTTTATGAATGCCATGCATATGAACACTACAGGTTTGAGTATAACCAATCATGCTGTGCATTACAACTGTCATCAAGGGATATTCATAACACACAAATATGTAATGCTTAGACACTATTTAGTATCATCAATGAGAATAATCAATTCCCAAATAGGATCCATCATGTTGCACTAAACTTTGGCGCCTCAAAAGATGGAAAAAAAATGCAACTCTTCAACCACAAAATATTTATAAATCAATATTTTTAAGGACCATAGCAGAAAGTATACTGAAGATAGAACTTACAGGGTAGTGCCTCTTGCCAACTGATTGCAATTTCTTTTGTTATGCCCTTCTTTTTTTCCAGACAATTTGCTGGTGGCAAGGGCTCTGCAGACATCCTACAGGGAGAAAAGGACAAATCAACAACAATTTCTTAAATGAACAGTCTCCCGAAAAGATCTACACAGTCCAACAGTGTGGTTATGCTAGTAGTAATATTAATGAGAGCAGGAATTCGAAGAGTATTGATTATCTGAGACTAGTCACTAAAAGCCTACTTGTCTAGAAGGCAAAGTACGCCACAATGAATATGGTCCTTCCAGACACTTGACACAGAATTTGGAACAGATTCAACCATGAATTCTGCACATATTTCCACAGATCATCATCATCATAAGCTGTTTTCCATTTAAGTGAGGTCAGCCACATGAATCCTGTTGCATCATTTCCATCAATCTCACGGTATGTCCTTAGAAATGCCTATGCACTTTCATCTCTTCTAAAAACCTCTAACCATGTAATTCTATGGCATTTTACTATGATGACTATTCCAAATGCATCTGGAAATGAGAAGGATGAGTGGGTATACAACTTGGTAAGCCTTTTTGAAGCAGCAACTGCACCATCATAGTATTTTATGCTTGTGGAATTCACTCCAGAGCCATCCATAATTAGGGTCCTAGGTGGAACAACTGAGGCTCCTGCCAAAAAGAGCAAAAGGGATCAGTAGAGTTTCATGCAAGGAATCCTAAATCCAAGAATACAAGAGACTTGTTACTAATGGTAGCAAGAAAAATAATTAAAGAGAGCATAGAACATCAAACTTGCAATGATGAAGGGAATGAACATATCGAAAAGGTACCCTGCTGTACATCAAAGCATTTCTCATCTCTATGTTTATCTACTCAAACTCCAAATGAAGTTTTAATCGATGCACAGTGCAAAATCATACTGTAGTCCACCATCTTCAATGAAACTTGAATCCACATCATCATGGTGTACTCAGTAGTGTGCACTGCCCTAATTACATGAATGTGTTGCCATTCTATCATTTAATCAGGCACATGAATCACACTGTGAGCCCATTCTTTCATGGAAAATATCTACGGCTGAACTTGAACAATCGGTTACTGGGTCATTTTTTCCCCTCCACTGACTCCTTTTTGGCCTCCTTGCCTGATTCACCATGCTTTGATTTGACAATGATATGGTTATGTATCGTGTTTGTGATTGCATTACTGGTATGCAATATGGAACCACAATTGTCCGGCATAGAAAAAGTGCTGTATCGGCCAAACTGATGATAGGATCCCAATCTGCTAGACTATTTTAGGAGATCTAGGAAGCATATTTCCTCCAATTGTTTGTGCTTAGGGATATGGTTGAGTTAACATAAGTCTCTATCACAATAATCATGAATAAAATGAAAAGAATTGTCAAATGAGCCAGTGCGATCCTTTTTTGCCCTGTTCGAGTGCCGAACTTTCATGCAGTGGCCAAACTGGACCTTTTGTTCTTTTTTCACATGTGCATGATCCATGGAGATTTCAAGCTGCAATAGCAAGGTGACTAAATTTTTTCCACCAACAATATGCGTTGGTACAAATGAAAACTCAATGAAATGGAGGCTTTTTATCGTTGGCACCAATATTTTCTCTAATGGTAGAGGGATTGTGCATGAAAGCTGAATGAAATGGATGCCACCTATGATGCATCATGCATGTAAGATTTTTCTAAGTTCAACAGGTATTCTAAGTCTGTTGCTTTCATCAACCATGGCTAGTTAATTTTCCATTAAATAGCATGCAATTAATGGATGAAAATTTTATGAACTGATTCATCATCTATATGACACATGAAGGATATTCAACATCCAACATACAACTAAAAAGTAGTTTCTCCTAGTCATTGTATTCGATCTTTTTTCCTCTAACTTGATGGATAACTCAATTTTTTGCAAGGATATTTCCGCCCCAATAAGAAAAATTCCTTTAACCCAATATTTTTACCAATTTTCCCTCAACAGCGACAAATGGTTTCAACCGTAAAAAGATGACAAGGAAAATACTTCAGAGTTCAGTTCAACATGGAGCAAATTCAGTCGAATGCTAAAGCATGCTGACTTGCTGATGTGCTAAGCGAAATTGATCAGGAAAAGAAGTGAAACTACTAAACAAAAACTTTTAGAGAAATTAACTTATTGTGAGAATCAGTATACTGCATGCTGAAGTCCAAAACAACCAACACACTCAAGCTCATAGCAGTTTGTAGGCACCTAATGTTGGTTAGGCCAGTTCAAATCCTAACAATCAGGAACTGTCCTTCTCAACCAAAAAAGCAAAAGGGGGAAAATATGATACATCACACAAAAGTCTTTCAAATAAGGGAATCTACAGGTAATGCGTTCAGAAGTCAGGAAAGACTGGAGGAGAAGCCAAAGACGACATGGCATGCGACCCAAACAATGGAGTCAAAACTAGAAACCACACTAACTGGACACAAGTAGAATAGCTTTAAATCCTGGAAACTAACCATAGAACTTGATCAAGTTTTGAATACTGGAAACTAGGTGTCGCATCTACGATTCTATATTCTATCTAACTGACCAGATAAATAGGAAGCTAAGATAATGAGCAAGGTGTCAAAGTCCAGAACTTTAGGCAAATATCTAGATTCCTGCGAGTGAAAAGAGACAGAGGTTCACTGATATACATGACTAAACATGGAATAAAAATGCCATTCAGCATGGAGGAAGAGAAGTAGCATTCTTATTCTTTGCTTCTCTACAGCTTACTGGACCAACCATATTTGGGTCCAAAACAGTAATGCTATTACCATCTTTATGTTCCAGTCTTTCTTGTTCCCCAGCCATTGTTGCTTGATCTAGGAGGTATTTTGGATTCCAGACAAATTATGACATTGACACAGTAGAAAAATGGAGAACGATAACACCTTGTAAAAATAAATTGCCTACATCTTGTAACTTAACAAAATGATAGCTGGCAACATTACACCATTAAATTTCCTAAATATGTACCCCACTGTCAGAATGGAGACAACCAAAATGATAAATCAATCAACTAGAGGCAAAAGGGAAGGGAAAAAGCCCACAATTTAATAATCCACACAATGTAAGATGTAAATGGTAAATGGACTGAAAGAAATGAAGAAAAGTCATGGTGGAGGGACACTGGTTTTGGAGAAGTATTAGAATAATTCATTTCAACTACATATAAAAAATTCCACAATTTCTGTAGCATTTTACACATTATGGTGGCAACTACCAACTCCATTTTAAGTTGTTTTAATTTGCTCAAGCATACTCAAGGAGCACAAAATTATGAATGTTGTTTCCTCTCCATTCAGAGTTCTTCATGTGTTCAATGGAACTTGGATTTCATCCAATGCAAAGAACCTGTTGAAGCTTTTAGAAAAAAATTCTGAACATAGCAACGAATATAAAAGAAATCCCCACAAAAAATAGGGAAAAGGATACCGTCATAGGATGCTTGCAACTTTTTCCTCCCTTTCCTAGGGGGCTTCTTATGTCCAGTACCACCATCAAGCCCCAGCATGTTATCTTCTGCAGAATTCAGGGATCTACAGCGGTCTAGAAATATCAGATGATGTTATTTTATGTTGCCCAATACCAGCCATGTTTTGAGATACTTGAGATCAGAAAGAAAAGAGTTTGACACTCAGAAATTTATGTTGGAAGAATAAATATGGTCACATTTTACAAAGAAAACAAATGCTGACTCTGAAAATTAGATGGGTAAAGCCAACCCACATATTAGATGGCCACAACAGTGGAGTTAAACCATGACCACACTTTTTTTTTTTTTTTATCGTTTTGATATTGCTTCCCGCTCAATAGATTGAGACCCCCGATATCACATCAGGTGATCTCATGGCATTGCCCCTGTCGCACAAAATTGGAATCTATACAGGGACGAGGTAATCTGAGAAAATAGCAGTACCATCACATCTAAAACAACTGCATATATCATGATTTTATTCACTCAAAAGACTACTTGAGATAACAAGCACCCTTGCCAACATGCTTAGTCATGTAACAATCAAGACTTCCACCTAATGATGTTCAAAGTATCAACACAAATCACTGTAACAAAAAGCTCTAAACACCAGAGGAAAATTAATGGCCCTACCTGCATGACCTGCAAATTGGCTGACTTTCACTGGTTTCTTACAAGAATTGCAACATACCTACATTGCAAAGAAAAATTCAACAAAGTGCATGCATGATAAGAAGTATGAAAACAGGCAACACCATTCAACAATATGAATAGTCAAGACTAGGTCCTGAACCAAGGCAGAAGATTCTGGACCAATCAAAAGGACCTTGCCATTAAATGAACAAAGCAAAAATATTCAAACACAAACGAGACAAGCACTGAAACATCACTGACAATGACAGGGGCTATATTAATAACTAACCAACCATCTAAAATAAACGTTACAGATTTGGGAGGAAGTATTCAGAAGATCAGGAGGAAATTGTCTTCTTGAAAGACTAGATCCACTGGGGGCAGTATGGTGCACATTGAATCCCTTCCATCAAGTCTGACTATGATCTGGTTTACTTTTCATCAATCATCCTCATGTAGCGAATGAGCCAGAATCCAAAGAGAATCTCTAGGGAAAGAGACCAAGGGTAATGCAGCTTTTCACCAAGTGGGACAATGTTTGCAGATCAAGATTTTTTGCTGTTCTTGGCATTTGAGAGACCAATTAACCAAAATAATTGAAAGAAGTCCAACGGCATTGTCATTCAAAAGTCTGCCTCTACTAGGAGAACAGCTCTTGCATCTTGGTATCATCTCATAGATTATATAAAACAGTTGAAAGGGGTTCTGGCCAAATGACCGTCCCAAGAGGCCAACACAGGACCTGAGATACCAGAGATTCCTTTTGTTGTTGTGCACCAATTATCAGCATGAATTTGCAAGACAGGAGAAAACTAAGGATTCGGTTGTGCGTTGAAATTTTGGTGTAGCAAATGGTCTTAAAAGGTTCCCTCTCTATGCCTTTTAAGATGTAGGACTAGCTTTGTGGCATTGGACTCAGGTGATCCACCTTGGAATTAAAATTTAGGAAAATGTCCAAATTAAGGGGACAGGAGAAATTTTCATGCCATTTCAAAATACTCCATGGTGTCTCAATTCAATCTCAGGTACAGGATTCACTTTGGAAACAGTTCAGGTAAATTTCTTCAGACAGTGTGGTTAGGTGGTAAAGGGAGAGGTTTAGAAACTGCATTGTAATTAACATCAATAAGAGCAAGAATGATGCCAACCATGGATGTGAATAGAAAAAGAAATAGGTAAACTTTTTTGGAGTAACAGCTGGCTGATGATGAAAACACAGGTTATGATATGTAAAGGATAGGTTACTAGGAGTAGGTAAATGACACAAAATAAAAAAGGGTTTCTAACACTTCCCCTCTTCACCTACCAACACATTGTCTCAGCAAGAAGTGACAGGATATTCAGTTAATTCAAAATGTACTCAATTAATTCCATACGAAATTTCATGGGCCCTCTATAAATTCTAGCCTTGGAGTTGTTACTAAAAATGAAGCTCTACAAATTGACATTGAAGAAAAACACCCAATTGAAGGTTCCAGTTGCAAGAAACAGCCTCTTTGTCAAGAACAGGTAAGGCACCATATGGGATGCCTCCCTCTGGATCCCGACAATATCCAGGAGCTCTATGCACCAAGTTGGCTCTTTTCCTAGCTGGGGGTGAATGCACTTTTAATGTTGACAGGAAGAAGGGAACACAGGGCAATCATCCCCATTGATTTTGAATTTTCAGCAAACTTCTTCGCTTCAAAGTTCACAAAAGGCTTCCCAAGTCCATGAAAAAGATGCATTGTATTCGAATTCTCAAAACAAAGAAGCAAGTTTCATTATCCATGAAAATATGACATATTCCCTTGTGGTAGATATCCATCCTTGATAAAACTTCACACAAGAAACTGCAAAGTCATTTATTCTCAATTTCCAAAATCATCAAAATATTTCCATCATAAAATTTCTGTACAGAGATAACTTTTTTGGTACAAGAAGCTAATCTTCAAACATTACCAAACGCAAAGGATCTGCCAGTGGTTTGCAGTCGAATACATGCATATCTGCAGTGAATCAGGCATGAAAAGAATTCAGAAAAGGATAATTTCTCTCAGTGTCTATAAAATATTAATAACTTTCACACAGCCTCTACATGTAAAAGATTGAAAAGTTTTCATCAAGAACATCTTACGGGTAGATGAGACAGCCGGAGCAAAAGTATAAGAAGAAATATAAGCCTAATTATTTCCAAAATGTACAAAAAAAGAGCAATAAACAAAACATTCCTACGGTTCCATAATATGATAAACTTTGTAACTGTGCCCCAGAAAATTGGTTGGTACTTCAGCCTAGAATTTCCAGTAAGTGAAGCAAAGCTGAGCGAATCCTAACAGAATGCACATCCAATTTCATTGTCCATTTCCTAATTTATTGTGAAGGAATTAACCCTTGGAAAGGCTGTCGATGGGCTAGGCCAGCCCTGCTACTCTTCCAAACCTGGTTTAATGTCAGACAATGTAATGAACCTGATGGCCAGGTCAAGCCTCAAAAAGATGTCATCTGGGCTAGGCTGAGCTATCGCATAGAACACAGTCACACTGACCATTTACAGCATTCAAGGCATTCTTATAGGGAGATGCAGATATTAGAAATGAGTTGCAGATTGAATGCGAAACATTCTCAAATAGTATGGGCACACTTAAGCACTCAAATAACATCACGAGATCATTTGATATGTTCCTTTTCATTCCTTGTACACTTTGAGATAATAGTATAATACTATCTAAATATTAGTGCATCAAGATAATACAAATCATCAACCAAAGTAATATTTTCAATATAGAAAATAAGGAAAGAACCCTAGTCTCAATCAACATGGGGAAAATGTGCAAATGTCTTGGTAAAAAGTAAGCATGGATCCTGATCAAATATAAAAGAGATGCTGAATCTTGTTTTAAACAGAAAAAGGAACCCAGTTTATCCGAAAAAAGGAACAAACTAATAACAGCCGGATTAAAAGCAATGCTGAATCTACCTTGTTCATCAATCAAATTTGTCTCATTTGCCTCATGCAACTCTTTGTGGATGAGCTGAGCATTACATTTGTCATGGATAACTTCTGCTGCGAGAGGACAAAAAGGAAAATAATACTGAGTTGATTTGCATGTGTGTAAAAAACTTCTGTATGGCACAACATCATGACAGGACTACTAAAAATACAAAATTACCCGGAGAAGAAAGCCAAAAACTAACACAATTTAAACCATAGCAACCGTAACTGTTGACAGACCATGAAAATCCATGGCACATTTTCACTTCTTTCGATCCATATTCACCAATGATATGCAAACCCCACAAATTTCATACAAAATGTGGCATACCTTCTGTTACGTTCGGACGGTCTCCAGGAGCAAGAAGCCTCAATATGGTAGCCATGCGGCCCTTTCCAAGCTTGCACACCATTGCAACAACCAGGTCCCTGCATTTCATCAGTTTCAGGATATAATTAAATCCTCAGGAAAATAAAGGTTGATAACTGGATATAGGCATTCAACAACTAAGGAGACAGAATAGAATAAGACCATCAGTCCCACTATCAGCACATTCTACATGTATAGTAGCACTGACAAATAATCAGTGGAGCCATGAGCACCAAGTGACAACTTCTAGCAAGCGAAGTCGAGCAAGGATTCCCCAGAGTGGTCTGTCCATGATCTCCTATCCGTGTTTGCCCTTTCGAGAATGCATGCTGTGGTTGCATCACGAACAGCACTAGGAAGGCCAATAACAGCATTTGAGAGGCATCAATGTTTGGCTCCGAAGAGGCAAGATTGATATGAGCCAAAGTTACTGCCCACCGGACAGATAAATATATAAGTTGTCAATCAAACACTTGAAGACTGTCCCAAACTTCAGGAAGAAAGAAAATAATCAAACTAACAAAATTGGACAATTTACACCAGCCTTGTAAACTATCTGATTCACATACAAGTCTATAATCACAGAATCCTACAAAAATTACACAATGATGCAAGTAGCAACACTCTCAACCAGCCATAAAAACTTAGATCTATCTAATAAGGTCAGTGCCTACATGCAACTGAGCCAGATAGATGCAAATAGAGATTCGTGTGCAGCTTGGAAAATTATGTTCAAGCAGCATGCACATGGGTGCGCACTTGCTGGGTCGTTGGTTTTGAGTGGCACAGATACTTGTGCACCCTCGATAAGCAAGTAAATCAAATGGTGAATGCCCTCAATGTGCCCTAGATCAGCCGGCAAGGTCAAGCGGCACACATCCTCAATGAGTACTGGTAGGGGTTAGGGGTAACAGGTGGTGTGCATACTCTGGTTAGGTGAACAGCAGACCCAAACAGTGCATGAGTTTGGTTGTAACTCGACTGAGCTTACAATCCTAAACAGCATGGACGGAGGACTCGATCAGGCTTGGAAGCTCCAGCAGCATGCAAACCTGGTGCACCATGGTTACAACCTAATTGGGAAGCTAGAACAGAATGACACACTTATGGAATATAGACTATACCATAACATGCTACTTAAGCTTGCTTTGGATACTCGGTCTGATTTCGCTTGCGCACCTCAGGATTCCAATCATGGTGGAGCCATTTGGGAATGGTCCCTCTTAAACATGCTCGGTTCTGGTTCTGTTAACCTGATTCCAATAACCTTGAAGATTATAATGGTAGGCTTGGATAATCCAACAGCCATATAGGTTACAAAGTTTGCAGATTCTTGCCTCCCTGATTCCTAATCAAGGCATGTGTAGGCTACGTTGATTACTGAAACCAATCCATTTTCTTTTCCTATGTGTCGACTGGTCTGTTTGGATTCTATACTGATCGATAATTTTCCAATTTGCATCAGACTGAGACAAGAGTTAACCAGCGCTTCCTGCTTTGGATTGATTCCTCACAATTAGAGATGGACATATGGACATCCTGCACCCAGTTGCATCACTGATTTAAAGAACCCTATAAGCTAGATGTTGTTGGATAGTTGGGTGAATGCAAGCAAAATCTAACTAGAGATGCAGAATATAAGGGGGAAAATTAAAAATTGAAGCTGAAAAGATACCTTTCTCAGAAGTCTAAGCTTAGTCGGCAACCAAATTATGTCTTTCCTGTCCTGTGTACTCATTGCTACATATTTTCTGTTTTTGCATTGACGCAAGTGACATTACAAAGCCAAACTCCCCAGACCTGCAGGACAGTAAAAAGGTCAAAACTCTTATGTTGCAAATATAACACACTTCTCAACTATCATATCTCAGTAACTTTTATGTATTAATGTGACATATTTTTCATGCATAGAATCGTTCATGCAGCTGATCCACCCTTTTGTATTATCTGAATTCTGGTACTTCGGTATCTACCACAAATTGATCTAGCTCGTATTCCAACATGTCTTACATGCACCCAGTTAATGCCCAAGTGCTGCTAACATTAGAATATCGAGCCATCCGACAGTACACCATTGTCACAATGTCCTGGAATGAGAAACGACAAAATAAAATGTAAAAACATTTCGAAGTCTAAGAATGTTAACACGGACAATATGACAGACATTCCACGGGAAAAAAAAAAGCTCACATGTATATTTTCGAAGACATCCTTTTTTTGGGAGAAAAATTTTCACAGACATTTCGCACTGCTAACTTTAGCAATTTGTTTGCAGAAAATGGCACAAATTCCAGCTTTCTGCTTAGTGTGTAACTTACAATATCATCAACAACTAGATTGTGATGATTATCCCATATCAATTGTTACCCTGAAAACAAAAGGTTAATACCATAAAGCGCTTTTTGATAAAGTAAAAACCTTGGATAATAGCCGTTACACCAGCTGCTGCAGCTATCCTTATTCAACATGTAGGGTCTGAAGAATGCTAATGCAATGACATGGACTAATTTCAGTAAACTACAGATGCATGAGAATCAATCTTGAAGCTTCCTCTCTCCTAAGTTTTATCTTTTATTCTAGTGAAACGCATCTGAAGTCCCTTCAAGAATAACTATTTGCACGTCATTGGCAATCGCAGTAAAAATCACATAATGCATCGCCAATTTCATGGCTCGTGAAAAATTTATTCATAGACGCTGCTACAGATTACTGGACATTATACCCATACGTCATAGAAAATTATAAAATTCACTGTCTACACAGCCAGAAGAACCTCTAGAGAGACAACAGCAGTATTCTAGACATTGGACGCTAGAGAGGATGTTTAAAATTCCATTCTTCAATGCAGTATCAATTAAAATTTCTAAAGAATAATATCATCCGCTGTTACTAGTGCTTCGCTCATGCAGTGACAATCAAAATGAAATCCAAGCATATTCAGGCAAAAGAATTTCAGAGTCCAAGAAGCAGGAATCAATCCGCATACATGCAAAGCACTTACCTCGATTCAGCCAAATGCCGGGCATTCCGAGCGCCAGTTCCGATGAATCACGGTCTGGGATGGTAGAAGAACGGGAAGCGGCGTCAAGCGGCTCGGACTTGATGAATCGAATTCACGGAACGATTCAGTCAGCAGTAAGCAGACGAAAGGGAGACAAGCGACGAGCGGGAAGAATGCAAGGGGAGCAGAGGGAAAAAAGCCCTGGCGAGGAGCTAAAGGAAAAACCCTAAAAATCCTTCTCCCGCTCTGCTCTCGTTGCGGACGAGAAGGCGAAGGGCAGAGACGTAAAAGGCTGGAGGAGGAGCCGTGGCTGGCAATCCGGCATATGGATGGCCTTCGTTCGTAAATGTTAAAGAGGAGGATGAAACATGGAGGATGGCATGGGATTCGCGCGGTTCTGCCCCGTGTCCGTCAGAAAGAGGATTGTACGAGGATAGAAGAATTGAAAATGTTTCTGGGTGCGTTAGCAGCAGAAAAAAAGTTGTATGCGAAAAAATAACGAGGGATAATTATTTTATACTCACAATATTTGCATTTAATTTTTAATATTTTACAAATTTTTATATGATATTTACATTTAATTCTTAATATACTTATCATATTTCCCAAATTCTTTTTAGAGTTCACAACTAGGGCGTCTGTGTGTACTAAGTTTCGGTGCACTCAGGTGCAAAAAAATATTTTTTATATTTCTTTTGAAGATTTGTTTATACAACTATTAATTTAAGTGTATTTAATATGTGTATTAATTTTTATTATTTTTTGATATTTTTATAATTCATACGAAAATGCTATAGATTTTTAAAAATTTTAAAATATCCAAAAGTGATAAAAATTAATATACGTGTTAAATACACCTAATTAACAATTGTATAAAAAATTTCAAAAAATAAAAAAAACCAAATTCACTCAGGGCACTCGTTCTTTTTATACTCATAATTATTTACTCTAAATTCTTATTATATCTACGTCGTTAATTTAACTATTATTTACTTTATTAAAAAATCATTTTACCTTTCTAAATTTTTTCTAATTAAAATGATTTAGTTTTAATATGACTCTTGAATCATTTAATGACATATATTGATAGTCTACTATTATTAATTGAGCAATATTAAAGTTGGATTATTTTAATTAGAAAATTTTAAATTCGCAAAATTGTCCTTCCAATAAGGCAAAGATTTAAACGTCATAAGTATAGGACAAATTTATGAAATATTATAAGAATAAGAGGAATTTTTATAAAAAAAAATTATATAAAAAAATATTATAAGGAATTAGCACAAATTTTATATGTATAAGATGAATTTTTATAAAAAGAAAAATGATATAAGATAAAGAGGAATTATCCTGCTAGTCCTGGTTAAGCAAATGTTTTGCTTAACCTACCTTAAAAAATTCACTTACAACCACTTTTTTTTGTTTTTCTTCGTACATTCATTTATCAAGTATATTTAACATATAAACCAAGTTTTACCATTTTCGAATATATTATATATTTTTTAATATTTTTAAACATCTTTGTATTTAAAATACCCTTATCTTTAAAAATCTAAAAATATATATATATATATCCAAAAATGGTAAAACTTAGTTATATATTAAATACACTTAGATAAATAAGTGTACGAAAAAAATAAAAAAAAATTGTTGTAAATGAGTTTTTAGATGTGAGCTAATCAATTATTTTAATTTGCTTAGCCGGGCTAACAGGATAACTCATTTGAGATAAACTATAAATAAAATTAAAATAAATAGAATATTATATGAAAAATAATTGAAATATAAAAGGTAAATAGTTTTATGAGTAATTTGAAAATATACATACTTAATTTGATCAAAATTAGAAATATATCAACATAGTTTGTGATAATTCTCAAAATTTTCATATAATCTTATATTAAATTGGCACCTTTAAGTGCAAGAATGTTAATTAAATATGGATTTTATGTGAAATTTTATGAAAATAATATTTTTCACGAAATCTTTAATTTTGCTATAAAATTGGTCATTTTGGAAACTTTTTGAAAATATAAAATTATGAATCAATAGTTAGAAAATTTTAACATTGAAATATATATTAACCTATTAATATAAATTGGGCAAATTCATTAAATAGTTTAAATCATATATATGTGATTACAATTTTATTTTTAAATATAGATAATTCGTCTTATACTTATAACAATTGCACATAATTTATAATATACCCACAACATTTTATAATTTTTTTTATACCCATAACATTGCACCCTAAATTCCTTTCATGCCTAAGCCATTAAAATCATTGTTATCTGTCTCATTGAAAAGATGATTTTGCCCTTTTAAATTTTTTCTAATTAAAATAAATCAACATTAACATGACTTTTAAATTATTTAATATATTGTATTAATGATTTACTACCATCATTTAAGTCATATTAAGATTAAATTATCTCAATTAAAATTTTTTATATGGGCAAAATCATCTTTTCAATAGTATAGATAATGGTGGTTTTAACAGCGTGGGTATGAGAGAAATTTATGGTAAACTGTTATGAGTATAAAATAAATTTACAAAATATTGTTGATATATTAGGAATTATGTGCAATGGTTATAGGTATAGGAGAAATTATCTCTTTAAAATAGAGGAATGATCCTGTTTGCTCCAGCTAAGTAAATGTCTCACCAGGATATGCGGATTCACTGTTGTCCTTCTTTGCAGCAAAGTTTGCCAGTTCCACAGCAGAACACCTCACCCTCTCCTCTTCAGCAGCAATGCCATTTTGCTCCACCTTCAAAGCACCTCACTCACCACTCACAGAATCTATTCCCAACTCATCCAAAACATCCATCCCCAACTCATCTAAAACGACAGCAACTGTTGTACCCCCAAAGCTTACAGCAGATTTCTTGGGAGCCTCGACAGCAAGGGACTTCGTCACAATCACAACAGGAGCATTACTCCCATCAACCATAGAATCTGGTTCCTTTCTTCTCCAAACCCAAACTCCATGCCCCATCCACAACAACAGCCAAACGAAATGTTCAATACTCCACATCATACCCAACTGCTGACCCCAATGTCGCATGGATCTCCAATGAATACGTTGTCATCTTCTCATCTGAACATGAATGCTGATCATCGCAGTTCCAATACTGACTTGGGTGAGCTGCTGCCTCTGAACACGCCTCTTACCCATCATGCCGTGGGACATTACATGGGGGTTCTTCTGATGAGTCGGGAACACAACTTGAAGGGAATGGAACCTCACTGGATGTCAGT
>JAXCLR010000050.1:60474602-60490365 GCA_035584095.1 Annona squamosa | reverse complement strand
TGACCCGCTCTCCCCGTACCTGTTCCTATTATGTGTTGAAGGCCTCTCGGCTCTTATTTCAAATGCGGTTATGTGTGATAGTATCCATGGTATCAAGATCAATCCTCGGGGCCCTTCTATCACCCATCTCCTTTTTGAGGATGATGCTCTCATTTTCATCCGAGAGAAGGTCAGTGAAGCTCATAACTTCATGGCGATTCTTCAATTATACTCGGAGGCTTCTGGACAGGTTGTAAATGTGGAAAAAATAGTTGTTTTTTTCAGTTCAAATGTTAGAAGAGATTTGAGAAGTGAACTTATCAATTGCCTGGGGTCTAGGGGAAATGACTTTGACCGCTACCTCGGGCTCCCTGCTTGGATCGGACGGTCAAAAAGATCAATGTTCAAAGGTTTAAAACAACACATTTGGCACAAAATCCAGGGTTGAAAAGGTAGACTTCTTTCTTGCGGTGGAAAGGAGACCCATATCAAAGCTGTGGCCCAGGCTATCCCGACTTACACAATGAGTTTGTTTTTGCTTCCACGAGCATTGTGCAATGAAATTAATGGCATGCTTAGCAGATTTTGGTGGGGAGAAAGGGAGAACAAAAGGAAAATGAGTTGGGTTGCCTGGAAAGACATGTGTACATCGAAGCTATCGGGCGGATTGGGTTTCAGGGAGTTAAATTCTTTTAACCTTGCTCTTCTTGGCAAACAGGTATGGCGTCTTCTCCTGCGGACAAATTCGTTATGCCACAGTGTTCTTAAAGCAAAATACTTCCCGTACGACAATGTTTGGAACTGCAATGCTAAACCCTCTGACTCTTTCACATGAAAAAGTATCTTGAAGGCCAGGGAGATAATTAGAAATGGCTGCAAATGGTGTATTGGAAATGGGAAACGGGTGAATTTTTTCGGGGAGGGTTGGCTGGAGGACCGACTGTGCAAAGTGGGCCCTCTTCCACTGTCTATCCCTGATGATGTGCTGGTTGCTCACTTTATTGATTCTCCAGAGATCTCATGGAACCGGGATAGAATTGTGGCGGCTGTGAGGGAGGAGGGATGGCAAAAAATCAACCAAGTTCCTCTTCCCCAAACTGATGAAGAGGACCGACTGTTCTGGATGCATGAACCAAGTGGTATATATTCGGTGAAATCCGCCTATAGGATTTTGCGCAGGGCTGTGGACATCTCCTCTAACTCGGAAATCTATAAAGCAATATGGAAGACAAAGCTTCCGAGTAAGATCCAAATTTTTGGATGGAGACTTTTCAGAGATGCTCTTCCAACACTGACAAATTTGCTGTCCAGGGGGATCGATGTGGATCATCGTTGTTTCTTTTGCAGGAACGAGGTGGAGGATGCTCGCCACCTTTTCACGGGATGCCAGTATACTAGAGGTATTTTTTTGAAAGCTGTTAAATGGGTAAACACTTGGGGATCTGTTCAGGATATTTTCCGTTTCCTAGTCTCAAAGAACAAGCCCGAGGATCTTGCTTTTTTTGTTCTCTACTGCTGGCGGGTATGGTTTTTGCGCAACAAACTCAGGGAGGATAACATTCAACCAATCTTTACTACTGTTATCGAGTGGTGTGAGAACTATCTCGAACACTTCAGGAGGGCAAAATTTCTCATCCAAGACGGGGCGATTGATCAGCCCCTGGTGGTAAGATGGACCAAACCACCCATTGGCTTCTTTAAAATGAATGTGGATGCTCGGAAACACGGTGATGAATTCTCCTTGGGCTTTGCAACGGTCATCCGGGACTCAAATGGGTCTTTTATCGCAGCCAGGGGCTGGAAACGATGTGGTACGATGGAACCATTGTGCATGGAGGCAACAACTTTTCTTTTGGGTCTCAAATGGGCTCTCCAGCTTGGTCTACGGAATGTTCAAGTTGAAACTGATTCTCTACTACTTTTCAATTATCTGGCGGCGGATGAACATATCCTTTCTCCTGCGGGGGTTCCCATTGACGAAATTAAATCTCTCATATCATCTAACCATCACTGTTCGGCCCATCACGTCTTAAGACATGGAAATGCTGTAGCCCATTCTTTAGCAGATTTTGTAAGTATTTCTTTTTTGGATAGTCAGGTTTGGTGGGGTAATCCCCCCCAAATTCTTTTGGAGAAAATTTGTACAGACAATTTTTTGGCAATGAATTGCTTGGATCTCCTTATCCCTTCTTCTCCTCGTAGTGCGAGGGAGCTGAGATAGGGTAGTTTCCTTTTCATCAAAAAAAAAAAGTAAATGTCTCACTTAATCTACTTCAAAATTCTGTTTAAAACAACTTTGTTTATTTTTTTCTTCATACACTTATTTATCTAAGTATATTGAATGTATAAATCAATTTTTACCATTTTTGGATATGTGTATATTTTTTTTTAGATTTTTAAAAATAAAGATATTTTAAATATATATACATAAATGTTTAAAAATCTCAAAAAAATAGATAAACATATTCAAAAGTGGTAAAACTTTGTCTATATGTTAAATATACTTAGGCAAACAAGTGCAATAAAAAAAAGTAAAAAAATTGTTATATATAAGTTTTTTAAGGTAGGCAAACAGAATCATTTCTGATGAAATTCATAGCGCATCTTTCATGTAACGCCACATGTAAGTACGTAACTAGAATAATCATATCCTTTATACATTACTATTATTTATTATCCATCCATTTTAATTCCTTTTTCTTAAAATGTGCATGAAAAACATTGTTGGATAACTTCCGGGGAGTAATTCGCAAGTTGTATCTAAATGAATTAATACATTAGTCATGTCCAAATACATGTTTTGCAATTATAAAAAAATCATTCCAATAAAACATTCAAATTAGTTACAAAATATGCACATTATCAGAAGGGAATATTCACATTTTAAAATTGTTTATTCATTAAAATATCCCACAATTTATAATTTAAATGTCTAAGCCTTTTGAAATGTTCATCTACTTGAAATACTGTATATATAATTTGTTAGCATTGTGACACACTATTCAATGAATTCAAGTAAAATTCAAATTTTAGATTGAGATGTTATCTAGGGTGTAAAAATTCATTTTTTAATTTTTTATATAATTGTTAATCTAAGTATTTGAATTACGAAAATGCTGCTTGATTTTTAAAAATTTTAAAAATATTTTCAAATCTCAAAAATTAGTAAAAAATTGATATACATATTAAATATATTTAGATTAATAATTGTTTAAAAAATTTTAAAAAATAAAAAGTAGGTTTTCCTTGTGCATCGAAATATAATGCACCCAAATGTATAAAATCAAATCTCTTTTGGATATATTATATGAAATTTTCATGCCTCTTCACAAATTGATGGGTGAAGATGGGGATGGAAAAGAATGGAGGGGAATGAAGAGAAATGGTAAAGTCAATTAAACTAAAATAATTTGTAAATATACCCACGTAATTTGATCAAATTTGTAAATATATTTATATAGTTTTAGAAATTATGAATAACTACCACATAGCTTAAGGATAAGTGCAAATAACTTTCATGCGGTTATGACTCGTTATGGCATGAGTATTTGCAAAAATGTACAAATTATATTTGTGTATTTACGATATAAAAAATTATGCTGTATATTTAATTTTTGTAAATAACCTTCATGCAGTTTAACCATAATTGCAAATAACCTTCACATAATTTAACCATAATTACAAATAACCTTCATGTCATAATGATACAATAACAACGTCGTAGTGGTATGGAGACTATTTGCAATTATGGTTAAACTATTTAGAAGTTATTTGTAATTTTTGAAACTGATGTGAATCCAGTATTTGTCATTAAAAGCACTACGATCACTAATTTAATTAAAATTAACCAAAACAAATAAAGCTAACATTATGCGGAAGATAGCATAGAATAATTATGAGTCGGATCGAATTCACGGAAAGACGATAAGATTTTAGAATTGTTTAGAATTTACTTACAATAAGAAAGCGCAATTTACAACTACTTAAATTAAATCTAAACTAAGAAAGTGATTAAATGATTGTAGGAATAAATTTTAAACTATGAAAGCAGTAATTGAAAATTTATTAAATTTAATATAAAATTATAAAGCAAGAAATAAAGTATTGAATAAAGTAGTAAATCTAATCTAAAAATTAAAATTACAACATTAACAACTACAAAACACTAAAAAAAAACTATAAAAGCAAAAAGAAATAAAAATTACGCCACCAAAAGCGAAGAGCAAATCTCCACCATAGGGCCTTTATTACTTGTCCTTACTTGATAGTAGGTCCCATGAGAAGTAGTATCCCACCCAAGGGAGTGAATTGTTGCGTGTTTTCGGTCTTGAAAGTCCCTCCTTTCATGCTTGTGGGGCACTCCCTTGAGCTTGGATTTGATATGAGTAGGGGTGCAATTTGGTACTGGGTTCGTTCGAACTTGCCTGACCCAACCTAGTTTCAAAATCAAGTTTGAATTTAATTTTTGAAAATTTTTAGACAATGGTTTTAACCTGAATTCAATACCGGGTTTACATTAACTCAGTACCAAAACTTGACCCAGTCCAAACCCAATATCCTCCATAATTTATTAAAATATTTATACTTGTTTATGTATTAAGTATTTCAATTATAATTGTAATACAAGTTATTTCGTATAATCATAACTTAATTAAATTGTAAGATGTTTTTTCTAAAACCTAAATATTATATGCATTTGTCTATAAAAGTTGAAATGTATTACATTTAAATTAGCTTTAGTTGCAAATAATTATAAATGTACCAACTCTTTAAATTTATTATATATATATATTAATTAACTACGTTAAATATTAGTTTTACTTTTATTGAACTTTAGATAATAATTTTATTTATTTTTCTTACCTTGATTTTTTTAATAACATTAACTTGATCGTTATGTTTAAATTTATTACGTTTATTTTATTTAGAATTATCTTTTAACTAAAAGACTAACTTTTATCAAAATTAAATACATTCACATGTAATTATTCATGTACTAATGGAATAATATTTTAAATAATTATTATTTTAATCAGGAACTTCAACTTCCATTGGTTTGAGAATAATCCGAAGTTCATCTCAAAATCAAGACTTAAATCCATCCTAATCTACTCCGCAGTCCGAACCCGACCCGAATTTAAATTTTAACGTTAAGAATGGAAATCGAGTTCACATATGCCCGGCAAGCATACAATTAGGATTTACCTAAAACTCGGACAACGCTACTACAGTTGCACTCCAAGATTTGGGGTTCCCATTCTGACAGTTACTGTAACTGCGTTGCTTCTCCACTTTGCTACTGTCGTTTGAGCTTGATGCAGGGCTGCTTGACGGTGCTTGACCGGTTGCTGCGCGGAGAAATTCATTGGTGCTGAAAATTTTGCTTCGTCTGATTTTACGGGAGGCTAGATTCCACGATTTCATGGCTGGTGCTACCATGCTTGGATTTCCAACTGCCGATTTCAGTTCCAGCTTGGATGTTGCCAAACGGCTTGGAGGTGGAATTAAATTGGGCTGAATCATGGTGGGTTGCAGGCGGAATTGCTACTGCCTTGTTCGATTTGATCGTGGATAGCCGGTTGGATGCTCTGCTCATGTTCGCTGGTTGGATGGCAGCCGTGCCTTGCTGACGTATTTGAAAGGGGCCGGATTCTGCTCAGTGGAGGACGGCTACGGGATGAATTTCTGATTTGGAGAAGATGGAGAGAAACCGATGGCTGCCGGTGCCATTTTGCATAAGGGTTGGCCGAATTTAATGCTCGAAAAATGGTGCAGCGAAAGGTTTTCATTTTTCTGGAGCTACAGGTTGCTCGAACTTACTGGGAAGCTTGGAATCGGTGTCGATTTCGGTGGCCGGAACAGAGATGCATGAATTGGGTTTGCCACTTTTGCAACCATTGATTTCTGGTGGTGCCGGTTGCTGCTATGGATTGGGACGGTGAATAAGAGGGCTGCAATGGATGCTATTTGGACGATTGCCTGAGTGCAGGTTTCGGAATTGCTGCTCGTTGCAATCTTATGGAAAATGGGTCGGTGGAGGAGACGGTTGTGGGTACGGTGCTTGGATGGGTTGAGAAGTCGGCCATGGCTGCTCATCGATTTGGGTAAGACGGTGATGGAGCACTGGATTTGGTGCTCCGGTGGTGCACCTGCATTCATACATATGCAGGGTGTGTTTGTTGGGGGCAAAAAAGTGTTCACTACAACTTTTCAATCTAAAATTTTTTACTCTCCATAATTACTCTATTTTAAAATTATTTTTTCACATTTTTCTATACAAACTACTATACTTTTCAATCATTTTTACACAATTACCCATACAACCAACCTATCTATTTTAACTTTATTTTCTTTACTCCTCATCATTATCTCTATTATCTCATATCATTTTCTATTGATTTGACAACTTCTACTTCAAAAACTTTTCATCAAAAATTTTACTTCCAACTAAACATACCCGCAACATAAAAAATGCAATTTATAATATTACAACAATGTATATTTTCTACCTAGATAATTTTAATAAGTTAAAAATATTTCATGAGTTTCCTTTTGATTCTTTTGGATTCATTTAATTTAATTTATGCCCGATTAAGTAAATTTAGATTTATATATTAAATATACTTAGATAAACAAGTGTACGAAGAAAAAATAAAAAAAAGTTATTTTAAATAGGATTTTTGAGGTTAACTAAGAGAGACATTTATTTAGCCCGGGCTAACAGGATTATTTCTCACATTTCGTACCCATCAATTTAATTATTTAATAAATTCAAAGATTGCACATATGGTAATGAACACGTGTGCGAACGGGTGCGACATTAGCTGAAGGGTCGACCTAGTTTAGAATAGAGCCCGACCACATGCGCCTAGCGCATATACTCATTTTTTTATTTTTTTAAATTTTTTTAATAAAACTGTTAATCTAAGTATATTTAACATCGTTATAAATTATTACTATTTTTCGAGTATTTTATATATTTATTTTTAGTTTTTGAAAATAAGTGGCATTTTAGGTAATTTTAAATTACCTAAAATGCCACTGAATTTCAAAAATAAAAAATAAATATATAAAGTACTCTAAAAATGGTAAAAATTGATACACATATTAAATACAGATAGATTAATAATATTATAAAAAATAAAAAAATGTGTGTATGCGCTCAGGAGCATGGAATACCCATTTTGGGCAGGTGTTCCTATAGGTTCCCTCGTAGAATAGATGAAATTTATTTTCTCTTAATATTTAGGAGTTTATTATTTCTTTTTGAAATTTATAAGAATTATTTCATAACCCAATTGTAATATAAGTTGAGATATAATATAAATATATACTAAAAAAATTGTTCGTATTTGGTTCATGCGATAAAAATTTTGATAATTCACATTATTGTCTTGTATGAAAAAAGTTGGTACGAAATTTCATTACTATGGAAATTAGTATTTAAAAAAATTATCATTTGAGACATTGAATAATAGAGAAAAATGGCCCTTATTTTGGAAAATCGCCAAAGGCGTTTCAACCGCGATAATTCCCATGCTACAGATCCTTTTCTTATTATCTTGGTAATATACTCTATAATTACGGAAAATCTATTTTAGCTTAGTCATCAATTTATTTTTATTTTTATTTTTAATTTTTGCTGACGGTTGTGTTGTCTGGTTAGGTTCGTCTAATGTAAAAAAAATTCAATACTATCAATCAAATGTGTGTTTAAAAATTTTAAAATATGAGAAAATAATGTAATATAAAAAATATAATGATAAAAAAGAAGAAAAATAAAGTTAAAATAGAAAGTTTAGTTATACGAGCGGGTACGTAAAAATATTTGAAAAGTAGAATAGTTGCATATGAAAATATAAAAAAATAATTTTAAAAATATAGTAAATAAAAAAAGTAAAAAGTTTTAGTTTAAAATTTTTTTGGATAAACGAACTCATCCCAAATAAAAAATATATATTTAGACGAGATAGTAGCCTCGCCACAAAAGAATATATGCATTTAGATCAAAGTCTATGACTGGAAATTTCAAATTTCTTCCTTTTTATGTTTTTTATAGCACTTTTTATGTTAGTTTTAAAATTTTACTCCTGTCGTCTATTGAACAAGATGGTTGAATGATTGAGCTAATGGACACACTCAAGACAACCAATTCAGCTCAATTGGGCGATGGGAAAATGGTCTAAACGGCCCATTAACCCACAATACAGCTCGTAATCTAGATAGAAACATAAAAAGAGTAAATCATGTTATTTTTAAGGAAAGAATTCCGCGCATATTTACAATATTTACCCATTATTCCCCTTATGCTTACAACATTTTAAAAAATTTACACACACTTGCGACATTTCACCCATAATTACTCTCATACACCGGCTATTAGATACACGCATTTTCTTTTTCAAAATTCCAAAAACGCCCACCCTATTCATCTTCCACGTTCTCTTCATTACCACTGCAACCTCGTTTGCCATGATTATCGCCATCACCGCTTCTCCCTCCTCTCTCATACTTGCATCTATAATTGCCACCACCCTTCCCTCCCCTTCCACTGAAAAATCCCCTGCTGTCTCCTTCTTCATCACTGTCCCCCCACCCACGTGGTATCTGTCATTCGGACTGCTAACATCGATGACCTTCACCCTCCTATCGTCGCCGTGCTCCACCTCGAATTCCACCACCTCGCAATCCAACAAGCTCCAATAGCAATCGAATCGAGTGAAAGTATGTTGGACGAATAGATCTTCACTGCCGTCATATGGTGTTATGAATCCAAATCCCTTTTGGTTGTCAGGTCAGCTAGAAGTCTATTGGTGCAACTCCTTCTGCATTGCTGTTAGAATTGGCACAAGGAAAGGGACAACAGGGACTCGCTCGTGGTGCCGCTCAAGGGGATTAGCAGAGTGGATGTCGAAGTTGCAGGTGGATTTGCATGTCACAAGACTAGCATGCTGCTATTGATTTTTCGGAAGAACTGTATCACTTGGTTTTTGACTCCGATTCGCGGGGGCTTGCCATGGAATTTAGTTGTTGTCAGAAAACATGGAGGATGGCTACAACTAATCGGATACAATGCATTATGCGGTGGTTACTAGTTTTGCAGAAGGCTTGCCTTCACTGAATTTTGCAAGGAGGTGGATTGCTAATTCTCATGGTTGTTGCTGCCACAGAAAAAATAGGGGTGTTACTCGATTTGGAGAGAGATGAGTATTTCAACTGCAACAAGGGGAAGGTTTCCAACAGTGGCATGCGTCGAATATAGAGAAGTGCTACTATGTTGCTGGATTCAAGGGAGAACAGGAGTTGTATGTGTAGATCCGCAAGATGGCGGAGCACGACCGGTTTTAATGGGTGCTCCCGTAGAGGATCACCGGATGTGAGAGGGGGATGCCGACTGTGTAGTTTTGCTATTGATTGATTGTCAGATGAAGGATTGCTTGGAGAAGATGATAGGACCATGGATTGGACGAGGGTTTCTTTTCTACGGCACATAAGAGAGCTAATGTCGGTCGACTATTAACGGATGTAAATCTGCCAAAATCCATGTTTAGATTGAGAATCCACATCTCTCTGCTACAAGTTTTATGCATTTTCAACTCAGATATGGGTTTTTCGTGCATTATCGACGCGGGTCCCACGTTAAGCTAAGGGTCGTTGGCCTTTTGAGCATTAGGGGAATTTAGAAAAAAAGACACATGCATGTTGACAGCATGAGTACGGAACAAATTAGGAGAGAAATGTCACGGGTGTTAAGGAAAATTTTTAAATATTATAGATTTTAGAAAAATAAGTGATAAATATTGTGGGTATACCATAATTTTTTTTTTATTTTTAAGTTTATTTTTATCCAAGCCAACCCAAAACCACATTATTCGCATTATACTAATTAAATTTATTTTCTTGCATTTATGCCAACTGTTTTCAAAAAACTATCCGTGTCAACCTTGTTAAGGTACATCCAATAACCGTTAAAATATTCCTTTGGAGAATCGAATACACAGTTTACAGTGGAATTGACTCTATATTCAACAGCCCTTGTGTGAAATCTAATGGAGTTAGTATGGAGGCAAATTCTTTAGAAAAAGATATAAAAAGAAAATGAATTAATATAAACAAATAATTTACTTTTGGATTGATATGAATATAAATAACCCTTATTTTTATTTCCAGCTATTTGCTCATGGGAAATATGCTTCTTCTCATAAATTTTGCTTGAGGTTTCCTATGAAGCTAATTATTTATGATTTAATAATCCAATTTTGTGAGAGGATCACCGGATGTGAGAGGAGGATGCCGACTGTGTAGTTTTGCTATGGATTGATTGATTATCAGATTGAGGACTGCAACACCGAATTTGGAGAAGATGATATGACCATGGATTGGACGTGGGTTTCTTTTCTACGGCAAATAAAAGAGCTAATGTCGGTCGACTATTAATGGATGCAAATCTGCCAAAATCCATGTTTGGATTGAGAATCCACATCTGTCTGCCACAAGTTTTATGCATTTTCAACTTGGATATGGGTTTTTCGTGCATTATCATCACGGGTCCACGTGAAGCCAAGGGCCGTTGGCCTTTTAGGCATTATGGGAATTTAGAAAAAAAGACGCATGCATCTTGACAGCATGAGTACAAGAATAATTAAGGATGAAATGTCATGGGTGCTATAAAATTTTTTGAAATATTTTGAATATTAGAAAAATAATGGGTCAATATTGTTGGTATGTAAGAAAATTTTCCTATTTTGAAGTTTATTTTTATCCAAGCCAACCCAAAACTACATTATTCGCATTATACTAATTAATTTTATTTTCTTGCATTTATGCCAACTATTTTCAAAAAACTATTCGTGTCAACCTTGTTAAGGTACATCCAACAACTGTTAAATATTCCTTTGGAGAATCGAATACAGACTTTATAGTGGAATGGACTCTGTATTCAACAACCTTTGTGTGAAATCTAATGGAGCTAGTATGAAGGCAAATTCTTTAAAAAAAGATATAAAAAGAAAATGAATTAATTGAAACAAACAATTTACTTTTGGATTGATATGAATATAATTAACTCTTATTTTTATTTCCAGCTATTTGCTCATGGGAAATATGTTTCTTCTCATAAATTTTGCTTGAGGTTTCCTTTGAAGCTAATTATTTATGATTTAATAATCCAATGTTGTCATGTTAAAAGAAATAATGCAAGGGAATGTCTATCATAAGCTCCACAATAACTGATTTACTCTATCGTATTCGGAGCAAATACATATACAATATGAAGAGCATAAACTATATCACAAATAAAGTGTTATGAAAGAATTATCTTTCAATAGTGTTAGGCTGGTATGAAATTGATAAAAAAAATGAATAATAGTATAAAAAGTGATCTAAGAAGGAGCATAGTAAATTTCACACATCACAAAACTAATTCAAAGAAGACATTACAAATGGTTCGGTTAATACACCTACTCCACTCTCTAAGTCAACTCCTCAATTCGAGTTTCCACTAGTCAACTTAGAATTTAAGTTACAGTGATATAATCTCAATCGTCTCACGAATTACACAAATAGCTCCAGGTGGCACGTGAAGCTTTCCATAAATCACAATAAAAGTTTTCCTCTTGAATTAGACAACCTCTAATTCAAGGTAAAATAAATAAAAATGAAATACAGTTTACAACTAATTTAATAGCATAGAAGCACGGAGATAAAACTTTTAGTAAGATGGTCACAATGATCTTCAATATGTTGTTTCTGATAGATGGACAGAGGATCACAGAAAACGCTTTAAAATAGATACGCACTTTTGAAAATATTCTCTCTGAATTGGAAATTAAAATTCATTATCTATTTATAGCTTTTAACTTTCAATCATCAAGAGAGATTTTCTCCACCAAATCCGCAACTAATTGGATTTTTCTCAACAACCTGTAAAGACTGAAACCGCCAAGAGAAATTTTTTCCACCAAATCTGCAACCAATCGAATTTTTCTCAACAAACTGTAACAACTTAACAACCCAATACAACTCCTCAAACTAGCCACGTCATCATTCAATCATCTACTCATTGATATTGTTAAACAAACTGTCAAAGTTTCAACCTAAAAAATGTTAAAGTTTCAAACCAAAATAGTTGAAGTTTGAAACTGAATTAGTTGAAGTGGCAAACCAAAACTGCTGAACTTTTACAGCAAAACCTCGCTAGATTCGCAACACAATTCAATGCTAACTTGTTACAATCATTCGTCATGAATCAAATACAAGCAACACATTTCAAGCATTAAATTTTTAACTTATCTATTATCAAAATAGTATAAGTCAACAAATAGCATTTATTTTTTACGACGGCCTTCTCATTACCTTTCAAGTTTTTACTTCACGCTAAATCTATGTAAAAGAATATCAAATGCAATATTAGATAAAGCGAAAAAGTAATAGATTTTCAAAGAAAAATAGATAATGGCACAAAAAATAAAATAATTGTACAAAATAGAAGGAAATTAAGGGTGAGTTTCGGATGCTGGAAAAGTGTGCTAAAGTGGGGAAAAACACTTACCCATTTCTTTGTGTGTGTTTATACATTTCCATACAATTTTATATCTTAATTATTTAATTACTCTATTTTCGAATTCTTACTTTCTATTTCATTCATTTCTAATATTTTTCTACATAGCCTAACATTTTAATCATTACCAGGCGAAATTGTTTTTCAAACTTTTTCTGTACCGAATATCAATAATTTAAAAGAATTTTTTTTTAAATCTAAACAGAGGCCGCATGCACACACTGAAACACTCTGGTGTCCAACGCCTGCACTTGGTCATAAAGACGTTGATGACAAAACCTTCATAAAAAACCGTGTATTCAAGGTCGTGGTCCATCCCTTGGTGTGAGTCCGTGTGTCCAAAAATGACTAAGCACTGGGGATTTGCGCTGAGGAGCATATATCTGATATCTCCTCTCATTCATGCACCCATTTTGTGGACCACTAAACAATGCTGGCTTTTAAGCCTTTTGTGCCGTGTCCGAATAAGGCAAGTCGGTGGTTTTGTCAACTTTTGTAGCCGGTACTAACAGAGTCATTATTCCGGAGAGGCGCTAACGCGCTATGATATGTGCGGGGATTGCACGAGCATAGTACTCACATGACCACTCCTACTCTTTCAGCTTTCACTCAGCTTGTTTTTAATAGTAGTTAGGTTGCATTTAACTGAGTTGTCATGGATTTGAACTATTTACAAAATTGTTGACATAAATTCAAAAATAAAAAATTAATTTACATAACTGTAAATATTTTACTTCTAAGTTAAGATGTGTGCAAATATAACTCTTTAAAATCTTTTAAATCTGTTGCAGTAGAATCAAAACATAAAATTCAACTCAACATAGATTTCACTAATTATTATTCTAATTTAGCATTTATTGGATAATAAGGAAAAAAAGTAAGAGAAATGTCATATCAAAAACTTTGAAAAAGCCTAAGACAGTAATATAATGTTTCGGAGTAAAATGAAACCTAGGTTTGCTTCAACCTTAATTCGAATTTTACCTATATTGTTAAAGCTTAAACTTTAATTCTAATCTTGATGTTATTTGTAAAACTTGAATCCTATTTTTATTCTATCCGCAAAATGTAAATTCTAGCCATAACTATATTGCAAAACTTAAACTTCAATACTATTCTTAAAAATTGAATTCAACTTAAATTTTGTGGAAAGCTTTTGTTTAAATTAAGAATTACAAGTTTAATGCAAAACAACTTTAATACTATTCTTAAAAATTGAATTCAATTTAAATTTTATGGAAAGTTTTTGTTTAAGAATTAGAAGTTTAATGCAAACTTAAACTTTAATACTTTTCTTAAAAATTGAATTCAACTTAAATTTTGTGGAAAGTTTTTGTTTAAGTTAAGAATTACAAGTTTAAAACTTCATGTGAAAATAACATAACAAGAATCAAAACAAAAACAATAATACATAGTCCAATTAAGGAAAATATAATAATATAATATTTTAAAAAGAAAACTTATCTTTTTGAAAAATTATAAAGGAAGAAAATTGCCAATGTAAAGGTGAAACCCAAGTTCCAACAAATCTATCATGAGCAGAATTATTTTTTACATTGGATTGCTAAATTGAGACGCAACATATATATTGGTTTTCAAAAGTTCATTTTTGTCCCTTAGGTTTTTCTTTATTTACTTCTTTTTTTTTTAATTAAAAGATGAGCTCCTATCCCGTCCACCTCTCAGAGAGAGAAGGATCAGAGGTGGAAGAGCAAAGATATACAGATTCTCGGTTCCGTAGCTTTTAAGTTTTTGTTTCCTTTATATATATAAGATAAAACATAAATATAAATATAAATATAAACGATACAATTAGCTATAATATGATTTCAATATGAAAAACATTTTTATGGTGAAATGAAACCTCAATAACTAAAAAAATAATTTGTACTTACAGAAATAGTCCAAAATGAAACTGTGTAGATAACCCCATCATATCATACATGACTAAGAGAGAAATAGCAAAATCCCCAAGCATATGTGCTACCATATGCCCTCATGCAATACATGATGAAATGATGCCTTGTTTACATACCTAGCCTATACTTGAATGTCCTGCGCTAACATCATGAAAAACATTTATTTAAACCTAAATATAAAAACATAAAGTACATAATATAAATAAATATTATTTAGAATTTATGTATATAATGTATTTTATATTAAATATAAAAAATTGGGTTAAGCTTATTCCGTTCGGGCTTTCTCGGGTTCAACCGATGAGTTTCGAGCTCAGTACCCGTAGGTTAAATAGGATATTTACGTAAAACTAACTGGAATATAAATTAGTTATATATTAAGTTCTAAACTTATTTTTTAAAATAAATGCTGGGAAAGAAAGAAGATGGAACCAATGTGATAGTAATAATTTGTAGGAATAAAAAAATAACAATAAAAAAGATAAAATAGTTGTATGAAAAAACGTTAAATAATCATCAAAAGTATAAGCGATAATTTAAAAAGTATGATCAGTAGTTAGTTAAAAATATTTAAAAGAGAGAAAATAAATTTTTTTTTCTTTTCACTGAAACAAACGAACAAACGGGACCATTTTTTTTAATTTTTCGTGCGCGTGGCCGGTCTTGGAAAGTGGGAGAAACAGCGCAATCCCAACTACTCCCTCCCCACCGAAAGATATCTTTCTGTAGTTGTTGGGTGGGAATTTTTCCAAGATTTTGGGACAGAAATCCACTGCTGGAAGAGGAGAAGGGGACGGTGAGAAACCCAAAAGGCTATTTCCCATGGACGCGCTGCAAAATTAAAGGCGGGTTGAAATTTTATCGCTTTAGAATTTGTTAGCAGCGAAATGACATGACGCGATTTCTGGAGATCTGCCGGAAGTTCTGCATGTCATTGGTTTTAAATCAAATGACAGTGATAGACGTGATTCCAAAGATGTTTGTGAGTGGTCCCGTTGAATGTTGTTCAGTATGCCACAAGTGCCCCATATGCCCGCTTCGTGTGACGGTGAGGTAACGGTGAGAATCGTTGAGGGTTATACTGGTCAAGGTTTGTCCAGTCCTAGCCTTAGGCTACTTTTTAAAAAATGAGTTTTATTCTCTTTTTATATCATATCAGGACTAGGGGTGTTAATGGTCATGGTCAACCCGCTAACCCGCTTGTCCAACCCGTTAATAAATGGGTTTGAGTTGAGATTTTTAAATAAATGGGTTATGATCCGTCAACCCGTTCAACTATTTAATTAAATAAACGGATTAGGGTTGA
>JAXCLR010000050.1:60442317-60463471 GCA_035584095.1 Annona squamosa | reverse complement strand
CATACAATTAACCTATCTATTTTAACTTTATTCTTTTTACTCCTCATCATTATCTCTATTATATCACATCATTTTTTATCAATTTGACAACTTCTACCTCTAAAACTTTTCATCAAAAGTTTTACCTCTAACCAAACACACCCTTAATTTTAAAGTTGTATTTTCAACATCTAAACCATCTAAAATATGATTATTATATAGATAAATGATTAAATGATGTATTATTGTATTCTAATGCACATGGGATCTATTTTGTAGCAGATTACACTGTGATTATAGTAGATGGCCGATGAAATATATCGAGTATACTTAATGAAACCCATCTTTTGTGGAACTCCTTTGATTTTTAACATCAAGTAGTTGATGAAAAATTCATTTTATCTATTATATTTAAAATTATTTATATTATTAAAAAAACTCTTTCATTTGTCTAGTATCACTATAACCCTATCTACAAAGGTTATATCGAATAAATAGAATAATATGATTTAATGCCAAATATCAAAATTTAAGTGGTATTTTTAACGTCTATACCATCTAAAATATTATTAATATGTGAATAAATGATTCTATAAGTTATTACTATGTTCTAATGTATATATAAATGGATCTAAGCATTTTTTCTAATTTTACACATGAATATATTTATTTTTAAGCAAATATGACCGATGCAAATATTGTAGGTTTGGATGAAACTTGATCTTATAGCTAAATAATTGATATAAAATACAATGGATTGACTGAATTTTGCATCAATTTCAATACCTAAAAAATGGAGAGGATTCCATGAAATTAATTAAACGCATTCTCGTATATATTTTATGTTGAACTTGTATCATTTCCAGATGGGTCCACTTCCATGAAGCCGAACTATATAGGAGTGGTTTATGAAATTCCTTCAAATTTTACTTGAAAAAAGGTATATTCATGTATCAATTAGAAAAAATGCTTATATCTATTTACATATATATTAAAATATAATAATACTTTATTAAATGATTTATCAACATATAAATAATATTTTAGATGTTTTTGATGTTGAAAATACACTTTTAATATTTATATTTAACATTAAATTATTTACTATGTTGATTTTACATATTTATAGATGAGACTTATGCATAGTTATACCAAACAAGTGAAAGAATAAAACTTGGTATATAAATTAAATGCATTTAGAAAAATATATTTATGAAGAAAAATTAAAAAATAAAAAATAAATTAAAAATGAATATTGCTAGTTAAGCATATATATGACATATTGTATATAATCAGGCGTCATGTACATACATATGAGGCATGATCTTGTTATCCCACTCCAAACAATCAATTTAAAATTTTTTATTTTTTTATAAACTTGTTAATCTAAGTGTATTTCATATACAAGTCAAAATTTTATCATTTTTGAAAATATATGTAAATTTTTTAGATTTTTTGACATTTATTTTTGTAATTTTACTTATTAAAATGGCTAAAATATCCCCATGTTTAAAATTTTTAAGAAATATATCCAAAATAGTAGTATTTGATTTATACATTAAATACATTTAAATTAATAAGTTTACAGAAGAAAAACAAAAAACTTAACAAATAAGTTTATTAGTGTGGGCTAAATAATCTATTACTTAGCGTGGGCTAATAAAATGATGTTACACACACACACACAAACACATATATATATCAGATATGAGCTTGTACATTTAAATGTATCATAATGTAAAATATATTTTGCTCAAAATGGGCCCTGTATAATCATGAAATTATAATTTACTCCAACCATTGTATTTAGAATTATTTATTTTATTGATAAACTAAATTTCATCCAAATTAGATGTGTGTTGAGCCCTTTCTAAAAATAGTACAAAATTAATAAAATAAAATAATTTAATATAAATAACAATTTTGAAGTTATTTTTTCAACATGTAAATTGTTTAAGATATAATTTATACATGAATAAATGAAATTATCAATTTATTTAAGTGTATGTAGAGCCCATTTTGAGTCAAATATATTATAAGTTATGGTACATGTACATGATTATATCTATATATACATATATCTATGACATGTACATGATCATATATATCTATCTATCTATATATACAAATAGAGACAGAGAAATATTCAAGTGCAGCTTCATTGTACTACAATTACGGTGCAGTTATCTGAAAATGTGCCCTATATGATCATAAAATTATAATCTACTCTTCCTATTATATTTAGAATTATGTATTTAATTACCATACCAATTTTGATCACAATTAGATATGTGTATGGACTCTATCTGAAAATAGTACAAAAATAACGTAATAAAATAGTTTAATGTAAATAATAACTTTAAAGTTGTTTTTCAACATGTGAATGATTTATTATAAAAATTATATATGAATAAATGATTGTATAAAGTATCAATATATTTAAATACATGTGGGTCTGTTTTGGGTCAAATGCACCATTAATTACTTAATTGTGGTACAGTTTCATTTCACAGGAAAGGTTCTTATATATATATATATACATATATATGATAGTTCTTATGCAAACGAATTGTATCATAATTATAGTGCAGACAGATTGAACTATTATTATAGCACAATTTGTTGCAAAATGGGCCTCATGTGTATTAAAATATAATAATATATTATATAATTATTTATCCATATCAAAATATAATTTAAAAGGTTTAGATGTTGAAATACCATTTAAAATTTTGATATTTATGTTAAACTATTTATTATACAGATTTTGCACCATTTTAAGATGAGACCCATACATGTGTTTGATTTAGATGAAAACTGGTATGTTAATAAGTAAATAATTTTAAATATAATAAGTGGGGCAGATATCCTAGTCATAATTAAGTGGGCCCTATTTTGCATAGATTGCATAATCTGATCGTATCATTTGTTTTAAAAACCGGGTCGGACCGCTCGGTTGGACCATCACCCGGTAGATGAGTCGTCTGGTTTGTTTTTTTTTTTTTTTTTTGATGAAAATGAGTCGTCTAGTTGATGCACGGTTTATTAAAGTTATTGAAAACCATTGAAACCATTCCAACCGGACGGTCAAACCGAAATAGCCGGTGAACCGTGGCTGAGTTCTATCTATGCCAACGCGAGGATCTTGCATTACACCACAACTGACAATAAACACAACGAGCAATACACACAATCATACGCCGTGCCGTCTGTTATCCTTAACAAAAATAAAGATATGCATAAATCATTCGCTCATTCAGTCATTTGGTACATTAATTACATAAACCTTTATCATAATTATTCCACATTTTAAAGAAAACATCGTTTTATGAATATTATAACAATAAATTTTTTATTTTAAAATGAATTAGAAGCTAGTTTTTTGATTGGTGAATTAGAAGCTAGTTAATATAATTATTATATCATAATTATATTCCCAATCAAAAAATTTATATTATGCTAATTATGCAGTTCAAAAAGGTTCAAACCAATGGTTGGACCAGTTGGACCTGAACTGGAAATTAAAACGGTTCATGTTATGGTTTGGTTTTAACAACTTTGTATAAGACGTGTTTGTCATTTGATAAATTTTTTGAAAGAAAATTTTTTGGTATAAAATTTTTAAAATGATAAAAATGATGTAACATAATAGAGTTAATGAAGATGAGCGAAGAGAATAAAGTTAAAATAAAAAAATAATTATATATTCAGTTATGAGGAAATAATTAAAAATTAAGATGGTTGGTAAACAAAGTATGAAAAATGATTAAAAATAAGATAAATATAAAAAATGAAAAGTTTTAAATTGACAAGTTTTATGATAACCAAAAACACAAAGAGAAAGCAATTGAATGCTGCAAGCCATATCAAGGGGTCCAACTTGAGCTGAGTTGGTCGAACTCACTTTAATAATTTAGGAAATTTGATTTATAAATTGGATCTGAATTCAACATGAAGTAAATTGGAGTTTGGATTCATATGAACCTAATTTGAAAAATCGGAATCTCAAGTCTGATATATGGTTAGGGAAAGATGATCAAGTGTGAATATGGCACATCACACGTATAGTCTTGATAGACGTATATTTTTTATTCATTTTTTGTTATGTTATCCGTGATTATTATTATCTTCAAAAGAGTAAATATTTTGGGTTTATTTTTTGCGAACAGCTATTTAATGTTTGAATTAACTATGCAATCTTTATGTTTTTAAATTCGAGTACAAATTAATGAGAATAACTCAAATTCTGTCCAAATTCTCAACCTAAATTCCATCCGAATTCTCGTCCTAAATTCCATTTAAATTAACTTGAAACCCATCTTAACTTATTGAGGTTTAGGGTTCACATTAGGTTAGGTTTTAGGTTTGATTCAACTTGAATAACTAGAATTGCACTCTTGGCCAAATCCATTATGTTCTTTTTGTTTCTGTAAAAAAAAAAAATAGTTTTTCTATATATTGCAACTAATCAATATAAAGGATTAGAATTTTGACTACCTAGATATTAGATGTATTCTAAATTATTAATTAAATTGTTACATTATTTATAATTAAGATATACTCAATCATAAGAAAATTATTAATTAATTTAAAATTAAATAAACAATAGAATATTGCACAATATTTTAAGGGTTTCAAGATCAGGACAACAAAAAATAAATATACAAAAGGTAACTATATTAATAGTAGACAAGTAAATGAAATCCGAATTAGAATTTTAGATCAAGTAATATCATTTAAATATTTATATCAATTACCTTTAAAAAGTGATAAAACTAATAAAGACATTGATGAGGAAACCAAATGGTAGAAACATCGGGAAGGAATTTTTTGTAACCATGACATGTCCAAAAAAAATTTATAAGAGAATTACAAGAATTAGTTAGGCTTTATAGTTGGGGAGACTGACAATTAAAGGTTAATTTGCATGAGGGTTGATCCTATGTGCCCAATTGAGAGCTAAATATATTTAACCTGTAAATTAAGTTTTACTACTTTTGGATGATTTTAAGTATTTTTTATTTTTAAACACAACGACATTTTTCATAATTTCTAACTCAAAAAATTTACGAAAATGCCACTATGGTTAAAATTATAAAACTTGATTTATAGGTTAAAACACCTGACTCTATATGTTTATTAAAAAATAAAAAAAAGAGTTCCACGGCTAGATGCATGCGGTGTGATCATGCCATGCATAGAAATAAGCATAACAAAAATGAGAAGTTAAGATAAATAAGTAGTCAAACAATAAAATTATACAAAATAGACTAACATAATTTAATTTAGAAATACAAAACAAAATTAGAAAAATATAATTGCTAAGAAGCACAACTTTATGCATATAAATATATATGCATATACTTGGATGTTTTATTAAATTCTTCTTCTATGAAACTCTTTTCATTTTCAACATTTAGATAGTTGATGAAAATCACTTTATTTATCATATTTAGTATAATTTATATTATCATATAAATTTTTTCATTTGTCTAATATTACGATATATGGGCCATGTTTATAAATTGTAAAATCAACAAGATAAAATAATTTAATACTAAATATTAATTTTAAATAGTATTTTTAACATTTAAACCATTTAAAATGTTAGTACTATATAGATAAGTAATTCTATAAAATATTACTATATTTTGGTATATATATGAATTGATTTAAGCATTTTTTAATTGACACATAAATGTACCTATTTTTGAGCAACTGTCGCCTATGCACATACTAATTTGGAAGAAACTTGGTCTCTTAATTGGACAAATGATGTTAAATATAATAAATAGGTTAAATTTTGCATAAATCATAAACATTTTAAAAATAGAGATAGTTCTATGAAATTTCTTCACAATGAAACCCAATTTTATAGAATCACTATGGATATTTATGAAAGAACTAAACGTATATGCTAGGCAGGGTTCCAACTGCAAATATGAACTGTATTTTCAGATTTTATCGTCAATTTAGGTCAGATTTGCCGACAATACACTCACTAGCGTATCTCATGAAAGATATAGTACAACTGTGTAATTAAGTAAATTTTAATAGATATAATAATATGGTCCATTATATATTTGGGAAGTGTGTTATTGAAAATTTTTTTACATTTCCCCAAAGGGGAATGCTTAGTTGTGCCCAACAAAGTGGTTTTGTTACCTGAAATAATTCATAATTTATGCAACGAAAATCAAAATCATTTCAAAAAAACATATAAATCAAACTTGTGTAAAATCTTTAATTTATCTAATACAAGAAAGAAACTGATTTGACTGCAACTAAAACTCCACAACGGAGGGTTGACTGGATCTTCTGGAATCTTACAGGAATCATTAGATAGCCACCTATCGTGTTGGATCGCATGGCTGAAGTGGGCTCCACAATGTCGTCCACTAGTCCGTCCCCTTTTTTTGCCCCGAACAAAATGAGATTCCTCCACAATGTTAACGGTTGTCGTTGCCCTATTTCCCTCCATACGTTCTAGAGTTCTAGTCAACCGTTCTATAAATTACATGAGCATTGGGTTCTGTAAATCACAAGGCCAACGTTTGGTAACATAGTTCCAGTGGTAATGTGTAGAAAGTAGAATATCAAATGTTTCGAAAAGTGAATAATCAGAGTAAAATTAGGGTATGTTTGTTAGAAGACAAAATTTCTCATTTAAAACTTTTCATTCTTTAGTATTATTCTGTTATGTATTTATTTTTCATGTCTTCCTCTATAAATTACTATATTTTTCAATAATTTTTATATAACTATCTATACAACTCACCTATCCATTTTAATCTTAAGGAATAATCATGTTAGCTCGAGCTAACTGAATGTCATGCTTAGCCCACATAAAAAATCTATTTATAATATTTTTTTGGCTTTTTTCTTTATAATCTTGTTTATCTAAGTGTATTTAACATATAAATCAAATTTTACCATTTTTAAACATATACATATTTTTTTAGATTTTTAAAACTCTATGTGTATATATGTATTTAAAATACTCTATCTTTAAAAGTCTCAAAAAAATATACATATCCAAAAATGATAAAACTTGGTTTATATGTTAAATCTACTTAGATAAATAAATGCACGAAGAAAAATAAAAAATATTATAAACGAATTTTTTTATGTGGCCTAAGCGAGACATTCAATTAGCCCGAGCTAACAGAATTACTTCTTTTTAGCTTTATTCTCTTTATTCATTATCATTACACCGGCTATAGTATATAATTTTTTTCTTTTTAAAAATTTTTACATAAAATTTTTCAACAAAAAATTTATCATTTCCCAAACACATTTTTTGAATAGATAAAAAAGATAAATAAAATAGTTCGGAACAAATGATAAAGTTGAAACAATTAAGATTATTGGACATTTAAAATGTTGAATCATTCAGGGAAGAGTATGTAAAAGAGAGAAGAAAACTGTGAGAACTCATCTTTTGTGATTACCAAACATAGGTATTTCTGTTGGGTGGTTCATTTGCTTAAAAATTGCATACTTGTTAGCCCAAGGAAGGCAAATTAGAACAGTGTCCCCTTCCATTTTATGGCCACATGAGGAGTTGATGAAATACCCTGAGAGGGAAAAAAGAGCCAGTGCGTGGCATTCTCTAGGAGAAGCCACATGGGGATGCCTGCAAGTACACGTGGATTGAGGATTGGGACAGACACTTCGGTGGGAGCTCGTCAGCGAAACTTGGCGGGAACTCCAAAAATTATATTTTCAGTTGATTTTTGAAAACCAAACCAAACATTAAATTTAAAGCGTTATTTTGACCCTCAATAATAAAATTCCTACGAACAAGATGTAAAAATGATATTAAATAAGGAAAAATTATAAAGAATATATATATTTATCACATGAAGAACGACATTACATAATTTTAGAAACATATAAAAATGTTTTACCCTTATAGTTAAAATAAATATATAAAGTTTCCAACTATAAATACAACTACATAAATGTGTGTTATTTATATTTGAAATTTCAACTTCAATTCCATTTTATTAATTAATATAATCTCATTTTTATGATTTTCATTATCAATAATTAAATTCTATTTTAAACCTAATGTATCATTTGATTTTTTGAAAGTAACAAAAATCATATTTTTTGGAAGAGTTCCTATTATGGATAGACGATCAAGACCCAATTCGAAGGGTTAGGGGCCAAACCTTCTTGGATGATTTTATTAGCTTGGTCGTTGTTTTTGGTGACTATTTGTGGGTAAGAGACTCTTATCACAATTCATGGTATAGTTGTCCGAACCTGTGTCTAGGTTGGCGGTTAGATCTAGTGGTTATGGTCCTATTGCATAGCTTCCGATGATTTTCTACCATGACCGACGCTTCCAAATTGCAAGACTTAGTCTTTTAGATTGCCAGATATGAAAGGAAAGTAATGAGGATAAAATATGAATCGTATTACTAGTTTGTTGAAACTTGCTGAAGTTGGCAGAGATCATTGTTTCATCCATGGGGAGCCTTTTGACCAGATTTCCCCTTTCCGGACCACCTATCCATTCCTCTCTTCACCTAATATCATCGCTTGACATTCAGTGGATGAACTCTTAGTCAGTATGGTAAATAAGTCATTTTGACCCAAAAAAAGCCATAGACAGTGCTTGTGACTGAGGTGAGTATGGAAAGTTGTAGCGGAGGGAGAATACCATCTATCGTTTCCCTCCCCCTTTTCCTCCTTTGTCTAGGAGATTTTTGAGGATATTTATATAGGATTTTCTTATGTGCCTTATGTTAAACAAGAATATTTGTAATCATCTTTTTTTTTTTTTTTTTTGCCGACACATTCTTTCATGTTTGGTTAAATCGGGTGCTTGTCTATCTGCACAATAGTTTTAGGACAACTAGATTGTCTAAATATTATAAATATGTTGATTCACTATCAATGTAGGATGATGTTCTTCAGCTCAATGGTAGTGGTTTTCGTTCTTCAAGATTGATCCCATAAATGCTTTGCAAGCATGCAAATGTTCCAAGGCAAATGCTCCTTTGTCTTCCAAGAGGTCGTTGTTCGACAAGTCGTCAGACCTGAGGGTTCATTGTTCCTAAGAGATCTTTTGATCTTCTGTAAAGAGGTAGACTATGCTAAGCTCTTCCTTTCATTTTGAGGGATGCCCCAACCATGATTCAATTTGACCTATTAGTTCTTTATCTATGTTATCTTTATTATTTTTACTCTTAACCATATTTTGCATTAAACCACTTCACATTCTTTCTTTTTCAAAATTTTTCCTATAAAATTCCACCCCCACTTCCTAAATGTTCCAAGTCAAATGCTACTTTGCCTTCTAAGAGGTCATTGTTCCACAAGCAGCCGCCTTGAGGGTTCAGCTCTTACCTTCATTATGCCCGACCATGATTTGATTTGATTTGACCCTGTTAGTTCTCTATCTATTTTATCTTTATTGTTTTTTCTCTTAAACATGTTTTGCATTAAACCACTTCACATTCCTTTTTCAAAATTTTTTGAATAAAATTCCACCCCCACTCGTGTTTGCACATTATCTCTTGTTTTTCTTAGCAAAGGAAGCTTTTTGCAACTTTAAGTTGAAAAACTATACTGCATAATTTTTTTTTGATCACCACAGTGACTAACAAAATGTTTAATTTTCTATAATCTAACTGCAACAGATAATTATTATAATAAAAATTTTAAACTTCCCAATCAAATGCCTTAAATCATTTGTAATGCATTTTTCACATGTACATGAGCCCCCAAAGCATTAGCAATATTGAAATTTTTTTTTACCTTAATACTTACATAGTTTAAGTAAAAACAACCGTGTATTCCTTGGTATCACGAAAATAAAATATGATATAATATTTACATGAAATTTTAAGTAAGTTCTTTCTATTAGTGTTGTACGAATAGTAGCTGAGCTTTTGTGAAATTACTAAAAAAGCTATTAATGTATACTATAATAAAATTGATTATTTTCAACCATTATTTTATTTTAATTACTATAAAAATGTTGCAAATAATAAAAATTTCATAGAATAAAAATGCTGATAAAGAAATATTTTAATATTAAAAATAATACCATTAATCATAAATTTCTTATAAGTAGGGTATTTCTGTTATATCATTAGAAATTTAACAACCATTAGTAAACTCCCAACAGAAGGAATACATTTGTAATTCGATGCAAACGTTATAGAATGTTTAGCAATTTTATGAAACTGAAAAATATGTTTGCAATTTCTCATTAACCGTGAATTAAAGCATCAACAACCACTTTTTAAAAAAAAAGTGTCTTCAATAAAGTTAAGTTTCTTGCAATAAAATTATAATTATCAAAAACCAAATTTCTTATCTGGGGTCCGATTGAAAAAAAGATAATTTTTTCACCAGTTATTTACCCCTTTTAATATGCGACTTAACGTTTTAAGAATCTAACAATCGTATTTTTTAAATTTTACTTGCGTTTCTAATTATTATTTCATAATTTTTCTTACAATTCTTTTCATCTAATTTATCATTATTTAAAATTTTTTGTTAATTATTCTTGTCACATATTTCAATTTCCGAAACATTTCAAGTTACTCTCATCATTCTCTAGTCCGTTCGGGGGTATACACGGAAGCGGCATTATTTATTTTTGCCTTGTCATCGAATAGCTGCAAATCCGTGCAGCGCTTTTAATGATATGGTGTGCCAGGGCGAAATCCACGCCGTACATCATGCGGGGCATCCTTGCAACGGATACTCTGATCAGGTGGGTCATACTTGTAAATTGACGAACTGCCTATGAAGGAATCTCCATGGTGGCCCCCCTTATGATTTCTTTTTTTTACTTTTACAGATGACATGCAAGAGATCAGGAACCGAAGAAACGTCACTGTTGTAAAAAAAGGTGAATAGAAAATATTCATTGTATGCGGTAAAAAGTGTAAAGAAAATATAACAATTTTTTTTCATATCATTTTTACACACTTTTATACAAGTACCATTCTATACAATCCCTTCATAACATTTTTACGCACTTTCACACAAGTATCATTCTATACAATCACACACCTTTCAATACAATAATCCTGTTTAAGATATTTATCTTAATTTTATTTACTTTACTGCTAATTATTACATATCACATCACATCTTCACTCTATGTATTTAAAAAATTTCCTCCAACTTTTTTTTCACATTTTTTTCATACTGCCAAATACACAATGAAATAAAGATTAAAAAAGAGATTGAAAAATTGCTCTCCTCAGTCCCTTGGGTAAATTAATAAAAGGGTTCATTTTTCTTGATAAGGCCACCCACATTAGATACTCTATACATTCGTACTTTAATATTCTATATACACTTTGTCAGCAACTTAGTCATCTAAATAGTGACCATAAAAAGGGTTCGTTAAGTAAGATGTAAAATTTTTTTTACATAAACTTCTTAACATAATTTGACATTTCAACTAACTAATTTTAAAAAAAATTTCTCTCAATTTTTTATGGAACCCTAAAAGTATTATGAGTAAAATTAAAAAGACGGTTTGTTTAGTAAGAAATAAAAAGATTAGGAAAATGTGTAAAAGAATTTGAAAAAATAAGATAATGCTTTGGAGTAAAGAAAATAAAGATAAAAATATATTGAGTTGTTGTATAAAAATATGAAAAATGATTGAAATATAGATCTAGTAATAGAAAAATATAGTGGTTAAGTAATTAAAATGTTAAATTATATCAAAGTGTGCAGAAATGAACGATCAATTTTTTTTTACACTTTGGCAAATGGACTTTAGGATTATTAACGTATATACATATCTAACTAAAAAAATAAGAGGGTAAATATCTGTTTGTTCTTAAGAGACAAAGAAAACTTTCCATTGATGTTTAATTGAAAGTTTTTAGTATACGGACGTTTACTTAAAGTTTAAAAATGTATGTCGAAGTCAATTGATACCAATCTTTAAACGATAATGACTTTATAAACATTTGATTTAGATAAATATGTGTTCTTTGCTAAATAAATATTTAAAAGTTCGGATTAGATTCTAGCTTAATAATCAAGGTGGCCCAAATCATGGGTTTAATGAATTAAACCAGTTTAACGATATCCATTTTATTTATATTCAGTTATTCACTTTATAATTGCTATTATATTTTTCCTTTTATACCTTTTCCATTATTTCTTTTATCTCAACCAAGCACGTCATAATTAATTTTTTTAATTTCCTGTTGTCTAGGCACCAACATCAAAAATCAAAAAAAGAAACATGAAAGTTTTTTGAAGTGAAAAGATGTCCGCATTTTCCGAGGAATATTGGACCATTGGATATATACGTTCTCACAAGGGCCCAAATAGAAGAAAAATAACTATTCCAGCATGCATGCATGATTAATGCAATTGTTTGTACTGGAACATACACCTGTCCTATTAATCAATTAATACTTTAATTTTTTACATCTAGATCATATCCATCCCTTCAACTCTCTTTAGCCTGGACGGCTGAGATTACTTGCTTTCTAATCAAGTTCAACCGTCGTTTTGATTCATCTATATATATACTGGCCGGAGACATCATAAATTTATCATCGATCTACAAGTCACTTATGGCTATTAATTATTCCATACGTACGTTCAATAAAGCTGTGCAAGAATTTAATAATAAAATTGAGGATCGATTGGTCGCCTTATCGTCACTAAGTTGTGAATTCTTAATTAAGCACTGAAGCAGTTCTGGTTAATTTAATTAAAATATTTAGGTTAATTAAGGAACTGATCTCATGTAACTGACCTTTTTTTTGCACTTGCTAAGTCACCTGTATATTATGTCAAAAATACCTTGATTAGAAGCTTTTAATAATTATATGATATATCTTTTTAAATTTAATAACAATACATTTATTAAAATGATGTTAAATTTCTACGACTTAAAAAGGTTTCTATCCGAAGCGATGTTCGGTTGAACATGGTGAATAATATATATGAACAGCTTAAAAGTAAGGAAAAAAAACATTTGAAAATAAAACAACTGGTTTGAAGACATTTAAAATAAGTTACTGTTTCTATAAAATTCTCTTTCTATGTAACTCTCTTAATTTTTAAAATCTTGATAGTTAATAAAAAAAATATACTTCATCTTTTGTATTTAACATAATTTATATATCTTGAAAACTTTTATTTTTTAATTTCGCCATATATATCTCTTCTATTAATATGTAAAATCAACGTAATAAAATAGTTCAATGTTAAAATATCAAATTTAAAGTAATTTTTTAACATCTAAACCATCTAAAATATCAATAACATGTTAATAAATAATTCTATAAAATATTGTTATATTCTAATATATGTGTGAATGGATCTAAGCGTTTTTCACAATTTAAACATGAATATATATTTTTCAATAAATGTGACCTATAAACATACTTGATCGGAATGAAACTTGGTCTCCTAAATAAACAAATAATATTAAACACAGTGAATAAATTAGATTTTCTATCAAAGATCAAAATTTCAAAAACAAAAGAGATTACATGGGACCGCTTCTATATAACATTGTTACATAGAAGCAAAACTCTTTAAAATATACCATTAATTAATAAATTATGTAATCTTTATTAAAATATATTTTATTAGTCCAATTAATAAAAACATAGTTTAAGCATTACAATACACTAATAGAAGACCTATCCATGAGGGATTAAAATTCATGGTCCTCACCGAGTCAGCCAAATGAGTTGCAGGGCTGGGATTGAGGCTTTGACATCAGAGTTACATTTTTGCCTTAAAAAAAATTATGGTTAAAATTTACGTTATACTATTTTCAAAAAAATATTAAATTAGTCGTCTCCATTGGATCATATATCTGGTAGAACTCATCAGAGCATGATCACCAAACAATTCACAAAAATTAATCGTTTGCCAGATAATGTAGTCATATCTTATATATAAATGCATGTATGTTCAAATAAATTAACGAAGATGATTGTGCTAACTAATACCATTTAATAACAATGACATTTGGATTTACAGTCATGATTAGGGATTATAAAGAAAATATTGGCCGACCGTTAGCACGCAGGTTTTGGACCGGATTAAGGAGCAGGAGAAAGAGGTTGGTGAGATTAAAATAAATAAATTAAAAAAAAAAAAAAACAAAGGTCAGATGATATGGAGAGCTGTTTTCAGTCAATGGGCGGGCTTTTTTCGATGTTGTGCCCTCACGAGGCATCCTGCATGATTATGATGTTGCATGGGCAATGATATGACGTGCGATCGGATCGCACGAACCAAAACCATGCTGTCATTGTCCACGTGGCAATCGAATCCATCGATGATCATGTGTGTTGGCTGCAGGCCCCTTTTTGGCCGTGGACAAAATTCATTCATGAAGTTAGAATACATACGTAATTTAAAAATACTAAAATACTATTAATTTCAAAATTTTAAAAAATATTTAATATGATGAAAATTAATACAAATGTTGAATATATTTAGATTAACGGTTTTATTAAAAAATTTTAAAAAATTATAAAAAGAGTTAAATATAACCTGGGTGTATCGAGCCTAAGTGCACCTAGGTGCATTTAAGCATATCCGGGGCGTGTTTGACATTGACGAAAATTTCCGGAAACAACAAAAACTTTTCAACAGCAAGGTTCTGTGTGCAAAACTTGTCTTTTCACTCCATCAGCCGTCGTTTTTCAGCAGTATATGTATGCCGCACGTACCTGCGGCAATAACGTTGTAAGAAGTGAAAAATGAGCACAGTAGAAAACTCCGAAACTTCACAGCAACGAACTATCTTTCCGTATAATGTTGACGATAATAATTAATGCAGACATGCATGAATGCTCGTGCCAAGTCCGGAATGCATTGATATATCCCGGTCCGATTGACATTTTTTTACTCAAAAATACGTCAAAAAGTTTTTATCGACGCCAAACAAACCCCCGATAAATAAGATAGTTGTGTTATAAAATAATTGAATTATTGAAGTAAAAAAAGATAAAGTAACCTAATTGGATGCTAAGATGTCAAATAAAAAATATGTGAAAAAAGATGATAAGTTTACTTATCTCCTCATTCCTCTCACCAAAGCAGGGCCATAGTTATGAATTGTATAGCTGCAAAGAGGTTCTAAAACCTTTAAATTGGTATTACTTACTTAAATTTCTAACTTTTTTTTTTTTTTTAAATTTATCGGCACGAAATTTTGAACTTTGACTGAAACTAGAAGTTTGTAAAAATTCGACATCCGTGGACATGTAAATACATTATTCAAGTTACTCATCCTTCCTAGGCTTCCTGCATCATAAGAAGAGCCACCAAGTTTACCACTTAGCCACCTGTTTCTTTGATTATTATTTTTCTGAAAAAAAACCCACAAAAAGATCGTCTTACAGTAGATTATACTACTAGGATTAAACTTCCAAATTTCTAAGGGTTAATATTCGTTCACCGCCATGTCAAAATATTAAGTCGACAAAATATTTTCAAAATTTAGAAATGGTATAACTTAATATATATATATATATATATATATATATATATATGTGTGTGTGTGTGTGTGTGTGTGTGTGTGTGTGTTACAAACAATTAGATTGACTATTTTATAATTTTTTAAAAAATATATAAAAAATGGATTTTCACACTTGAGTGCACCAAAGCTTAATGTATCTGGGTGCATTGGATAAAAAACCATACAAAATATAAATTTACTTGATTTTAAACGCATATATATTATATACCAGCGCTGTTTCAAAAAAATTGGCCCTCCTGAAGTCCTAAACTCTCTTTTTTTGATCTCAAACTAATCTCTCTTTGTTTTAGCCCACTGTAAAATTTTTTAATGGGATCCCTGCAACTATAATATTTAATATAATTATTTCTTTATGCAATAATTGAAAAATATTTTAACGCAAGAAAGTTGTTATTTACCAAAATGTTCAATGCATGAAGCGTGTCGCTCAGCCAGAGCATGGGAAAAAACTTGAAAAAGCAGCCAGTGGGAATATGGTGGGGTCAGGAGGTAGAGGGCCCCACTTGCAGCATTCCCACAAAACCCGGGGGTCTCCTCAGTATCTAAATGCCCAGCACAATCATGGCGTCTCCCACTCCTTCCATACTTTTACTCCCTACCGTACATACACCCAGCTTCCGTGTATACCACCTTTTAACTTCCTTTTCCGTTTCCAACTTCTGTTCTTCACTCCTCCCACGCTGCTACACAACATACTCTTATAAAAAAACACCACCTCCTCCTCTCCCCTCTAAATTCTCTCTAAAACCCCAACTCCCACCTTCCCTCATTCTCACCGCCTCCTACTCTCCTCTTCTTTATCTTCTTCTTACTAGCTTATTATTCGTTATTACTTTTTTTTTTTTTTTTTTTTCAATCCCATTGCTGTAAACATAGAAAAAAACTAGTATTTCTTGCTTACCTTTGCCGTTTGTCCCTGCCCATCAGTTATGAAAAGTGTGAGATTTCTGTTCTATGATTTCAATTACAATGGTGATACTGTTGATAGTCGATTGAGACGGTGGGTTTTGGAATGACATCTTGAATGGGATTTCTTGAATTTCAGTGTTGAGAGAGCAGAAACAAGGATAAAAGCAAAGCTTGCTGTATATCATGGATTCTGATTTGGGTTCTGTTTGGACGAGGACGGGGATGGTCTTCGCATCTGATCATGCTTCTGTTGTATCAATCAACCTGTTTGTCACACTTCTCTGTGCCTGCATTGTGATTGGGCATCTTCTGGAGGAGAATCCGTGGATGAACGAGTCGATCACGGCACTAGCAATTGTGAGTAGTACTCCAATTTTCATTTTATGAAACAAGCTATGGCCATTTGATGATCATTCGCGACCACAAAAGCTGGCTTGATGAGTGAGAATGGCGTTGAGTTTTTATTGTGTTGATGGCAGGGCTTGTGCAGTGGAGTCATCATTCTACTGACTAGTGGAGGGAAAAGTTCTCGCATCTTAGTCTTCAGTGAAAATATTTTCTTTATTTATCTTCTTCCTCCTATCATATTCAATGCAGGGTATGCCTGTTTTGCTTCTCTTTTCTTTCTATTGCTTGTTTGATAGAAATTTGCTTTTTTCCCTTGTGGAACACAAATCTGATCTCGTTTATAATTTCATCGACTGTTCATTTAAGAAGCAATGTAATCGGAATCATATTTATCAGGAAAATAAAGCCTTCGAGTTGCTATTTTCCTATTTTGCAGTTTATTTTGCCTTTATTTTCTTTTTGTTTCTTCATTTTAGTCGTTCACTTTTCTTCTTTACTGTGTGGACCGCCCATTTGTTTTAATCTTCTTCTTTTCTACCCAGCAACTAATTCTAAACATATCGGACTTCATTATTCAATAACTGACTATAAATGGAGTGAATGCAATCGAACTAGCAAAGCCCACATGGGTTTTCTAGCTCTCAAAGTCACATTTGGTTTTGATGATCCTAATCCTCTTTTCTCCACAAAACTGGAACAGCTATGACAGGCAATTTGGAGTGTGTTTGGGAACTCGAAAAAATGTCTGCATGAAAATCTTTTGGTGTAAAAATCAAAAATTTCTGAAATGAGAAAAAATGATGTGATATGACTGGGATAATAATGAGAAATAAGAAGAATAAAGTTAAAATAGATTAGTTAGTTATATGGGTAGTTGAGTACAAGAAGAGGTGAAAATTAATTAAAAGTAGGATAATTCTAAAGAATGAAAAGTTTTATGAGTAAACGAACAGCCCTTGGGATGTTTTCTTTCATGTGCATTTTAGACCAACACTCGTACCTGCAGTTTGGAAGATGTATGGAAGTTTTATCAGTCAAAGAGTTGGCCATCGTTAGCCATGATAATGTCTTTTTCATTGGGGAGGTTTGATTATCCACCACAAGAAGGCCAGAGAATACCTAGATTATTCTCTGATTTCATTATTATGAGAAGAAGAGGACCATGTTGCTTTAGGATGTGGGCTGTTATGCTAAGAGCCATTTGCATTGGATGTGAGCTAACCACTCGAGACATTCCCAAGTACCGACCACCAACACTTTGTCTTTCTCAGAGAACTATGTATTCAGGAAACATGTAAATCGTAGAAGAATGATCTATGTCTTCTAATCGAGAAGATTTCACTTGCATGTACCATCATGGAGGAATCATGATTGATCCCTTCTTTTCAAGATTATGAAATTGAGTCGTGTCAAATGTATTATTTACTATGCAATTGCGTGGTTCAGTTTGTCCGTGATGAGAGAGAATATTCATTCTTCTTCCTGAGAGGTCTTGAACTTATTCATATGACACTAGTGTCAATTAATTTTGTCAGATTCCGAGTAAAAAAGAAGCAGTTCTTCCGCAACTTCATGACAATCATGCTGTTTGGAGCAGTGGGTACACTAATATCTTTTGTCATCATTTCACTCGGTATATCCTATAACTGTCTTTTCAATATAAACCTACATGCATGCTTGATATCAGCTTTTTTTATGGTGCTTAATATCAACCTTAATGTCTCCCATTTCTCTTCCACTGTTGGTAAAATTGCTTTTTGCGTACTGGTTACTTTCCACCAGTTTGTTAATCTCTGCAGGTTTCCAACAATCCTCCTATTATTCTCTGCCATGGACACTTTTTTTTTCCCCATAAATCATAGTTTCTTAAATTTAGAACATTACCATTTATGTTTTCCATATGTCCCTGCTGTGTTCTTAGGAGTCTATGGGCTCAATGAAGTTCCGTGCATGGACAAAACTCTCAAAGCATGCTTTTTAGTGCACAAGAACCATTTTGGATAGATGTACTTGTATTCATGTATGCCTATAAACTTCTGTATCCTGGAAACGTTTTCAACATTACTGTTGGTTACACTGGGTTGATTAAATGAATGGGTGATTATTAAGCATGCACTTTCTATTTTGTAAAACGTTTTATTTTCCTCACGTAAGAGCTTATAATCATTACAGGTGCGATGCAATTATTCCAAATGCTGGACATAGCTCCTTTGCGTATTGGAGATTATCTTGGTACTCTCTCTCTCTCTCTCTCTCTCTCATATTATGCAGCCCTCTCCTTCTTTGCTCATCTTTATTGCATTTCAATGCTTGTAGCACTTGGAGCAATATTTTCTGCAACAGATTCTGTTTGCACCTTGCAGGTTTGAAAAGTCCTGCAAAGCCATGCTCCTGTTTCCGCAGATACACGTGATGATTGGCTGAGGCTAAATTCACTTTACTCTAATGCAGGTGCTTAATCAAGATGAAATACCTTTGCTACATAGTCTGGTGTTTGGAGAAAGTGTTGTCAATGATGCCACATCAGTGGTTCTCTTTAATGCAATTCAGAGGTTTGATCTCAGTCACATTGATTCCAAGATTGCCTTGCAGTTCACCAGCAACTTCTTCTACCTGTTTGTCGCGAGCACACTGCTGGGTGTATTAGTAAGTGTCTTCCTATTTGCAGAATTCACCAGTTCCTGAAAAGATAAACTTCCCTTCATTTCATTGTGAGGACCAAGTGAATTATGAAGTTGATGATATTTCTTTTCTGCTTCCTGAAGGCTGGATTGCTAAGTGCTTACACCATAAAAAGGTTGTATTTTGGCAGGTCCGTAAATGATAGAACTTCACCCCGAAACCCTCTTATCCTCCAAGAAAAAATTTCCTTCTCTTTTAAAATAACCAAATGCTGAATTTGCAGGCATTCTACTGATCGTGAAGTTGCATTGATGATGCTCATGGCATATCTTTCTTATATGGCGGCTGAAGTAAGATTTGTCTTTTTGCATGATAATTGGTATCAGCGAAGTCATAGTGCAGATTAACTGAAAATCATACCTTGCTTTGTATTGCAGTTGTTCAATCTAAGTGCCATTCTCACAGTATTTTTTTGTGGGATTGTGATGTCTCATTATACCTGGTACAATGTGACTGAGAGTTCAAGAGTTACAACCAAGTATGTCAGTTAGTGGAACTGTCATTTATGCCTTTCTCTCTTCTCATGTTGTTAGTCTTTGAAAATCTCTAACACAGCTTATGACAGGCACTCTTTTGCAACACTATCATCAATTTCAGAGATATTCATCTTCTTGTATGTTGGCATGGATGCTCTGGATATAGAAAAGTGGAATTTTGTTAGGAACAGGTATGGGTTTCATGATCTAATGTGATGAGTTATTTTCACTAAATGCAAATTGTTAACCACCCATCAAAGACCTTTAGTTAATTCACTCGTTGGTGGTCTTTATTTGTAAGACACAAGCATCAAGAACCTCTAGTTTGTAACTTCAGAAACTTTTATACCAAAAACTTCTATGTAAAAATTTCATTACTTTCTAAACACACAAGAAAAAGAAAATAAAGAAGATGCAACTATGTTCCGGGCACTTGATTCGAGTAGCACAAAAAAGGGAAAGCGTGCCCAAACAACCCCGCAAAAAAGATGTAAATAATTACGCCCAACATGCTGAATGAGCAATCCATTCTCCAGAAGCGGATTTTCAGCTTCACTTCTTTGGTAAACCTGGCTTGCCTTTGAAGAGAAAGATGAGTTAAAAATTGATTCCACTCTTGAAATTGCAGAAATTACCAGAACTTGCAGACAATAGCATAGCTTAAATGGTGATGACGAGCTTGACTGCTTCACGCAGCTTTTGCAGTCCTGCGGATGATTCTGCTATATTATCTCACTTATGAAGCATCACAATTTTACATTTTCTTATGGGATTCATATTTTACAAAGTTTGGATTACTAAAAGATCTTTCCGCCTTGACAGCGTTGGAAAATCAGTTGAGGCAAGTTCAATATTGATAGGTTTGATCCTGGTTGGAAGAGCAGCTTTTGTTTTCCCATTATCCTTCTTATCCAACCTAACAAAGAAGTCTCTGAATGATAAGCTTTCCTTTCAACAGCAGGTATTTGTTGAGGCTTCAATGATTCTTCTTCTTTTGTTTTTATAATTCTCACTAATCCAAATTGAAAGGCCTAAGAAATGAAATCATTTGACCTGCAGATTACAATGTGGTGGGCTGGTCTTATGCGAGGTGCAGTGTCAATGGCACTTGCTTATCATCAGGTAGCAGCCCAAAGAAATTACAAGTTCAAACTGAAATCCATTTAATTGAAAGCAAAGTCTGTCTCCTTTCTTCTAATATACTAGGTTGTATTGCCACACAGAACATCTTCCTCCCCACACCCCACCC
>JAXCLR010000050.1:60411797-60442302 GCA_035584095.1 Annona squamosa | reverse complement strand
AATACACCCGGCTGCACTAAGTTTTGGTGCACCCAAATGCAAAAATCCATTTTTAAAATTTTTTTATACAACTATACAACTATTCATCTAAGTGTATTTACTATGTCTATCAAATTTTACCATTTTTAAACATTTATTGAATTGCAAAAATGTAACCGATTCTAAAAAGATCTAAAAAAATATCTACAAATCTCCAAAAATAGTAAAAGCTGATACGCGTATTACATACACATAAATAAACAATTGTATAAAAAAAATTTCAAAAAAAATTAAAAAATGGATTTTTGCACCTAGGTGCATTGAAGCTTAGTGCACTCGGGCATACGGATTAGTTATGCAAAAAAGTTACAACAATTCTTTCTAGACTGATAAGACCGAAACTGATCTAGATCAAAGTATTGGGTTCGTGAAAAATGACTACTGTTAGATGGACATACATTCCAAGAGATCTTAAATTAGATTTTTTTTTTCCCCATGTAGTAATTCTAAGCAGCTTCTTAGGCAAAATTACCATGGTGTGGAAGTAAAATACCTTCATAGTAAGAAACCTCCACAAAACAAGTGGCTCCATTCAAACTGCTCAGTCTCACTTTATTCAGGCCTTAAAAGGTCTACCAATATGTACAGTGGAGATTACTTGCTTTGGTTCTTTGCAGTTTACAAGGGCAGGCCACACCAAGTTGAGTGGACATGCAATGATGATCACCAGCACCATTACAGTTGTTCTATTCAGTACAGTGGTAAGATGAGTCTTCTGTTTCAAGCCATACACCAACTGTGCTACAGGTGTTTCTGAATTGTAACTGTCCATGTAGTGAACTGGTTGCATTACTGCTCAGGTGTTTGGCTTGATGACTAAACCTCTGATATGGTTATTACTTCCACCAAATGCAAAGAGCATTAACGGAATTACATCAGACCCGTCAAGTCCCAAGTCTTTCCTGTCACCACTTCTTGGAACCAGAGAGGATTCAGATGTTGAAGCAGGCAGGGATGGGGTTGCCTTTCTGAGCGGCCTCTGTATGCTCTTGAGCAAACCGTCCCATACCGTCCACCGCTATTGGCGTAAATTTGACAATGCCTTCATGCGACCAGTGTTTGGAGGACGAGGATTTGCACCTTTTGTACCTGGATCCCCCATAGAACAAGGTGATTGTCAATGGTAACTTCGGAGAGAAGAAATGAAGTATCATGTATTCTACTTGGTTTGTTGTGAGTGCCTGATATTAGCTTTGTGCGGATTGCAATGTTGCAGATTTCCAGTTTCCTTGGCTTGTTCTTCCATTTTTACCCCCTCATGATCCTGATTGACATGATTTTGGCTGATGTTTATACAAGTGTCTGGCGATTTTGGCGTGGTGGCTAGCCTTTTTGATACCTTGTATATAAGTGTTTAACATACTGATTGCCTTTAACATTATTTGATTTTGCAATCCAAAAAAAAAAGAATGAGATAATGTAATTTCCTGAAGAGTGAAATGATAATGAATGGAGAGCAATTTGAGCAACTTTTATTGCGAACTGTCTGGTAGCTGGCTTACAACAGCATCTACCACTTTATGTTTCATTGACTATATGATTTTTTCCCCTTCTCCCACTTGTTTTTTGGTTCATTGCTGGATTGAGTGGTTTCAATGTTCTCAGACCTGGACCGGCTAGTTTTGCAGCTATGCTGGCTGGATTCAGTGCAAATGTATTTGGCTCATGAGTCATAATCTAATATAGATAAACAAAAGATGAGCAGGAAGGGAGCAAATTTAGATTCCTCCAGATGGATTTTTACAACATCCGGCACAGCATGCTGCTATGTGGTCCAATCATCGGATTTGTTGGGTGTCAAAGCACTAACTCACTGATAGCCTCAATGATAAGAGGTTTTCAGTTCACTATAATGCAATTAACATCACCTAATCTAACAACCTTACCAGTCGCTTCTGTGGCTGAATGTAAGCAATGACTGTAAACACCCAGAATGATGATTGATGAGTATGCCTGTGGCCACTGAAGAGGGGAGAAACTGCAAAATAGTTCTTCGATGGACATCCTGTCGGAAGATAAGCACCATTTGACAACTGCAACTTGAAAGTTAAGAACACAGGCAGCCCAATTATGGCCAAGAAGTCAAGAACGCATTGCTCAAGTTGGCACTGCTCTGTGTTCAACTGGGGACTTCTGAGATCAAACAAATCATATAAAAGCAATATTTTTTTCTTTTTATAGAAACAAGGGATAACAAACTCTTGTAAGAAAAGCTGCACTAAGTGGTTGTTCACCTATGGAAGACCAAATTGCATGCAATATGGAAAGTGCAATCTAGATACTCTACTCCGCACAAGTTGTGCGTTTAAGCTAAGTATTTGACACAATTACTCAAACATTTTGATTTGCATTGTTTTTAGACATGTTGTCCATCCAATCATTGGAAAAGGTTCAGCTGCAGGCCAGCTCCTCTCCACCTATCTGACCTATGTCTTTGTAAGTAGAGCTCAGGCCTAAGAAAGTTCCATTATGATTTTAAATGAAAATGACAAGCTAGGATCCTTTAAATTGTAAGGATCACAAAAAATATACAGGGGGTGATCATCCATTTAGAAAAGCATTCAGATCACAAAGGTGAAATTTCATAACCAAATCAAGATACTCTGCTAGATGTATTTGGAAATTTTCACTCAACATGTTACGAAGTTTTTTTTTTTTTTTTTTCAAAATAAAATAATTTCCCAGGAAAAGTTTTGATCTCTTACAATGTAAAGGACGAGGTGGATACATGAAATTCAGTATTCAATTTCCTGCACAATGTTTCAGAAAAAGAATACTCTTCTTCCATATTGATCCAGATCCTTATTGCTCTTCCCTGCTGCTGTAGTGAAACAGATACAAAGTCTCATTTTTTAAACATGCAATTGAAAATCCTTTGGGAAAAAAGGCTAGGATGTATTCAGCAAACAAAGGCCACTGGTAGTTTCTCTTGCTTGAAAGAAGAGTCTTACTGTTAGTTGGATGCTCCTCGAAACAGAAATGCCCAGCCAATCTAGAGCCAACCAACTCCAGTGTAGAATTCAAGCAAACCTCAACTGCAGCTTCTTCAATTCCTTTACCAGCATTTTCCTTCCTTTTTAATTCAATCCATATGCTTCATAATTGGTATCTTTTTAATTTAAAAAATGATAGGAAATTTTGGATAGCAACATCCAGGAAAAGGTAGCCAGTCTCATAAATCAGTCAATAATTCATGGGTTGTTTGGTAATCATCGATCTTTTTAGTACCCCTAATAGCTGCCATTTCCATCTCTTTCTGGACTGCCTCTCTGTTCAATCTGTCCCATTCTGCTTTCTCTCGCCACCCTTCTTCCAACAACTCCACAAACTTCTCCTTAGTGGCAACCAAAGGATCCTTGTCAATGAGTACATCCTTATCATAAGCCTCCCTCAACATTGCAGTCTTAATCCCTCCTTTCAATGAAACATAGAAGATTCCAGAATGCCTTGTGAAAGCATTCGCAAACGCATTTGAGAACCGATACTCCCCACAGAACTTTCCCAATGACGGCACTGCCATCCTCTTAAAAATTGACATCGACAACAGCTCATGCAAAACACCCACATTGCGCTTCTCCATCTCCGGTGAAGCTTGGTCCAAGCTTGAAACATCCTCATACGGCGAGACATAAGGAAGCTCCATCCAATCCCTCACCCATTCCCTCATCTCCTTCTTCAGGAAGAACCCAGGAGGAAGGCGGACATTGAAAGCAGGCCGAAATGGAATTCCCGTCATATCAGACTCCTCTTCTGCCCTCAATTCAATAACAGACTTGGCAAATTCAGGCTCCCAATTCACCAGCTCCAAGAATGACTTCCCCTCCCCAGGACTACCCACCAACCTAAAGAAATTCTCATACTTGGGCACCAAACTACACAAGAAGTCATCTGGGAATCCAAAGTCCCTCTTCACATGCAGTAACTTATCAGCGTTGATCACTTTATCCCTGGACATCATCAGCAATTTACACAGCTTCTTAACAAGAAGCTGCTCGTTCTCTGCTTTGATCTGTTTCTCTTCGTCGAGGAAGCGGCGCAGGCGGTCGCTCACGCGGAGGAAAGGGACAAGTTGGGTTTTGGGTTTGATCCGGTCATGGTATTGATCGAACAGCCCAGGGTTTCGACGGAGGAAGGTCTTGACATGGACGGGGAGACGGAGCCTCTCTCGGCGCTTCTCCAAGTACCGGAGAGGGATGACATTGCCGGGCTCGTTGAGGACTTCTCTGACGACTCTGTAGCACATTCGCCATTTCTTATCTTTCTCGATGGCATTGTCTAGATGGGTGTCCTTCCGCCACACCACTTTGAGGCTCGAAATGGAGGCGAATCCGGTGAAATTCACCAGAATTGAATTCTGCGAAGCGGTGAATGATGGGTGGCCACGAAACGAAATGGGGCAACGGGAATACATTGAAGAAAGAAAGAGGGGAAGCAGAGGAATGGGATGGTGTGTGGTGGGTTGGAGCCTTGGACGGATGATTTGGGGTTTTCGGATTTCGACGGATGTAGCCGTGCCAATCGGAGCACTTGACTCCCGTTCGATTTCTTTCTCATTGTCGATTTGGGGGTTAAAAGAGAAAAAAAGAATAAATTATTATTATTATTATTATTATTATTATTATTATTATATTTTCAATTATTCTTTTTATTTTTTATTAGTGTGTATGTATTATGGTTTTTTCCAAATATACCTATTACCGTTAATCATATTTTCAAATATACCTATTATGTTTCAAAAATTCCAAATATACCCACTGTATTTTGACAAAATTCCAAATACGCCCGAGTTGTCACTAACTGTTACGTTAATTGACGGAACGGCTGTGCCATAGTTGTTAAATTTTTAGAAATGCCTAGATTGTCCCTGGCATGAATAATAAAGTATAAACTCGTTTTTCACTTGAAGAGAGCAGCAGTGGGAAGGTCCCCAAGGAGTAAGGAAGAAGGAGCAGTGCATCATACGACTAGCCATTTGAGATATTTGTTTCATTTTATTACTGCTTTTGGGCATATTCGAAAATGAAATCCTCCATGTTATTGTTAAATATCAATTCGGTACATTGTTAAATATCAAGAATACGTTGAATATGTTGCTAAATACGTCCATTTGTAAATGCAGATGCCACTTGCTGAATACATTATAAATGCAATTGCTCTACAATTATTGAATTAACTTTGATTAACCTTTTGACTACTTTCTGCCTTATGCTTTATTCTTAAAAATGATTTGATTAATCTTTTGAATATGTTGTAAATGCAATCGCAAGCTCTAAGATTTAACATTCGAAGTTGATATTTAACAATAACACAGAGGATTTCATTTTTAGATATGCCCAAAAGCAAAAAAAAATAAATTGAAACGAATACCTTAAATGACCAACTGTATGATGCACCACTCTTTCTTCCTTGGGTACCCTCCCATTGCTACTCTCTTCAAGTGAAAAACGAGTTCATGTTTTATTATTCATGCTAGGGGCAATTTAGGCATTTCATAATTTTGGATATTTGTATATATATTTTTTAAAATTTTAAAATAAGAGTATTTTAAATACATATATGCACATAAATGTTTAAAAATCTCAAAAAATAAATAAAAATATTCAAAAATAATAAAACTTGGTCTATATATTAAATAAACTTAAATAAATAAGTATATGGAGAAAAAAATTAAAAAAAGTTGTTGTAAATAGTTTTTTAAGATTGGCTAAGTAGGACATTTATTTAGTTCAAGCTAACAAGATTACTCATCTTAGATAGGTGTATTATAAATCTACATATCTATATAACATCTTTCTTTAAATGGAAAGATATAGCTACAATACCTTAATTATTCTCGTAAGTTCAATAAGTAAATATATTTACGAAAGAGACTAAATGCATTTAGGTGCACTTAGCCTCGGTGCATTATGATGTATTTAATTTATTTTAAAAAAATTTTGAGAATTTTTTATTTAACTATTAATCTAAATGTATTTAACATGTGTATCAAGTTTTATGATTTTTGGATATTTGTAGATATTTTAAGATTTACTAAAAAGAATGGTATTTTTGTAAGAAAAAATTTCAATAAATTTTTTAAAAATGAGTTTTTGTACTTGGTTGCATCGAGGATAAGTGCACTCAGTTCAGGGTCTATATATTCAAATTTATTTATTTTTTCATAGAGAAATGATCTTATTAACCTAAGTAATGACTTGCTTAGCCTACTTAAAATTTTTTTTTCCCTTTTTTCTTCTATAAATTTATTAACATAGATGTATATAATATAAACTAGGTTTTACCATTTTTCGATATGTGTATTTATTTTTTGTATCTTTAAACATAAAAGTATATTAGCCATTTTCAACCATTAAAAATGCTGAAAAGCTTTAAAAAAATATACACAGATATCCAAAAATAATAAAAATTTAATTTAGATATTAAATACACTTAAATAAACAAATGTATGAAGGAAAAAATAAAAAAATTTAGATGGAATACGATCATTTCTCTTTCTTAATTTTTTATATTTTTAAATTTTATTTATTTTCTTTCACTTACATATAAATTTAATTAATTATTTATTTTTAATAATTTATTTTAACTTATTGATTTTATTTTTGAAAATATACCTACAAGATTTGACTAATGTTATATTTATATCTCTAAGTTTGCTAAAATTATACATGTTTATAAATTTTGCATGAAATTGTTAATATGTCCCTTCCATCAAGAAGCCGTTAGACTTTTCTGTAAAACACTTTAACCCAAGTGATAAACTTGTGATTTTTCAAATACTATAGACATATTTATTATTTCATTACTTTATATATTTTTACATATATTATTATTATTTTAGATTTTTTACAAATACACTTATGATATTTTCAAAAATTATAAGTTTATTACTTTGATTAAAGTACATTATCATATTTTTACATAAAAGTCTAACACACATCAACAGATGAGACACACTTGCAATTTTATGTAAAATTTATATATATATTTGTAATTTTAATAAACTTAAGAATACGAATGCACTATTAATCAAATCTTGTAGATATATTTGCAAATATTTCTAAAAAATAATCAACAAACTTACAAGAATTAATTTTACTCCCCATTTTACGAGAACACTTATCTAGATAGGCCGGTTCTAAGATCGAAACAAGTTGATTTTATTAAAACTTACATAAGTACTTATTTTTGGTTTAGATATTAGCCTTCAGTTTAAATCCTCCTCTTACGCACGCTCGTACATAATCATCACAGGTATTGACTCGACTTCAGATCGTTTGATTTTTTTTATTTTCAATTTTAATTTTTTTTTTTTTTTACAAACCACGATGTATTTGACGATTGCAACTACCCATTTTGTTTATTTACATTTATTTAAGATATCAAAAATTAGCAAAGTGGCTATTTTGCCGGGCCGTTTCAAAACTTAGATCAATTTAATGACTTTTATTTATTAGGACTTACCAAGGTATAATGAGTTTTTATTTATTAGGACTCAACAAGGTATTCAATCAACGTAATTTTTTTTTATATCTTGCCAAAATATATATTAATAAATATAAAAGTGATTCAATACATACGGGCAACCCCTTATTTTTTATTTTCGAATATTTTTTAAAATAAAAAAAATGATATCCATGAGTATTTATTTAATCATCTTAAAAATTATATGTATTGCGAAGTTGTATATATATTTTTAATAAAACAGAACTTTTATATATTATATACATTGGAAGCCCTACTTTTTTGTAACCCCATTTATCTTTCACACACTGATAATTAATGAAAAATTCACTCCATCACATGTATTTAACATTTAAAATTTCATTTATTTAATATCATTGTGAATAATCTTATCAATTATATTTAATATAATTTATATTATCATGAAAATTTCATCATTTGTCGAGGATCATTGTGAATGACCTAATAAAAAGATGTAACTCTAAATATTAATTTTATAGTCATAGTTTCAACTTTAGTCTTTTTAAAAAAAAATAATTTCAATGTGCATAAATAATCTGGTAAAGTATTATTACATTATAATACATGCATAAATGAACTTAAGCATTTTTTATGATTCGCAAATGAATATAGATATTTTTTAAGCAACTGAAATTGCTTGACTCGTGTTGTAATTTTCTTTTCCCCCCTTAAAGACAGATTCATCTTATAATGTTGAAATCATGTCCATACTAGAACTTATAAATGAGCACTGGGGTAGAGACCACCAAGGAGGAGCTAATGATGCTTTATCTTTCACACCATAAGGATCTATATTTTAACATTATTGTCTACCATTTTACATCTCTTTTATAATTCAGCCAGTTTTTTTCTTGTTTTTCTCCCCTTCAAGCCAAACACTTGCCGCATACGAATTTCCTTTAAACTAATTGACGAACAGATAGACACAAAGTGCTGCACAGGCAGGTTAGGACATAAGAGGGCTTTGCAAATGATGCCACGCCTAGATCTCCGTCGTCTAGCTTTTTCTGATCCAAGCTCTGAATCATGGGTAGCTAGATGTGTACGTGTAACAGATTAGCTAAAAACCTGTGCTTCCAAAGCTGCTAGGAATGTCCTTGAAATATTATAATCCCATGAAGTAAAGCACATTGGAGATGACAGATAAAAATACGGAATCATTTGAACATTGGTAATGTCAATCACTTATTCTATTATAATGAGGCAGGAACATCAATAACTACGGAAAATGTCTGCATCTGCTCAACTTAGGAACAAAACATTATACGAGCATTTGTTCAGAACTGCTACCAAAAACTCCACAAAATTCCATCAACTCGCTGCAACTAGTTTCCATGGCCTGAAAAGATTATGATTAAAAACAATGTCGAGAAAACAATTCAGCCTGAGTTTGTCACAGCTGATCTACAGCATGCATCTCACATCACTCCTTGGTATCCACATAAGAGGTGAGTCATCGGAATTTGAATGCCTAACCAGATTCATTCACGCAGTTGATTCTCAAAATTCATTAAGATTTTATTCAAATGGGTCCCTCTCAAGCCTCTGCTTCAATCATCCAATGAACTTCAGATGTGATCCGGAAACTCACAGCATCAGGGAGATCTGGCTTGAAGAGTTGAAGCTCAAAGGTCAGATTGATGCTGATTCACTATGCAAGCTCCCTTTGTTGCAAGTACTTAGTTTAGCAACAAACCACATTGCAGGAAAGATTCCCGAGTCAATATCCAAATGTGTAAAGTTGACCCATCTGAATCTGAGCAGTAATTTGCTGAATGGTCAGGTCCCAGCATCTCTAACCGCGTTAAAGAATCTCAGAAGCTTGGACATCTCAAAGAATAGCTTATCGAGGTCTGTTCCAAAGTTTGCACAAGCCTATGAGCATGCTGGCACATACATAATGGAATCAAACATAACCATCTATGAAAAAGATGATTTAGATAACGGGGTAAATACCTCAAGCAGTTTAGGCGGCCAAATCTCTTCAGAAACTTCACACGGAAAGAGAAAGTGGAAAACTCTGAAATGGATTGGAATCGGCTCATTTTTCCTTGGGCTTGCTTGCTGTTTTTTACTTCTCCTTGTAGCATACAGAAAACGAGCAAAAAAGACAACCAAGGAGAAGGAAATTCAGGAGTTTATTCATGACTCTCCTCAGTCTCCTGATCCCATCAAAATTTTGACTTCTGAGGAGATGGAAGCAACCCAAGTTAGGGAAGAGCAGATGGAGCTAGCATTTTTCATTGAAAAGCACGAGCAGTTTAAGATAGAGGAGCTTCTTGGGTCAGCTGCAGACTTACAGGGGCAAAGCTTATGCAGCAGTCTTTTCAAGGTAACATTGGGAGAGAACAAGATTTTTGCTATCAAGAGATTGAAGAAATTGAACGTTTCAATGGCTGCATTTAGGAAAAGGATGAGGTGGGTGGGCAACCTCAAGCATCCAAATCTCCTACCACTCATTGCTTACCATTCTTCAAATGATGACAAGCTTTTAATCTACAGATTTCAGAGAAACAGAAGCCTATTATACCTGCTTGAAAGTAAGTATTTAGAATTGATCCTTGCAATGGTCATCCACGACCAACTCTACCAGAGTTGTTCTTAGTGGGCTCTCCTTTGGGGTTCATGGACCCGAGACTTGGGTCACCTGAACTACAAAGTGGCTAATGCAACAGAAATGCAAACAGATAGCCAAGTCTAGACCACCTGTCTGACACACGCCCAATCCACTAGACAATGGACTGCAAATTATTCTGTAGTCATAAATGGAAGGGTCCATCATATGAACTGCCCACTCACACACCACAGGCACCTGTGTAAGTTTAGGCAAAATAACTGTATGTTTTAGTTTTCCTTTTACACAAGTACTGACTGATGTTTTTATGTTGGTTAATGTTCTGAAGATTGTGAAGAAGGCAGTAGGGATTTCCCCTGGCGGCATCGTCTGTCCATTGCAAGTGGGATCATCAGAGGATTGGACTGCATATACAGGAATTCAGAAGATGAACCAGTTCCACATGGGAACCTTAAGCTATCTAATATCTTATTAGATGAGGATGAAGAACCATTAATCAGTGAATATGGATTTCAACAATTCATAGACCCCGCGAGAGCAGTGCTCTATTCTTCCAATGGGTATAAAGCTCCAGAAAAGAGTTTAACTGAGAAAGCAGACATGTTCAGTTTTGGGGTCATTCTTCTTGAGCTACTGACAGGAAAGACAATAGAAAGAACGGGTTTAGACCTTCCAAAATGGGTGAGATCCAAGGTAAGAGCAGAATGGACGGGAGAGGTTTTTGATAAGGAAGTGAACAGAATGGGAAACCAGTGGGCCTTCCCATTGCTCAATATTGCCCTGCAATGTGTCTCTCGATTACCAGAGCAACGACCAAACATGGCAGAGGTCCTGGATAAGATTGAAGAGGCCATGACAGGACTCAATGACTACTCATCTATTTCCTCCACTGAATCAATGCAATAAATTAGGATGGTAGCCTACTCCACGGTGTACTAGGGGTATGGGAAACTCCTGCTTCAGACCCATAAAAACTCAACACGTAAGGAAAAAAGTGGTAGTTGGTAAAACTGGAATGTCGTTCACAGTCCAAACTTTGTACCTGGTTAGATGGAAATGCCCCACAAGTTATTGCAGTCTTTGGTCTTTCTTCAGTAGAATGTAGAGAAATTGTTTCCTTCTCCTTTAATCTGAAGGACACCTATCTGGTGCTTTTCTACTCCAAAGATTCTCAAGGCATTGCAGAGGAACAGGTGGCCCCTCAGATCTGTATCTGGGATCACGTAGTTCCTCCAATCATCAAGGGTTCTGATTCAATACATGGTTTCCTATTAAGGGTGTGGGTGGCAATTTGCAAAAATTGTCAAGTTAAAGCTTTTCAATCTAAAACTTTTCGCTCTCTATAACTACTTTTTTTTAATTATTTTTTACACATCTTTTTATACAACAACCCTAATTTTCAATCATTTCTACACAACTACCAATACAACTAACCTATTTGTTTTAAATTTATTCTCTTTACTCCTCATCATTACACCTACAATATCACATCATTTTCTACTGATTTAACAACTTCTACATAAAAAACTTTTCATCAAAAGTTTAACAACTTCTCAAACACACCCTAAAACATACACGCATACTAATACTTGATGCATACAGCTATTTTGAGCTCTTTTTTCATCTTTTTCGTTTTTCTTTCCATTTTTATATGAGCCAAAATGTAATCTTTATATATAACAAAAAATTTACTATTTTTAGATTTTCACATATATATTTTTTATAATTTCAAAAATCAATAATTTTCACCCTAACTTAATGTTAAATGGGGGTGAAAATTGTTAAGTTTTGACATTATAAAAAATATGAACAAAAAAATTCAAGAATGGTAAATTCTGATGTATGAACTACATATATGTAGGCTGACATAAAAAAGAAGGAAAACAAAAAAAAAAAAAAATTTGTAAAAAGGGCTAAAAACGCTTATATGTATCGGGACTCAGCACATATGCATGCATTGAATTGGAACTCATGATGTAGGAGATGGGTACCATCCCCAATCTTTCACTGTGATGATAAGTTCTTTTTATTTATATATATAAGGTAGAAGTTATAAAATAAAATTTAAAAAAAAAAAAAAGTCGTGTGCTGCAAGAACATATGCCATTTTACCTTTGTTTCCAAGAAGTTGGGTTGGTAATAGAATGTAGAAAATCCTCTTCCTGCTATGAATGCTTTCAGATTCATAATAGGGCACATGTAGGGGAAAGATGACAAGGAAATAAACACAGAAGTAGGTATGACACGATCCTTAGTGTGTGGCATCATCCGGTGATAATTTTTATGCTCCATTTCATGACCCTCAGTCTTGGTATCATATAGTAATAACTATAATCATGGAAACAAACAATGATGTTTAGATGAAGACAGACTGCAGGCAGGTAAACAGGTTACACAGAGAAACGAAGTGGGATGGAAATCCAATTCAATCCATTCAAAATGCCTATCCAGTGGTTGCCATGGGATAGAATACATGCTGACTGCCCAGTCCTAACCATAGTGCTATAAAATTAGTGGGCTTGAAATCAATTTAAGGCCCGTAGCAATCTAATCATCAGGAAAAAAAAAAAAAACTCTGATAGAGCAAACGTCATAGCATGATCATCCATATGTTGCACACCCTATCTTCCTACTATCCCAGAATGAAGATTTCACTTGAGGTTGTGACTATTACAGCCTGCTCTTTTCCTTGAATGGAGTAGCTTACAGCAACAGGAAAAACTGTTAGCACAGATGATGGTTCTGTATTTATTTTACATTGTGTCGTCCGAAGGCCATCCAATGGACCTGCTGATGGAAAGCATGAATCTGCAGCCATAACATACATGTGCCAAGTATTTACCCCATTAGACCGAAATAATCCTTCTTTTCTAAACACAAAAGATAGTCCCGAATTCTGTCTGTTTGCTTCTTAAGTCTTTGTTTCCGGAGCATAAACAGCTCTTTTAAAATGCCATTAAATTCTTCTATTGTCTCACATATGAAATATCTTCACAGCCTTTCCATGAGACTCACCTCCTACAATGCAGCAGACAACTCTCTCTGGACATGATACAACTACAGCCAGGCTTCTCATTCATCTTCAATTGCCTCATCTCGTCACAAACATAATCCACCTCTGCTGCAGAATCAGACATGTTTGTTGATACAGATACAATAGGAACTTTCTGAAATTGTATGCTGAAGAATAATCCCCCAATTGCCTAATGACTCGTTGACCACTCCTCCATATCCAGGATTCCTGTGAAATCAATCAGTCTGAGTCATTCCCAAACCTCTAAAGGTGTATTGGACTTTTATTGCCAGTCCATTTTTACCAATCCACAACCTAAAACCAGCTTAACCTTTAAGCAACACAAAGACGGTCCCTCCATTATTTGGTTCATGTTCAAAAAGGCTCCTCCCCACTGCTTGCCACCAAAAAACATCTACGGATCTTCCATGACCCAAGCAAAATACCAAGACCACAGGATGCGCCATGCAAGGAGAATTCCAAACTAACTCGTAAGCTTCATCCAAGAGGCTAGCCAGCCCTAGAAGATCTACCATGGTTGCATAGTCTCACATCGTTAATCAGAAATACATCTGGCCTTTGGGAATTTGCCAACAATGGATGCCAGCTGAAAGGAGAGCAAAAAAAAATGAAACATAATTTGGCCTATATCTGCCATCTATCTTCCCGTGGAAAAGAACCAAAATCTCTTGTACATATCCATGCTAACAATGACCAGATAATGATATCAAAGCTAATGACATTCTGCTCCAGTCCCCTGCTTAGGCCTCGCCAAGCTAATCATGCATGAAAGAATGGAGCAAAAGTGAATTGGACTGTCATGAGAGCAGCTTATCTCATTCAGTAAAAAGGTTGTTTTTCTCTTAACTATGGGTCCATTTGGACATAGGTTAAAAACAATTCTCTCTGTCCTACAAATCTCGTGATCTAATTTGACATCTTAACTTCCCATCTATCCTACTGTTTCTGTTATTACAACTACATTTCAGTATTTTTTTTTTCACGTCTTTCAATACAACAACCAAATTTATTTTATCTTTGTTTTCTTTACTCCTAAATATTACTCCTGTCGTATCACATACCTTTCTTACTTTTTAAAAATTTTTCCTACAAAATTAATGCTGGACATGGAGATTTTTCATAAATTGGGGTTAGATCGTTTTAGGATGTTTATTTCTATTTTGGATTTGTTAGAATATTTAAAAGATCTCCAAGAATATCTTAGAATATGTTTGGAATAAATCTGTATCTATTTTAAGTTTACTTCTTTTAAAAGTTTCTTAAAATATGCAATTTCTTTTTTTAAAAGATTAGATCTTTAATAAATTTTGCTAAAATAAGGTGGCATGTTCTTTTATAAGTACTACTGCTATAAGCTCTAAAGAGTATCAGTTTTGAGAATTATAGACAAGCGTTTCTCTGTTTTTCTCTTCTGCTTCTCTTTTCCTTATCCTTCCCCTTATTCTTCTACTATTTCTATCTTCTTTCTTCTCTTCTCATCTCATCTCTTTAGATGTTCCTTCCTCTTTCTTCTGTTTTCTTCTCTACCCATCCATGTCAAAAATTTTCCTCGACTTATTTACCTCAATACTACCATACCTAAAATTTTCCTCTATTTCGAGGTTTCCAAATCCCACCTGCTTCATTTATTATGAAGCAGGTCATTATAATCTGTAGTCTAGGCATGAATTCATCCCGCTACATTAAAACCTTCCAGAATTATCTCATTTTTGAAGCAAGAAGGGTTATGATTAGAGGCTGACAGTGGGTTTTTTTCTTTTCTTTTCTTCTCTTTTTTTCAAATTTCTCAACATAAAGGTCAAATTGCAGGCTGACTCATTTTCATTGGCTTTGGCATTCGAAGTCCTATAGGAAAAATAATGGTGCGTTTTTTAAAAATTTTATTTATTTATCCTATCGACAACCTGTAAATAATGACCAAAATTTAAGAAAAGGCAACTTTCACTCTCTTCAAATTTTTGTCCTTCCCAAATGTTCCCCCATTCATTTGCTTAAATATCAGAGTCCATTCTACAATATCAGTATCTTAGGAATAATTGGAAGATCAAAAAATTGAATTATGAGAGACTCCACCTAGAGTTCAATTCAGCAAAATTCTAGGGTGATTTTCCAGCATAGTACTAAAATTGTCTTAAAGAGTAAAGCCACCATTCATTTTTTTCTGTTGTATCACGGCTAAAATCAAAATAATATCCTTTTATGCCTATCACTCGCTGAGAAATTATTTGGGAAAATTTATTTTTCTATTTACCAAATAAATTGGACTCATACGAAAAACGACCACTTGTGACAGTTATAACGATTTTGACATCAGTATAACAAGTTTTGGAAATATTACACTGTTGGGAATATTTTGAAGCCATTGGTACACGTGATTGTGGTGAAAACTAGAAAGGTATGCTAAAAGTGCAAATAACTCTTAATATACCAACCTGTTGGATTGGATTGCCAAGAATCATGGCATCATTGTTAACCATCAACATCAGTCATCCACAGCATAGCCCTTTCACACTCTATTTATAGCTCGCTAGAAATTATATCAATTCGTATAAATAATATCAATACAAAAATTTGTGTTGGAATGCTTACCATAGCTCACATGAAATAATCAATGTCCTCTATTTTTAAAATCATGATATCAGTTTTTCATTAGAATAAATGAATGGTTAGGATATTACAAATAAAATATGTAGGAGCAATATTTTCTCAAATAGCTTCAGCTGTGAGGGAGGTAGATCCTCTCGTAGTGCCATTCCCTCCACTTGAGTGCAGCAGCAGAAACAAGAAATTAGTGCGCTGCACTCCAATTAGATCTTCCCATCATCCCATTATTTGTTACTCATAGAAGTGCTTTTTCTAAACTAATTCTACTAGCACTAAGTACAAGACAGCAGAGATGGGGCCGTTCAATTCAGCTTACACTTTCCAGCTAATGGTTTCATCTGTGTACAATGTAGCCAGACAGCATGCCAATGAGTGCAACAAGACACACGAGGAAGAACGGATAGCCCACCAAGACTTGCACACGACTCTTCTTTCTCACAAATACCTGCAAAAAGAAAATTAGTAAACCACTGCATCCATGCATTCATTTGGATTGCAAACACACCTGGTGAATCAAAAGCATCACTTGGTATCCACCACAGTTGTCAAAGGCGTGCATGGGAATGCGCCCCGGTGCAATGTACGCTTGGGCACACCCTATTTGCCTAGGATGCACTCATGATCCATCCCTTTGATATCTGATAAGGCCCAGCTAAGATGCACTCCTATGGGTCAAGCCCAAGGCATACACTTGGGGCTTTATCAGAAAACCCAAGAAACATTTTTCAAAAACCTAAAAATAAACAAATAAATGTTAAACCTTGAATTTCCTTTGCATTGTGAATCTAATGATACTTTTGAATTTTTGAATCATATTAATTTGTTCAATTGGAATTTATGATTGTTATGTCAGCAGCTTGAATTGTGCTTTTACTCTTGATAATTGTAATTTGGAATATTTGCCTTTGGATCTTACATTTGACTCATTAGTTTTAAGCACCACTATTTTTTAAAAAAAACTTTATATAAGGGGTGTCTTGCTTTAATCAAGCCCGCATCTTGAGAGTATGCCTTGCAACCTGGGCCCTAGGACTCCCTTGCGCCTTGAGCCTCTGACAACTATCGTACACAAGGTTTGCCAGTCCAACATTGAGGGAGAAGACATTAAGCATTTGATAATCCTAACTAATGAAAGAGTGGGTATGATGAGAACAAACTTAAGGTTCTCATGAAGTGGACAAGAAGCACATTCAAGCAGGCAAAATGCCTGCACTGACTGATACCCCCATTGTCAATGGAGCTCATTGACTGAAGCATCAATCAGTTTGTCATATTATTGCCACATGATATTTAGGGGATACTTTTCCTCCCATCACGGCCCACCTTGACACAGCAGTTTCATGGGTGGGAGATCTACATTGTTACATTTAGCTTAGGGTATTCAATTGCTACCTCTTAAATTTTAAAAAGTACTTTTTCCCCACTCAAATTTTGAAAAAAGTTTTGCAGCACAATATAATATCTTTAAAATAGAACATTTGCTCGTCAGCTACTGGGCAGTTGTGCAGCTGATATCGAAAGGACTAATCAAATGAGAAAACGATGTGCTCACTAGCTCTTGCTGTAACTTATTCCTCTCTTGGCTGGCAGCAGTCCTCTCCTCTGAAAGGCTTCTGATGGTCTTCTCTGCCTGCAATTGAAATTGACATTTTTCAACATTTTTGACGTTAAATGGCATTAAGAACTAGAATATGGTGAGTTAAGAGCCCATATATATTCAACAAAACTCATCATAAGAGGAACATAGTTTCCATCAAGCTAAGGATGATTGGATGAATGTCTCTAGGCACCTCCAACAAATATCCACAGATGGTATCAGAAAAATTGAACAATTCCGGCATTCTTTTCTCTTTATTAACAATCTAACATCAATCAAAATTCTCTTCGCATACTCCCTTTGAACAAAACTTAAGAGTTAAGAAAATGGTTGATTTACCTCGTTTAGCTTCACTTCCAAATCAATCAAGTTTGTTTTCAATTCCTCAACATCTTTAGCTATTTCCATGTCCTCTGGTATCCCAGCATCCTTAGCTGACTGTCAAAAAAGTAACAGGGATGGATGTTAGGGTCGACCTGCTAGCAGCAAAAGTTCTTACCAACCAGTGAGTCAATGATCAGAAACCTGAACATGGTTTTTTAAGTAGTTCCAAATAATTAGCTTCTTTTACATGAATAATGTTAAGAAAACTTGACGTGGCAACCCCAAATGTCAACTTGTTTTTTCCCCTCCTAAGAGGCTGGACATCCGCTTGAACCATTATGGGACATGTATAATCACTTGGGTTTGCATTGGTCAAAGGTATAGTCCATCTTTAGGCACTAACATTGATCCCTTTCCAATTTTTGAAATGCCTTTTATATGTCACACATGACATGTCTTAAGTTGCAAATCCATTTGCATGATTAGGATCCAACTTCATACTTGATATTTGTTGTTCAATGAAAAAGGGTTATATCTATAGGGCAAATCCACTGGGTCTCCAGTCATATGCTAGTCAATGCATTGTCGGGGCATTTGTTGATGAGAGATCTAGGTCTAGTATTTCTTTTTTCTCAAAGATTCCTTGTCAGTCCATTGACTCTAGTGAATGCAGTTTCGTTTAATCAAGGGAAGGCGAAAAAAAGGCAATTCTTCTTTGTTGAGAAAATAACTTCAGCGACACAAAAGACACGGCACCAGGAAAAAACCGAAGAAATTAGAAGCAGAAATCAGAATAAAATATTTTTCATGTACAATAAATGAAACAAGACATTATCCTTACTACAGAACAACGAGGAAGGTTTTCGACCCCACTTGATGGATTTTCTTTCAAAATAGATGCCTTACGCACTGGTTCCTGCTTCAAGGCTCCATTATTTGGCAGCAATACTGGAGAAGGAGATGAACTTACAAGGACAACTCTTAAAGAGATGGACTTACAAGGACAACTCTTAACTTATTCTCTTCAATAAAATTCCCATTTTTCTTGGTGAACTGTCACATGGAAAGAATCAAACATTTAGAATCATTGACATATAATAAGGAAGCAGTAACATCAAATACTTACAATGCTTGGTGTGACGTCCTCAGCAGTGCTCCCAAATGGCACAACTGTGCTCAGGATTAAGAACTTATCTTTGCACAGCATATCAATTGGAGCACGAAGTTGAGCCTGCATAGTAACTACAGCAACAGAGTGAATAGTTGAACTCTAAAAGTAAATATCGACTTAAAAATATGATACAGCATGAACACTTGTGGTAGCTATCGGGGTAACCAAGGAAGTCATGTACGAATTTAGGTTCGGCAGAAATTCATAGGAGGATTTAAGGCAGACAATTCTGGAAGATAGGCAAATGATAGTAGTTTTGGAGCTGTTTCTGAGGGTAATGCAATTGGATTTTGTGCGGATGAAAGTGTCACTGAGGAGATTAGGGCTTCGAAGAGAATGGGTAGGATTATCATAAGGGCATTATATGTATAAATCAGGTTCCGTGGGTTCAGTGAACCAAACCCAACATTCGTTTATATCAAGCCTAACCATGCCAGATCAGGTTGGGTTCCTCAAATTCTTTACCCCATTTGCACCCCTAATTACTATCCAATGATCTAGTGGAATTATTTTTTTTTTTTTCAATTGTTGAATGGATAATTTTATTTTCAGTGAACAGGTATTGGAAATCTTTGTATACAAGCACTCGTTACAGATCTCCAGTAGATCTGAAGTAAAAAAGGAAAATTCATGGTCAGAACCAACAAACTGAACCACAAAAATCTAAGTTGTTGTGCAAATTCACTAGGCCTACGTTTCTGGTCATACTGCAAAGAAGAGTGAATATACCTATACAATCACATGTTGACCTTGGTAACACAATGCCTGTGTTTGGACGCACACTATATTTCTTTGGGGATGTAGTCTTAACCTGCGAATATGAGTATATGACATAATTATAGGGTTCACTGTCAATCTTCCATATAAAAATAGCAAAGAATGAAATGCTGAATCAATTTTGAACCAACTAACTGTCATTATAAGCCATTCACCAACAAAATAAAGTTAGTTGCTATTCCTATTTATCTTGAATTCAAATGTTGTAATAGTGGATCCAGCAAAAGTTTCATTTCAGCAGCCAACCAAATCTAATTGTTCCAATTTTGTCTGGGCTCATGATTAACCGTAAGACTGCAGCTCATAGGCATCTTTAAAGTTGATCTAAACAACAGTTTCCTCCTTATACTCAATAACTTCATGGTTTGTCAATATGTTAATATTAGCACAGAGATTAGTAGAAAAGGTTAAGAAAGAGGAAAAAACTGGAGTTAGAACTGTGTTAGGATATAAGCCATACGCTCAAGTTATTTTGCAAATTCCCAATCAAAAAAAAAAAAAAAAAAAAAGTTGAAGTGCAAATTATCTGTTCAGTTAAAATAAAAGGAAATGATATAAGACACATTTGTAGACAGGGCCCACGCCTGATGATACTAGAACAATGATGGGGTTTCTATAACAATATAAATGATGCTACATACAATAGATTGAGTGGCTTTCCCATCAATCATCAAAGTGGAATAAGTGGATGGGGTTATATAGAAGCAGAACTCAAAAAGAAAAAAAATATATCCAGAGGAAAGCAAAAGGAAAACTAATATGCTTTGATGCAATTATAGTCAGAATGATGCCTCATAGTCAAGTCCTCCAAACTTCAAATAGAGTAAAAGATAACTGCCGGTCCACCCAAGCATTCAGTTGGATGCCAAGGAATGGTGCAAGATAAGCACAACATGGGGACTCCATTTCGAAAAGCACCCAAAACTACAGCAGGACTGGTTTCAATTAAATGCTGTTATTTCTGATTTATCAAGGAACACAAGGCCAGCCAAATTTGAATGGAAAAATTTTGTGCAAGTGAGGAATTAGAATTTGGGAAAACTATCAGTAAAATACAGGATGTGTATGGGATACTAATGGTAAGGAAATAAAATCTTTTATTATACCTCATATCATAGAACTATAAATAGAAGAATATTCACCTTAAAAGCAATATATTCATCTGAGTTATTGACAATCTGGAAAGAGCACGAACTTTGCTTCTTCAGTTCAACTAGAGAGAGAGAGTACTTAATCTGTCAGATTCACGTTCATGAATAGATAATGGCAGAACAGAAAGCAACAAGGAAGTCCAGCCACAAATTTGATTACAATAAAAAAGCAAATGTTTCCTAGTAAGGATTGTAGGCTAAATACTCTAAAATAAAATATTTATCAATCCAGACCACAAAGAATTTTGCATTAGAAACCCAATTGTTGCCTGATACAAAAAGATGAGCATGTAGACAAAGCATGTTTACGATTCCTCACACAGACAGTACAACCAAGAACTCACCATGTGCTGAGAAAATTATAGATATCTTTCAAATGTGTCCCTGGGGTCTTTATATAATAGCTAAACAGTTACTACATATCTTTAACTAGTTACTTGGTGTTCAGAATAAGGATTTTCTTAAAAAATAAGAACAAAGAACAACTCCATTAGAAAAACTGATTTCTGGTCATTGTTAATCATAATCATCATCATCAACATCATTGTCAAAGCGATATCCTCAACTAACTGCAATTAGCTATTTGAATGCCGCCACATGCTTCTCTTGCATCCTTTGAATTGTATTACTTTAAATTGTTTAAATTGGTGGCCGGTACAAATGTAAGACTTTGTCTTGAAATAAGTGCAAACAGATGCACTCATCAACAACTTCTCTGCAATGCAGATAACAGATGTTATGACTTTTCTGGCCGGTCTTAACTTTTTTGCATTGCAGTTAAGAGATATGTTGTATGGGTGAAATTGTTAAAATTTCATTTGCCCATTTGGGGAAATAACATTTTATCGGATTGGACCAGGTGATGACACATATGTCAGTATTGCCAATACAAGATATTAAACTGGAAATTTTATTTGCAAATGCAGATAACAGATGTTGTATTTTTTGGTTGTTTTGACATTTTTGCATTGCAGTTAACAGATATGTTGCATGGGTGAAATTGTCAAAGTTTCAACTTTCATTTGGCCAAATGGGGAAATAATATGTTATTAGATTGGACCAGTTGATGACACACATCTCTGTATTGCCGATATAAGGTATTAAACTGGAAATTTTATTTTATCTGATGTTTGGTCTTCAAACCATCATTATATAGCTTGTGCTTACTTAGCCTGGGCATTTCCCTGGAAAGAAAATGGAAAAGGCCCACCTCTTAGCGATCCAAATCATTTGGAGGATTTACAAGGGGTAGCAAGGGCCAAGGAGGCACCCAAAAGCTCTTTCCTAGAGGAAGTTGAAAGAAATGTTCAATTAAAAGCTTGTTCCATCCAATAAACAATTGAGGGGACATGATGACCTGTGTATCCGTTTTCCTTGCATGAAGAATCAACTATTTCATGTTTCTGTTGAGCTAAATAAACTCCCAACTATGCTAGGATCCATTTTTGAACAATGGATGGGAGATAAGTAACATCAAATGTCGGATGACCATACAATTTTAAATTTTTAATGTATCATAAAAGCTATCCCCTTCCAACCCATTTCGTAAAATGAACTCTCTAACTTCCAAACTGATAAAACCTTAGGATAATCAGCCCACAAAAGCAAGCTGGCTGTTGAGGGATGGATCCCAACACAAGCGCAGCATCCAATCCAGTAAGCAGATTATCAACTACATAGACCACAGTGATTAAATTTGCATAAATCAACCCGTCCATCGGGCCATCTTTTACTCCCCAATGGCAATGTGGATCGGCTAGCCTCTCATTGACTCCTCAGTCCACACCAAAACTTCTCAGAGCAGGATCGAAATTTTCCAACAGCTTGAATGGATGCTATTACAAACATATGAATTCACATCACATCACGACCGCTTCCCATAATTCGTCATTTCTACCGCAAACATTTACCAAACTAGACATACAATTCAATTCCCACACGTAAAAAAAGCAATAAAAAATCCAAAATCACCAACAGGAAAGCATATTACGTACACAGGAACTTCAATTCGTGGGGCTGAATTTCCAAAAGCTCGGGATTCATGACTCTTCTGCACACAAACTTAAAGACAATCAAGATAAAAAGATAAGGATCTGACACATAAAAAGAAAAGAAAAGAAAAGAGAAGGGTAGAAGCATTTCAATCTACGCAAGACCATCACAAAGTTTCGCGCAAAAATAACTCTGGTTTATAGAATCACTAAACCGAGTCAAGAACCCCGAGTCGAGTTAGATTGTCCGACAGCACAAACGAATCACGAGATCAACGAGAGAGAGAGAGAGTGTGGATTTCCGCTGGTGATAAACTCTTGGCAAGTAAGATCGACAGGCGCTCGGACAGCGCACCCGAATTTCCGAGTATTGGAATTTTGTCCGGGAGAGATTTTTTTAATACTCTGGCACACTTCCACAATGCCACGCGGTCGCTTCGACGCCGTGCAGCACTGCAACTGCACTGCAACCCAAGCAAAATTCACTTTTCTAATTCTATTTCGGACCGCTAGCGTATTAAGATCCACGCGAACCAGAGTATGAAATAAGTCCGTGCGGTTTGGTGGCTTCGGTTCGGTAGTTGGTACAGGTTTCCTCCGTCGCGTTTGACGATGAAGCAGCAACGAACATCATCGCCCGTTGGTCCCGAAGCCCGAACCGGAGGTTGCCGGTGGAAACGGTTGCGACTCGTGCCTCGTGTTAATGCGGGAAAGAAAAGGAGACCGTGAAATGACATAAATGGCGGGCAATAAAACTTTTCAAAATAAATTTTTTTATTCACAGTTATTTTATTTTTAATTATCTCTTCTTTTTCAATCATTTTTACACAACAATTAATACATTTAACTTGTTTATTTTAACTTTGTCATGTTTATTTATCATCATTATTCCTATTATGTTATATAATTTTTTCACATTTTAAAAAATTTTTGCGCTAAAAACATTTCATTAAAAATTTTATCATTTCTCAAACACACCCTTAAGAAAATAGTTCTTATTTTGACAGACTAATGGGGTTTGTAGCCATATACATTGTCAGCAGAAGTGGTGTCTAATGTGAATTCTATTCTATTTCATTTTATTTTTTATATACAATGGAGACAAAGTTAGATTGACTCTTAACTTTCTTCAATAAATTACAAGATAAATTTTTTGTTGATCTCCGAATGGAGAGCCAAGTAAAAAATAAAGATCCAATGTTATGATTTTAAAAATTTTAACATATATTAAACATAAAAACACATCAATGTTATATCGAAATGGTGTATGTTTCAATATTTTACCAATTAATAAAAATAAAACATCATTACCACAAGAAAATGTGTTTATCATAAACATAATGAAATTTTATTAAAATAGATAACTAAAACATTCTTAATTCACTATTTTATTGGCAACTTTGAATTTTAAAATATTAATTATTTAAGCTCACTTATTGTTCTTTGATATTTCCCTTTAACAAAATAATATGGATATCATATTTTAAGTTACAAGTGAGATTCCTAGAATATGTGGTATAATAACATTTATTCTTGAAAAGTTCACCCAACATTAACACAATGTTTTCTTTTTTTCCTTTTTTGCTAAGAAATATTGTGGAAGGTGTTTGGCTATGAAGATCAGTCATTCAGGTCAAATGCAAGTAGGGGTGTTAACGAATCGGGTTAAACGGGTTGGAGTCTAATCCTAATCCTAATTCACTTAATATATCTCGACCCTAATTGGTTTATTAACTCATTTAAAAAACTTCAACCATAATTATTTACAACTCATTTAATAAACGGGTTAATGAGCTGTATTTATTTCTAATTTTAATGCTAAAAATCTTCAATAAAATCTGTAAAATTAAATAGATTAAATAACTCAAAGTTAACATACCTAGGGGACAATAATCGAGTCGATAGGCGTGGCAACGGGAAGCGTTGTGCACCTGTGCCAGTGCCGCTGTGTGAGAAAGAAAATGAGAGATTGAGGCTCAAGGGTTGTGAACAGTGTGCCTGTGAAGGATTTGAGGGGGTTGCATTGAGGATCGATTGAAAAAACAACACTCTGAATGGCGGAGAGAGATGAAGGCAACACCATTGGCCGCAAAGGCAAAAGGCCTTTGATCCTTGTTCATTTGCAATTTTCTTCACTTTGAAATCTCTCTAGGCTCTACGTTATCCTTCCCCGAGTTCCCTCTCTAATCACTTGCAAGTTGCAAAGACACAGCAGAAGTGCAGAACGCGTTTGGCGTGCTACTCCAAGCCTCTCGTTTCATGAGATCTGAAAATGGTTGTGTACTCGGCTACAGAACACCATGCATGCCCGGGTGCGAAAGGAGAGCCGTGAGCAAGAAATGACTAAAAATTAAAAGGCATTTTTTTTAGCCACGAAAAGTGGTGCGTTACTAAGATGAAAATTCAAATGGGGTTTTTTTGGCAATAAGAAATGGCACATTAATTGCATAGGAAACCAAAATCAGCGCTCGAAATGACATTTTTTTTTTCAAATGGCTTTCGGGTTGAAAAGTTTTACTACAAGCAGCTAGTTTTATATATTCCTAAACAGACCCTAATTTACGGCCAAAAAAATTTCACATATATATAATTATATATAATATATTTTATCTTATAATAAATAGGTTATACGGGTTGGACAGGTTGAAGGGTTGCAAAGTCTTAACCCTAATCCGTTTATTTAATTAAATTATTAAACGGTTTTGTGGATTATAAGCCATTTATTTAAAAATTCCAACCCAAATCCATTTATAAATGAGTTGGACGGGCAGATTAGCTGGTTGACCATTACCATTACTACCCATAAATGCAGAGTTGTATGTGCATCAATTGCAATATATTACTAGAGAACCATTACTAGATTCCAACTTTCCAAATGGATTGGTTGTTAGTTGTCCCTTGGTATATGCAAGTTGTAATATGGTCGATCTGCCTCGACCTACAACATAATATCTTTAATCTTCATTTTTTCAACCCGTACTGGAGGGTTTAAGAATCAAGCCTCAACGTGCCTCAACGTTCTGTAAAATCGAGTGTGTTACGATCAGTAATAGATCAACCCATCCAAATTCTCATCTTTCGCAGGATATTTAAGTAACATGTTCAAAGCCATATAAGATTCTTAAATTTAATCTGTAGCTAAGATGAAAATATAATGATGTGTATTAGGAATAACTAAAGTTGTACTGAAAATTTAAAAAGTTGTCTTAAAAATTAAAAAAATTATCTTAAAAATAGTGATACAAATTTAATCCAAAATTCTTATATGAATTTGGACACGCCTTGAATCCAATGAGGCTGCCGTTTGTCACAATTTTGTAGCAGTCGCTTTCCCTTCCACAGGTGTTCACCGGTGGAGTAGACGTGACTTCTGCCGCAAACTGCTGTCAGCACTTCCAGCTTTGTCGTTGGAACATCGCGGTTAGTTGGAAGGTAGGAAATAAATTTATATGATTTACGTCAAAGATGCATTGAAAAAATGCAACTTTTAAAATAATCATTATTTTTAATAGTGTACTGAGTTTGGAATCTGTTGGTTTTCAAGATGCTTTTGAACAATCAAAGACATTTATCGTGTTTCTTAATATTTTATTGAGTTAAGATATCAAAAAAAAAAAATTTCCACTCTGTTTTGATTATGATTTTTGAAAGATTAATTTAATGATACTAAAAAAAATAACGGGCGGATTTGTTTTACAAAATTACACCATGATTTATAAAAACCAATAAATGTTATATAAGATATTGTTCTAGAGCTATACATTTTTTTTCAATCAATACTAATGTTCCTTATTGGCTGGATTCGAAAACTGTTCAGAAAATGAGACTTTAACTACCTTTACCTTCAGTGGACTAACTTAGCTAGTTAAATAGGTTATCTATTTTAGTTACATTAGGGCTATTTGCAGATGACACCAAAGTTTTCCTTTTTGCAATTTTTTCCATAACTACTAATTTTGCAAACAAAACCCCTTAATTTTTTTTGCAAAGAAAAATCTAACTCTAGGAGTCATTATTTTTTGAAAAAGTTTACATTTAACCTGTCAAACTTTGATGATTTTAATTCATTTCATAACAAACCAAAATATAATTAAATCCGTATAATGCTACCCTTAAATCATGTTCTACTTGATCTTATAACCAATATATCAAACAAAATATAAATTCCAAAATTTTAACATCCACTAAATTAATTAAAAATATTTATCTTATTGTGTCTTTAATTTTGGAGTTTGCACCCATCATTTGATGCGTTAATCATCAGCATCATGTAGAGCATAATCTGATAGTACTCCCGTATGATTTTGATTATGTCAAGATAAGTTATAAATTTTTGTTAAAAGGACTTATAAAAAATAGTTTATCATCTATTGCCACCCGGGCCCTGCCTTAGTGGTAACCTTTTGTGGTGTTATGGTGCCCACAAGGGTTTGACTCCGGCTGAGTGTAGATATTTGCTTCTCTTGTAAGAAGGGCGTCACAATTGTCATCTCTTAAAAGTGGAGGTATTTACAACTTGCCCCTTCATGATTAATGTTAAGAAAAATATCTTATTTTATATATCAAAATGTCTCGTGTGTATATATAAAACTAAGAAAAAAGTTAACTTCCATAAAAATCGACCATGATTAGCCTAGTGGCAAGAGTTTCTATGAATAAACTTTCAAATGAGGTGTTATTTGCGGAGCTCGGTTGGGTGCACTCGGATTCAAATACCCATGTTTTGAAAATTCTTTTACATAACTGTCAATTAACGTGTATGTAAAATTACTAAAACGCCCGCTTCAAAAAAATTACTAAAATACCAATAATTTTTAAAAATTTGAAAAAAAACATCTAAAAATATTCAAAATGATAAAAATGGATACAAATGTTAAATACACTTAGAATAACAATTTCATGAAAAAAATATCAAAAAATCAAAAAAAAGTAGGTGATATGCACCTAGTGGCAAGATGTTCTATGAATAAACTTTGAAATGAGGTGTTATTTGCAGGGCTCGGTTGGGTGCACCCGGATGTAAATAGCTTTTTTTATTTTTTTAAAAATTCTTTTACACAATTGTCAATCGAAGTATATCTAAAATTACCTAAATGCCCACTTCAAAAAAAATTACTAAAATGCCGCTAATTTTTAAATTTTCAAAAAAAATCTAAAAAACTTCAAAATTAGTAAAAATTGATACACATGTTAAATATACTTAAAATAACAATTTCGTAAAAAAATTCAAAAAATCAAAAAAAGTGGGTGAAATGCACCTAGGTGTGCTGAATCTAAGTGCACCTGAGTGCATGTAATGAGTTCCTGTTATTTGCAAGATCAATAGTTGTGAATATAAATTGCATGACAAAAAAAATTAGAGAATTTGCAAATAGCCCACTAATTTTTCTATCATTATCCTCTCATGCATCTATTATGAACCTTAATGCTTACTTACATAAGCATGTAAGCTTGGCTTTGATTTTTAAATATATTTTTTAGATATATACTATTTATGATGTTTAATACATTTTATTTTATTATGCTACTAAGAATAAACTTTATCAAAAACTTATATCTTAAAAATAATTTTGAAATTGAAAGTGTATGTTAGAAGTACAGTACATAAAAGTTTGCTATATATGTGGTTTTTGAAATCATAAATAAACACACATAGACAAACATGATAAACAATTTAGATTTTTTAAAAAGATTTTTGAAAATTAAAAAAAGTAAGGGTAAGAATGTAAGTTTTCATGCTTATATAAAAAAGTGTCGAAATCAACACAGCAATTTCATTTTCAAAAAAAAAAAAAAAAAGATTCGCTATTTTCTTTTCCACTACGATGATTTATTGCTTAAAATATGTTTAAAAATAGAATAATGTAGCTATATAAGAAACGATATTATCATAAATCAAATAAAGCTAAAATAAATATAACTAATAATCAAAACAGACAATGAAATTAAACCAGTAATGTTAAATAATGTCACTTAGTCATTAGAGAATGAAATGCTCCTTCGAGATTTTTTTATTGATATTTTTGCATTATGATAACTAATTAATATCACAATATAGTATATTAATAACTCTCGCATGGTAGAGAGAATTTTTTATAAACCCCCCACATGGGGGGGATGGAATATGTAAAATACTCTACACCATGGTGGAAATTATATAAAAATTAGGTGAAATCCTTATATACTTACAAATTTTACTTCTAATTTCACTTGTATTAGTGAATTTTTAAAAATTTCTCTTATATTTATGAATTTTTATCATAATTTCACTTATACTCACGTCATTAAGGATCCGTTAAAGAGACCATTAACTCTTTAAAAATGACAAACATGTTCATCCCTAATTATGAATTTATAGCCATAATAATTCTTAATAATTCTACAATTATAAAATTATATATTATTTGAAAACGAATATCTAACTTTAAGCAAAATAATCCTAAATTGCATTAGAGCTTGGGCATATTTATCATTTTAAAAGAAGGCTAATCGCCCTTAACAGCGTTGGTATATGTGAAATTAGGATAAATGAAATTGTGAATAAAATTTATGCGTATATATAAAATTTGCTCTAAAAGCTGCCATTTTTTACGGGGGGGGAATTGTAAAACCCTCCTGCTAAGGGGAAGGGGTTTCGAACTTGGATGGCTAATTTTCCAGAGCGGGAAGTGCCCGGTGGTTCTTCGAAATCTTTTCCAATCAAGTTAAATAAAACAAATCGATCAACGCCCGTGGCCCATGTCAGTAACCATGACCGGCGAAAGTAACAAGCAGCAGCTACTGCGAAGAGCATCAAATGAGGGGCAAGATACTAATTTGCACATAATTTTCCTAGGTAAACTTTTGCTAAAAACAACATACTTAGAGGTACCAAATTAATATTCACCACCTTCCAACTAATCCAACTAAATGTGCGATGCTTGCTTCAAGAGTACTAAATGTGCAGTGCCTTATTTCCTCTCCTATCGGTTTGGTAATTGACGAGATTAAGTTTATTCTTTTATCTTTTAACCATGTCGCTGGTCATCATGTTCTAAGGCAAGAGAATATTATTATACATGCCTTAGCTGACTTTGTTTGAGTTTCTTTTATAGATCAACAGGTTTGTTGTGATAACCCCCCTCCTCCCCCCAAGTTATAAAAGAAAAAATTTATATAGACAATTTTTGATAATGAAGTACTCGGATCATCCTATTCTATCTCCCTTTCAGATTGCTAGGGAGTTGGGATAGGGTGTTTCCTTTTTATAAAAAAAAAGAGTGTTTTACATTAAGGGCCTATTTGGCATTTGATAAAAAGGAAATAATTTTTTTTCCATTTCATCCTCCACATCTTTTTATATAGACTTGAAATGTTAATACCATACTTTTTCTATCATTACTTCTACATTTCTAATTTTTTTGATTATTTTTTATACAACTATTTTATCTAATTTATTTTTCTTCTCTTTACTGCTAACAGTTATCGTTATTATATTACATTATATTTTTACTTTTTTAAAAAAATTTCCGACCCTATTTTACCTCTTACCGCGAACCCATAGTGTAATGGAGAAAAGGCATCACTAATAGGTCCAGCATAATTAATGACCGTAAGGGCAATAGCAATATAAGTATTTCGTTTGGAGATTGAACGTATATTTTTCTTTTTTATTTTTTTTTCACCATCCATGTAACGGTCTAAATTAAGGGTGCGTTTGGCAATCCATAAAAAATGTCAACTTAAAACTTTTCAATCTAAAACTTTTCACTCTCCATCAC
>JAXCLR010000050.1:60361834-60411719 GCA_035584095.1 Annona squamosa | reverse complement strand
CTATCTATTTTAACTTTATCCTCTTTACTACTTATCATTACCCCTATCATATCACATCATTTGACAACTTTTACTCCACAAAACTTTTCATCAAAAGTTTTATTCATTACCAAACACACCCTAAAATATTGGGACCACTTATCATGCACTGGCAGGTCAAACGTTAAATTATTTGGACCACAAATAGCGTGTTTTTGGGACCACTTATGTTGTTGGATTATAAATTATAATATAGCACAGGCAATTCAACTTTCCTCTTATATCTGGGTTGCTTGTGTGATCCAGCAACACCATTACTAGATCACCATTATAATATCCTTTTGAAGGGAGGCATCTGGCTAGACTTGTTAGGTTTTTTAGGTTTAATATCCTTTTGAAGAGAGGCATCTGGTTAGGTTTTTTAGGTTTATTGTCTTTTTCACCTAGAGGGTATGTTTATGAAATGAAAAACTTTTGCGTTAAAAGTTTTTAGTGTGTAAGTTTTTGAAATAGGAGAAAAATGAAATATATAATAAAATTAATAATGAAGAATAAAGAGAATAAAATTAAAATAAATAAATTAACTACATAAATAATTATATAAAAATAATTAAAAAATAAGGCAAGTGCATATTAGTATGTGATCCAGTGATGTCAGCATAACAGTACAAGTTTTCATGAATGCTACTGCATGCAACAGTTTTCGATCATACAAGAAGTGCTTTTGAAGAAGGATATTGGTCCAGTGCACTGTTTTATTATTATTATTATTTTGCACCACAAGAAATTTCTCATTTTTTAATTTTCAAAATTTTAAATAAAATATTAAAAATTAAAAAACTACATATATGAGAATATCATGCGAAGGCACACCTATGAAATTGAAAAAATGCAACAAAAAGAAAATGGGGTAGTGCAGAAAGTGCACACCGAGTGCACTAGATCATTACACATTTTAGAAACTCCTCCAACAAATTAGAAAATTTCTTAGTGAATAAAGCCTAAGTTGCAATTTTCTTAAAAATTCATGTGCAAAAGATATTCAAAAATGCAAAAGTGGAAAGAGGTCAGTAGCTTATGATGGGAGTGAGTTCGAAACCTATCTTGAAATTTCAGCTAAAAATTTTGAGCAGTTAAGTCTCTTTTATAGTAGGTAGAGTTTATTGTCTCTAAAGTAAATGAGAGACTATAGTAGGTAGAGTTTATTGTCTCTAAAGTAAATGAACTTAATATGTAATTTCAGATGTCATAATGTACAATACTAATAAAAAAATGTAAAATTACAAATTGTCCTCTTAGCTAACGTGAAGGCCGTCAAAGCTAAACACTCCTTGCAAGTATGGACGTTCCGGCAAATAAAGAAATAAATGCCCGATTTAAGATGTTTAACTATAACAGAAAATTTTTCATTCTCTTTGGTTTCCGTTCTTTTTTCTTCTATATATGTTGTACTCTTTTCCTGTTTTACTATATTACTACAGATAGTGGTGAAGTCTTTTCGTTCAACTATTTCTATAATCCATCATATTAGAAATTAACTTCACAAGGATCATGTGAACTATCCTTTCAAAGTTTCAAAGTTCCAAGGTGCCAAAAAGTAATTTGTTGTCATCCATTTCAGGGCGAATAAAATATTCGTGGAGTTAAAAGATTAGGCCAGTGCTTTGAACTTTGAAGGTGTCCACAAAAATATTTGTTGCTTTCATCGCATTTTGACCATTTGATGGTTATATCAATATTCATTCCACTTCTTGCATTAAAATAATTATCTTTTAACTAAGAAACATAATTTTACGAAAATATGTACACCCATCTAAAACAGGTTTAAATTTTATACAATAAAACTATTTGATTTATTTATCAATTTGAAAGCTAATTTAATATCTTAATCATGTATGACATCATTTATATAAATGAATAAATTTATAAAATATTATAACGTTATAGTGTATAAATAATCGCATCTAAGTGTTTTTCATAGTTAATTTACATATGATGATATATTATTGAGCGGGTAGACAATTTGATTTAAATTTTTTTATATCATACTAAAACGTAATAAATGAATTGAAAGTCGATTTAACTATAAAACAAAATGGAGTAAATTGAAAGTTAATTTAACTATAAAGTAGGAACATGGCGTCAACCCTTAATATTTTAACGTGGAGTCCTAGTCATTTCTGAACAGTCCAAAATACATATTTTTTTGTTTTTTCAATTTTTTTACAAATTGTTATTTTAGTTATATTTAATGTATAAATCAAGTTTTACTAATTTAACAGATGTATATATATTTATTTTGAATTTTTAAATGTGGAGATATTTTAATTATTTAAAATTGTACTTGATCAGCCCTGCGTACAAAAAATTAGAACTCATATATATCAGAGCTTTCGAGATAGCATACAAATTGATATATGTTTACAATATCACGAAATACTATTTAGAATATCCTCCTTCTTTATAAAAAGAAATCCTTTCTGAGTGGCTCACACTTCACGTTTCTAATCAAAAGATATTATCTTCTGTTTCTCCGGATTATGGATTAATGTTTGTACATTATTATTATTATTATTATTATTTATTTCTATAATTTTTTAATCATTCAACCATGTGCCTTTAATTACCATCTTTAATACCCACATACGTACCTCCGTTTATTCCATTGATTATAATTTTACGTAAATTTATGGATCGACATCTACAAAATTAATATTATAGCCAAAAATAACATCGTATTCATGTCATCTCTAACTTCAGTTAGAAGCTGTTGCCATCCTGTTGTTACACTTAGCATGTGCGATGTCCATGCTGATATAGATACTTGCAACCGGCATGTGTGGGAACGACAAAAGGCGGAGAAAGAAATACTAAAATAAGGGAAGTTTCTTGCGTATAAAACTTTTCATAAAATTTTTTACACTTGATAATTATTATATTTATTAATTATTTCTTTACATCTTTTTTATATAATTATCATATTTTTCAATCGTTTATATAAAATTACCCTGTAGTGTCTTATTGCCTAGACATTTCTAATTACTAGTCAACGGGTATCACGTGGTCTAAGAAAAATTCAGTAGCATTTTTCCATAACCTATGAGTAGAGGCACAACTTGGGAGGGTACCCATAGGTACCCAGTGACCCGACCCTAATTTGGATAGGGTGTGATACAAAATATTATCTATGGGTTGTATAATGTCAAAATTATTGCTCGCTCTCTCAAATAGGATACAGGCAAGGTAGATCTGTTGGATACCTAGAACCAACTCGCATAGGTATAATTATGTACATATATGTTTTGTGTTTGTTAGTGACATCTTGTGTGCACATCCATTTTAATCAATCATGTGCCTCATTGGGTTTTTATGTTATTGACTTCCAAAAATCCTTTATAAATAAGTTTGTGAACTATAATTGCAATATATTAATAGTTTTAATTATTGGGGTGTGATAGTTTATACTTTATATTTTTTATATAATAATATAAATGATCACATACATACTCGTGATTTTAAAATATAAATAAGTATTGTTTTATATTATTTAAAATAACATAGAAATATTTTTAAGAAAATATTATATTTTAATATTAAAGAAACTGATTTGAAACCGAAACTGGAACTGACCCTATGAGTAATGGGTAGGGTAGGGCATACTAGGAACCGAATTGACAAATGGGTAGATACTAGGCTTTTTGCAAATAGAGTATAGATAAGATAGATCACTACTCGAACCGAACCGACTTAAGTTGCACCCCTACCTATAAGGGGATGATATAGAATACATAACCTGTTGTACATGAACATGACAATTCTATTCCAAAAATAAAATAATTAGCTCTAATTCATGCATTTACATTCTCATATTATAGAGATATCAGTATAGTAAGAGAATCATCATATTCCATCATTATACAACAAGGTAACCCAAAAGATCATCATATATATATATCATATAGATTGTAAACAAGTTCAAAATGCACAAATAGAGTATATTCATCATAATTGGGTGAAACTAAGGAAGTGCCTGTATTAATTGGTATCAAACAAAAGCACAAAGTCCAAAACAAAGAACACAAATCCTAATCTATTTAGTAGAGTCTTTGAGGTTGTGTCTCCTTCCGACCTCATCTCGAGATATCTCATTTGACGTTCAATCTAAAAGAAAATTAATAAATCATGCAAGTGTAAATAAACTCAATAAGTAGATAGTAACTAACACATACAAAATGGAACCAAAGAAGACCCAAGATGCACATGTCATGATAATGTAGTATGTTGATTCCTAAATGACCACGCACGATGTATGGAACCAACACTCACACCCAAACATATATATATATAATTGTATATCTTTAACAAGTCATGCACAACTCTCTTCTCATGTAGACCAAGGTCATGAATGATCATTTTTTTCATGTCAATCAAAGGCCACGAACAACTTTATATGGCCAAAGAAACCACTATACATAGCTTTTTCTCATGACTACATAATATAGTATAACCAAGCCCATGTCAATGCGTTTTAAATTAATGCAACACAAGATAATTCCAAAAAACACAGCACAGTGATTAGAAAAAATTAATATCACAAACCACATACATATCATTAATAATTTCTAAGTATGCTAATTCCCAACTTTAACATACCATCTTTCATATGACATTTCATTGAACATGCCATAAGCATTATAAGGAAAACTATTAGTTATTCATGCTCAACTGCCAAATTCAAGCCATCATTAGGGGTGTAATTTGGGCTGAGTCATGCCCAAGCTTGAATTCCAATGATGTTGAAATTCGCTTTTTTACAGCTCAAACTTGAGAAACCCTATTTACAAATATAATAGGATTATGGTTTAAGTGAACTCGAACCCGATTTTTCATTTTATATTTATTATAATATATTATCTATGTAATATCTAAACAATATTTCTTTATATTTATGTATTTTATGTTATTTATATTTATATTTAAATATACATTTGGCATATTGTAATTATATTATAAATAAAGTATAGTATCGTCATTTATATTTATCTTTTATTCATATCATCTACTTTTACATTAGTTAATTTTCTTCCTTTATCCCCTTTTTTATGTTAAATTTTCTTTTATAAATATTTTTATATTGTTATACTTTTAAAAATCTGTAGTTTAACTATATATTATTATTTTCACTTATATAATTTGTTATTATTATATATTCATAGAAAATTTTAAATTTATTAATCTTAAATAAACTATAAACTCATTAATCTAAAATTTAACCCAAAGTTCAACCCGAACTCGATTTTTTAAAAATAGGATTAAAGTTTAAGCTTTACAAATAAGATTAAGATTAGAGTTAATATTTTATAAATATGGTTAGGATTAGAGTTAATATTTTATAAATAAGGTTAGGGTTAGAGTAGAGGTCAACCTGAGTTTCTTGAGCTCCAGTTGCAACCCTAGCCATGATATCCTCTCGTGGTAGGGAAGTGTTTATATGTTGACCATTCCACGAGAATCGCCTAATAACTTAGATTTCTTTATGCTTTGTCTAACTCATCTCCCTTCACATCCTAAAATGCATCATCCACAAATTATAATAGTGCAATTCACTCCACATGCCCTACAATACGATAAAGAATAGGATTTTATTATCGATTCAAGAAAAATAAATCATCTACTTACTTGAATCGAAATTCTTTCTAAAATCAGCAACCCTAACTTGAACCTCCAAGATTTCGAACTCTTTTAATATGAATCAACGATCAAGGAGTTTTGTGAAAAGTTAAGATCAAGTTGAGGGTTGGAAGAAGAAAGAAAGAGAAGCAAAAGAAAACTAAAGGAGAAAGGAAGTGAAAATTATCGCACTCAGTTGCCCCCACTTTTCAAAAGGGTTTTAGTTAGATACATGGGTTGGACCAAAGCATGGGATGTATAAATATCTACATAGCCCAACTGACATTTGTTTTACCTGAGTTACTAATGTACCACTAATTTTTGTCCCACTCAACTTTACTAATTAAAAATTATCTTAAGGCGTTGCCCCCTTGACCCCACAACCTGACCGAGCAGGTCAAACTCTCTACTTACTTCGCGGGGCTCAAAATTGTCATAGCGTTTTAAATGACGCATCAATCATACACACTTTTATTCCTGATTAATTATATTTTATAAAATAAAACTATTTGATTTATTAATCAGTTTGAAGTCTAATTTAATATCTTAATCATGTATGACATCGTTTATATATAAATGAATAAATTTATAAAATATTATAACATTATAGTGTATAAATAATCACATCTAAGTGTTTTTAATAATTAATTTACATATGATGATATATTATTGAGTAGGTAGACATTTTGATTGAAATTTTTTTATATCATAATCAAATAAAATAAATGAATTGAAAGTCGATTTAACTATAAAACAAAATGGAGTAAATTGAAAGTTAATCTAACTATAAAGTGGGCAACATGGCGTCAACCCTTAATATTTTAATGTGGAGTCAGAGTCCGAAATACTTTTTCTTTTCAATTTTTTTACAAAATTGTTATTCTAATTATATTTAATCTATAAATCAAGTTTTACTAATTTTACGGATGTATATACATTTATTTTATTTTTAAAATGTGGATATATTTTAATCATTTAAAATTGTACTTGATCAGCCTCCGTACAAAAAATTAGAACGCATATATATCAGAGCTTTCGAGATAGCATACAAATTGATATATGTTTACAATATCACGAAATACTATTTAGAATATCCTCCTTCTTTATAAAAAGAAATCCTTTCTTAGTGGCCCACACTTCACGTTTCTAATCAAAAGATATTATCTTCTGTTTCTCCTGATTATGGATTAATATTTGTACATTATTATTATTATTATTATTATTATTATTATTTATTTCTATAATTTTTAATTATTCAACCATGTGCCTTTAATTACCATCTTTAATACCCACATACGTACCTCCATTTATTCCATTGATTACAATTTTACGTAAATTTATGGATCGACATCTACGAAATTAATATTAGAGCCAAAAACAACATCGTATTCATGTCATCTCTAACTTCAGACTGAATCAGAAGCTGTTGCCATCCTGTTGTTACACTTAGCATGTGCGATGTTCATGCTGATATAGATATTTCCAACTGGCATGTATGGGAACGACAAAAGGAGTAGAAAGAAATACTAAAATAAAACTTTTCAAATCAAAATTTTTTAATTTAAAATTTTTTACTTTTGATAATTATTATATTGTTAATCATTTCTTCACATCTTCTTATATAATTATCATAATTTTCAATCATTTCCATACAATTATCTTATGATGCCTTCTTACCTAGACATTCCTAATGGGCAGTCAACGAGTATCACCAAGTCTAAAAAAAATTCAGCAACATTTTCCTATAACCCATAACTATAAGAAGATATATAGAATACAAAACATGTTGTACATGAACATCATAATTCTATTCCAAAAATATAATAATGAGCTCTAATTCACACATTTACATGTTCATATTATAGAGATATAGGTATAGCAAGAGAATCATCATATTCAATCATTATACAATAAGGAAACCCAAAACATCATCATATGTATGTTATATAAACTGTAAACAAGTTCAAAATGCACAAGTAAAGTATATTCATCACAACTGGTGAAACTAAGCAAGTGTCTATATTCATTGGTATTAGACAACAGTACAGAGTCCAAAATAACAAAGAACAAAAGTCCTAATCTTTTGAGTAGAGTCTTTGAGGTGGTGTCTCCTTCCGGCCCCATCTCGAGATATCTCACTTGACTTACGATCTAAAAGAAAAACATAAATCATGTGAGTCTAAACAAACTTAATAAGTAGATAGTAACTAACATATACAAAACGGAACCAAAAAAGACCCAAGATGCATATGTCATGTCAATGATGTATTATGTTGATTCCCAAATGACCATGCACAACATATGGAACCAATACTTACACCAATATATATATATATAACCACATATCTTTAACAGGTCAAGCACAACTCTTTCCTCATGTTGACTAAGGTCATGAACAATTATTTTTTTCATGTCAATCAAGGATCACGAACAACCTTATATAACTAAAGAAATCGCTACACATAACTTTTTCTAATGACTACGTAATATAGTATAACCAAGCTCATGTCTATGTGCTTTAAATTAATGCAACACAAGAGAATTCCAAAAAACATAGCACAATAATCAGAAAAAATTAATATCACAAACCACATACATATCATTAATAATTTCTAAGTATGCTTATTCTTGACTTTAATGTACCATCTTTCATATGACATTTCATTGAATATGTGATAGGCATTGTAAGGAAAACTATTAGTTATTCATGTCTTACTGCCGAATTCAAGCCATCATTAAGGGTGCAACTTGGACTAAGTTGAGCCTGAGCTCAAATTCTAGTGATGTTGAAACTCACTTTTTTACAACCCAAATCCGAGAAACTCGATTTATAAATATGATAGGATTATGGTTTAAATAAACCTAAACCTGATTTTTCATTTTATATTTATGATAAAATATATTATATACATAATATCTAAATAATATTTCTTTATATTTGTGTATTTTATGTTATTTATATTTATATTTGAATACAAATTTGACATATTGTAATTATAGTATAAATAAAGTATATTATTGTCATTTATATTTATATTTTATTTATACCAGCTACTTTTACATCAATTAATTTTCTTCCTTTATCCCCTTTTCTATGTTAAATTTTCTTTTATAAATATTTTTTATTTTGTTATATTTTTTAAAATCTATAGCTTAACTATATATTATTATATTCACTTACATGATTTGTTATTATTATATATTCATAGGAAATTTTAAATATATCACTCTTAAACACAATATAAACTTATTGATCTAAATTTTAACCAAAAGTTCAACTCGAACTCGATTTTTTTAAAAATAGAGCTAGAGTTTATGTTTTACAATTAAGGTTAGGATTAGAGTTAATATTTTATAAATATGGTTAGGATTAGAGTTAATATTTTATAAATAGGGATAGGGTTAGGGTTGAAGTAAACCTGAGTTTCATGAACTCAAGTTGCACCCTCAGCCATGATACCCTCTCGTGGTATTTACTCGAATTGAAATTCTCTCCAAAATAAGCAACCCTGACTTGAACCTTCAAGATTTTGAACTCTTTTAATATGAATGAATGATCAAGGAGTTTTGTGAAAAGTTAAGATCAAGTTGAGGGTTGGAACAAGAAAGAAAGAAAAGGAAAAGAAAACTAAAGGAAAAAGGAAGTGAAAATCATCGCACCCAGTTGCCCTCACTTTTCAAAAAGGTTGTAGCTAGATACATGGGTTGGGCCAAAGCATGAGATGTATAAATAACCACATAGCCCAATTGATGTTTGTTTTACCTAAGTTACTAATGTACCACTAATTTTTCATCCCACCCAGCTTTATTAATTAAAAATTATCTTAAAGCGTTGCCCCCTTGACCTTGCAACTTGACTGGGCAGATCAAACTCTCTACTTACTTTGCAGGACTCAAAATTGTCAGAGCATTTTAAACAACGCATCGATCATATACCTTGAAAGTGACGCTTAATAAATCATACTATAAACAAGTGGTGCAGTCGCACAAACATGCCTATCTATAACTCATAACTCATATCTAATACGTTTATGAATTATGTCTCATACAATCAAATATGTCAAGATCATAATACATGAATGCATGCACTATATGTCCTCGATGTACTGCAACTATATACAATGTATACAATACTTATAGCATTAACTATTAGTTGTATATTCACAAATTACATTATGGTTGAGGAACAGTTATCATAAAATACGTGATCTTAACATAATCATACAACTAAATTATCTATTTTAACTTTATGTTTTTCCTCTTTATCATTACTCATATTATTTTTTATTTTAAAAACTTCTACTCAAAAAAACTTTTTATCTAAAAATTGTATCACTTCTTAATACATAATTTTTAATCTTCCTTTTAGCACCAATAGAATATACTGTATTCGAAATGCATTACAAAATGCACAGAAAGATGATCTAAACAAAAAAAAATTAACTAAATAAAAATATAAATAACTAATAGATAATAATAGGATAGGGCTCTATTTTTATGTAACTAGGTTAATAGAAGCGGAGCCATGTAACATCTTTAAGTTTTAAGATTTTAATCCTTCATGGAAAATCTAATTTATTCATTGTATTTAACAACATTCGTTTATCTAAGAGACTAAGTTTTATTCTAATCAAGTATGTTTATTAGTCACATTTATTGAAAAATATACATATTCATGTATAACTTAAAAAAATACTTAGATCTATTTACACATATATTAGAATACAATAATATTTTATTGAATTATTTATGATATTTTAGACTATTTAGATTTTTAAAATAATTTAAAATTAATATTTAGCATTACATTACTTTATTATGTTGCTTTTCAATAAGACCGTGCATAAGATTTTAATTAGACAAATAAAAAGATTTCTAAGATACTATAAATAATGTTAAATACAACATATAGAGTAGATTTTCTATTAACTATGAAGATTTTAAATATAAAGGAGATTACATGGGAAAAAATATTTCATAGCAGTAGTACCCATGATAATAATAATTAGTGTCACATCATCCTATAGGACATATCCAAATTTTTATATGATTTTTGATAATAGCATTTATTTTGAAAAGAATGCAAGGGTCTTAGAAAAATTGTAGTTAATTATATTGTTATTAGCATCCTTTATTCATAAACGATGGAGGAGGGTTTTTGAGGTTGAATTGAAAAAAAAATCTCAGTTGGGTGGTCTATGTTGTAAAATTGGAGCTACATGTGCACAAAATCAAGGTGGTTACTGGACTATCGTTTTTTTCACCATCTTCCTCATATGGTCAGTCATGGTCAGATCCCGATTGCATGCGGCACATATATCTATTTTTTTATTTTTTTTCAAATTTTTTTTATAAAACTGTTAATCTAAGTGTATTTAACATGTGTATAAATTTTTACTATTTTTAGAGTATTTTAGATATTTATTTTTTATTTTTGAAAACCAATAACATTTTAGGTAATTTTAAATTACTTACCTAAAATGTCACTAGTTTTCAAAAATAAAAAATAAATATATAAAATATTCCAAAAATAGTAAAAATTTATATACATATTAAATAGATATATATTAACAATATTATAAAAAAAATAGGTGTATGCGCTCGGAAGCATGCAGGGCGCATGCAACCGGGGACAGTCATGGTCGTTCGAAAAAGGGAAAGAAGAACCACCACGAATTATCAAGTCAAGATGAGAAGGAAAAAAAAGCATCAACAAACAGATTTGTAATCTGCCATCTTTGTTAATTTTAAGAGATAAATGGTGTGAAAGCTGCAAACTCAGCAGCTGTAACTGCTTCCAAATCCGACATCTATTCATAGATCCATCCTCAATACCGATCTGGTCCACTAGTGGCTCACCATGCAGCGATCCAGGACGTTGCAACATCCAGGTCATTCTTCATTGCATAAAACTCCAACGTCCAACTAAGGATGGTTTCACCAACGATTGTCAAATGGCACTCAAAGCAAACAGATGCGCAATTTTCCAGCAGGCTGAGCGACAAAAACTAATCAACGGCGAAAGTGGCTTCCAAGCAGTGAGCAATACATGATTCAATTTCAACCATCCATTGCGCGCGCCTTAGGCAAAATCTAGAAATTGCGCAGGCAATCCGTTCTCTCCCAAACTTGCTCTCTCACAGATTCAGCCCTTATAAAAAGGAGTCGTGGCAACCTTTCCCAGCAACCAAGGTCTACATCCAATTCTCAATTCCAATTTCAGTTTTCAAGCTCACAAGTTTTTGGAGAAATTTCAAAGAGAAGATCTTCTCCGTGCAAGCTATCTAGATTTGTTTTCTTTCGCTTTATTAATTTAAAAATTTTATTTTCTTTGCTTTTAGTTGGATTTTATTTGCAGTCATTTTTATTGCACTTTAATTCTTAGTTGTAATTTTATATTGGACAATTTAGTTCAATAAATTTTCTTTTCCAAATGATTTAAACTTTATTTGTCTCTATGAATTCGACTATCTCGCCATTATTCTTCACTATAATTAGTTATTAGTTTTAATATGATTCGGTATTAATTAAGATTGGTAATCATGGATTCCTAACGACAAATTTGGCGCAGTTGTATACCAAATTTTGGCGCAGTTGTCGGAGAGGCATATGGAAGTTTGAGTTATTTTATTTTATTTATTTTCTTTCTTTCTTTTTGCTTTTGATTTTATACTACTTTAATTAATTTTTCTATTCATGATTAGTTTAATTGGTTTCTATGTTTACTTGTTATTTAATTTTTTTTAGAATATCTCAGATTTTCACTTGATTTTTTTAAATGAACAATTTTATACTGAATTGGATAAACCACAAGCCTGACTATCTTCTTTCCATCTAATCTCCACCAAATTCATTCCTAAGTCTAACTCCACCATTTCAGAATGAACATCATCCTATGGCCCGAACTCTAATATTTTTCCAAGAACAAGCCCAAAATTTTAAGAAATTTCTGAACTTGAATACAATCAATTTTCAAATATGTACGACCAAGGTTTGGAGAATCTATCTCATTATTCTTGGACAAATTGACAAGCCTAGTCTCAAGAATTTGTTTGCCCATATCCACAAACCACATGGCTACACATGCAAAATTCTTTCTCAATTCCAAAATTCCAATCCATTTTTTAGAAAAACACACATCGGCCACCAGCTCATCCAAAAAATAATTATTCATTTTCTCAAAAGATAATTATTCATTTTCTCAAACTTGTTACCAACTATCTCCTCAATTTGATGAAAAATTCTAATAATTACAGCAGTTAATTTTAACATACTAACATTTCATCTCTAGGCTCGAAAACCATAGCTAACAGAAGTACCTAAGGAGATGGAAGAAAAACAATTCTATACTGAACAAATTGTCACTCCATTAGATCATCTGGATTTTCACAAAATTGAGGAGGATAAAGTTGAATCAAAATCATTCCCACAAGAAAACTCATTGACTGAAGATGAGGATAAAACAGTAATCATGGTTTTGTAAAATGGTAAAATTATAAGTTTGGATGATTTATGCAATATACAATCATACAATGACAGTTACTCTAGCGAAGTTTGAGAAGCGGTTATGGAGAATGATGAAAATTCCATTGAGGATAAGTTAAGGGAGATAACACTCAGAAAATTGAGAATGTTGGGAAAATTTACGAATTTATTAAAGATGTTGTAGAAATGAAAGAGCATGAAAAGATCGAAGAGATCGAAGAGTATACAAATGATAGGTTGGGGGAGCGGAAACACAAGAAAAGATAGTTGTTGAAGATTTAAGCAAATACCAACCTAAAACTATCTTTCCTAATGCTTTAGAAGGTTTACACATCAACAAACAAGAACAAGGTCAAAATGAAGAAATTAGTGAATTGATTCAAGAGGTAAACATTTAAATTCTATCTTTTGAAATTATTGAACATGTTTCAACATGTGACCAAATTTTCAAAGAGTCGAGCTTTAAAAAAAAGAGCCTCGTTTAAGTCCAAAGAAGATCATCCTCTCAATATATGCCAGTCTAATAATTTCAAACCACTTAGTGCGAGAGAGAGAAAATTTTATGTTGAATATCATTGAAGAGTTACTAAGCTTCGATGGACTTCATCACCATGATTACCTCGAAGAATCAAATAATCCCCATCATGGCAAGGTTTTGAGAGAGTAGGAATTGGATGATTTAAATTGCATCGAGTTGCATTATGTCCAACCGAGGAAGGCAACCCAATATTTTCTGCACCCTCATTCTAGGATTTTTTATTCCTATCTTTCATAATTATTTCTATTGTCATCGGAAAAATTTACAAAAAAAAATGAAAAAAGAATAACAAAAAAAAGAAACAACTGAATGATTGTTCTTTTAGTATGACATTTCTAAGGGACTAGCAATGTTCAAGTTAGAGGTATGATAATTGCATTTATTTGAAAAGAATGCAAGGGTTTTAGAAAAAATCCCGACTAATTATATTGTTATTAGGATCCTTTATTCATTAACGATGGAAGGGATTTTTTTTTGGGTTGAATTGAAAAAATCTTTTTTGGGTTGTCTATGTTGTAAAATTGGAGCTGCATGTGAACAAAATCAAGGTAGCTCCTAGACTACCATTTTTTCACAATCTTCCTCATATGGTCGGCCGTGGCCATTCGAAAAAGGGGAAGAAGAACCACCAGAATTATCAAGTCAAGATGAGAAGAAAAAAAGCATCAACAGGAAAATTTGTAATCTGCCCTCTTCGTTAATTTCAAGAGATAAATGGAGTGAAAGCTCCAAACCCGGCAGCTGTAACTGCTTCCAAATCCGATGTCTATTCACAGATCCACCCTCAATATTGATCTGGTCCACTAGTGGCTCACCAAGCAGCGATCGAGGATGTAGCAACATCCAGGTCGTTCTTCATTGCAGAAAACTCCAGCGTCCAAGGCTGGCTTCACCAACGATTGTCGAATGGCACTCAACGCAAACAGATGCACAATTTCCAACAGGCTAAGGGACAAACTAATCAACGGTGAAAGTGGCGTCCAAGTCGTGAGCAATACGTGATTCAATTTCAGTCATCCATTGTGCACAACTTAGGTGAAATTCAAAAATTGCACAAGCAATCTGTTCTCTCCAAAACTTGCTCTCTCACAGATTTAGCCCTTATAAAAAAGGGTCATGGTAACCTTTCCCGGTAGGCAAGCTCTACGTCCGGTTCTCAATTTCAACTTCAGTTTTCAAGCTCACGGTACGAAGAAACTTTGAGGAAGAGGAGATCTTCTTCATGCAAGTTATCCTAATTTGTTTCTTTGCCTTTGTTAATTTTAGATTTTTGTTTTTTTTGCTTTTAGTTGGATTTTATTTATAGTTATTTTTATTGCACTTTAATTTTTAGTTGTAATTTTATATTGGACAATTTAATTTAATAAAATTTCCTTTTTCAAATAATTCAAACTTTTTTTGCGTCTTTTCCTAGATTCGATTCATCTCACTATTTTTCTATGCTATAATTAATTGTTGATTTTAATGTGATTTGTTATTAATTGAGATTGGTGATCATGAGTTCCTAATGACAAACCTATTGTTGTACATCGATTTTACTTCCCGACTATAATATTTTTCTATATTATCTCTGTATTATAATAATTTTAACATCATTTGCTATTATTAACTTATCTATTTTATTTTTATTTTATTATCCTTATCTGCAGTGCCTCGTTGGCTAGACATTCCCAATGATCAATTAATGGGTGTCACATGGCCTTTAGAAGATCCAACAATATCTTGTCAATACTTATAAGGAGGTGACATGGTGTATCAGACTTGTCGAGCCTACTTAACATAGCCTTATTAACAATAATCAATGAATAGTATCATACACATGCATCCCATTTTTATTTGTACAACCTTATAATAAAAAAAATTCTCACATCCTGCCAATAACTATGGCAAATAATCCAGAAGATTATTATACTTATATAATACTCATATACGTGTTCAAAAATTTATATATATAATGTGCCCATCTCAAATAAATCACAGTCAAATTAAATAGGCATATACAGTCATGGTTTAAAAAAGAACTATAGTTAATAAATTATTAAAAGATGTCAAGTCCTAAAATCTACAAGGGTACAACTCTAAGATTGGACTCTCCTTTGGCCCCATCTTGATCTCTCTTTTATGACCTGTCATCTAAAACACAATGGCAAATATACGTGAGTCTGAGCAACTTCAATAAGTGTATAATCATCAATACAAAGTAGAAATCAAATCAACCCTTTAATTCATATATTATAATAATATTTAAGAATACAACTCAAATGACCATGCACCAATGAATTGGATAGATGCAGAAATTGCATGAATGCATTTTGTTATGAACAACTTATTTTCATATTCACTAAGAGTTATGAATAACTTTATTCTCATATCATTATGTTAAATTCATTTTATTCGATCATCTAGTTAGATTAAATGAGATTAATTTTGGATGGGGAGATTGGATAAGAAGAGAGTACTTATATCGTTAAAGTAATATTGGGAATAGAAAAATAAAATTGTTATGTATTAAAAATAAAAATTATATTAAATATTATTTTGAAAAACTTCAATTATAAATCATATCATCTCACCTAATGAGATGATTCGTAATATGATTTTACATCTAAGTTGTATTTGGTATTCCGTAAAATTTTTAAAACTTTTGAATGAAAATTTTTTAGCATAAAAAATTTTTAAATATGAGAAGTGGTATGATATCATAAAGTTAACGACGATAAGTAAAAAAATAAAGTTAAAATTGATATGATAATTGTGGAGAAATGATTGAATAATATAATTATTATATATGAATATATGATGAAATGATTAAAAAATATAATACTTGTGAAGAGTAAAAAGTTCTGGGCACCGTTTATTAAGAAGGGTAAGAGAGAACAAACTTTCCACCTCTCCTTATATATTTTTTAAGAAATTTTAGCTTCTTAACTATCTTATTTTTTCTATGTTTACCCCAATATTTTAATTATTTTATCATACAATTATCTTATTTATTCTCATTTTATCCTTTCCATATCGTCACCTTTACATACTTAAATTACAAAACAATATTTTAGATTGAAAAGTTTATAGATGCCAATGCTAGGCACACCCCTAATTGATAATATGATTTTTTGTATAGATATTGATAATATGATTTGATATCAATAATCATCTAATAAATTTGACTTTTTATACAATTATTAGTATAGGTGTATTTAATCTATAAATTAAGTTTTATCATTTTTGAAAATGTATACATAAAAAATATGCACATATGCATATTTCTAAAAATAATAAAACTTTAGATGTGTTAGTTAACACTTAAAACTTTTCTGGGACGGTTTGAATTTGACAAAAATTACATGATGTTTGTTTAGCCAAAAAAAATACTTTGTATTAATTATACTACCAATTGAAAATTTTCTATTGCAAATTTTTTTTCTATAGTATCAGTATAAAAGACCCAAAGCTAGTCCATTGTTAGGCATGGCTGACAAAAAAATAACTACTTAAATGACATATTTTCTCAAATGCCTTCCTAGTTGAAAAGTTTTATCAAAATATATAAGTTTTACGCATTAATAAATAGTTCCTCAATCTAAAATTTTTAATTGTCTATCACTGTCATATTTTTAAATTATTTTTGTACTTATTATATAAAATATTTTATTTTTCAATTATTTATATACAATTACTCCTGTATCTAACATGTTTATTTTAATTTAATTTTATTTACTTCTTATTATTACTCATGTCATATTGTGTTATTTTTTTATATTTTAAAAACTTTTACGTACCGTCTCCTAAGTACACCCTTAACTCAAATATATATGTTTTAACATTTGTATAAAAGAAATTTTAAGAATAGAAAGAATGTTTTTGCCCAGATCAGCGGCCCGCCATTAAATGCGCATCCGTTTCGATATTGGTTGCCAGCAGACAGCTACTACCAATCACGTTCTACGATACGATCGATGCTCGCACACGAAACCCTACGCCATTTCCACAACTGAAAAAATACAATTCACCTACGCCTCATAAAAGACTATCATTTTATTTAACGGAATCCAAACCGTTCATATAGTGGTTCATTTCATATATGATAATAAAACCAACAATTCTACATAATCTAACGACAACGTTCATCCAATTTTAACTAGTTTTGAAATTTTAAATAAAAACATAAAATAAATTCAAGAATAATATTTTTAAAATCGTATTAAAGGTATGAGAATATAATCAACGGTCTAGATCTTACTTATTCCAAAACAGATGGCAAGTGGCATACACCATAAACAATACAGTCGTATGCACCACAAAGTTTTAAAAAATGTATAAACTGGCTCTTCGCCTCTTCCCACTTTCGCTGTCCAACGCTCTTCGTGCTCTCCGCCTCTCCCCAACTGCTCTAGGGTTTCATTTCGAAATCTCGATTCATCTCTTCGTTTCCTCGCGATGGCAGCTGCTGCTGGATCATCCATGACGATTGCTTCGAGATCCAGGTCGTTTCAGGTATAGAATCTCGGTTTCTCTGCTCACAATGAGCTGCTGACAGTAGACAATTTCATTGATCCAATGGCGTAGATTGCTCAGTCACTGAACTGCAAGTGGAAGTAGGAGGAGTGTTTGTCCTTACTTCGTTCGAGATGAAGAGCTTAACGGATCGTACTGGACCACTCGAAGCGCTGATGTTGCGTTTTTTTTTTTTTTGTTTATCTCACTTCATTAATCATTGCTGCCCATGCAGGTCGTTTTCTCTGTATATAGAAGGATTTGGATGTTAAAAATGGATAATATCGATGATGCGAATAGAAAAATCCGATGAAAGTACGAACTTTGCATTGGACTTACATTAAAAAATGTATAAGTTTTGCTTTTTATATTTGTTTATTACCTTTGGCATTTTACCATACGGTAGATGTGCCAGTTCTTTAGTGGTTAGAGGATGTTGACTGAAATGACTGGTAAGAGAGTACGTTAGGTAGGTTGTCAGGGTTCGGTGACAGTTCCGATCTACCATTGTCCTTTTTTGACTGTTGAGTTTGTCTTGTCATGCTATTGTTCTTTGATTTGATGATTTGGATTCAGATTAGCGTGATTCTTGAGGGACAATGGCGACCTGGTTTTGGGCCATTGGTGGGCCAAAAGTGATTCTAGAGTGATGGTTGCTGTCTGATATCATATGATGAAATGAAATCACGCCGATCATTATAGAGTCAAAAACAGTTTGCTAGAAGTGAAAATTTTTATTCTAAAAAAATTTAGCAGGGGTAATTTAAGAAACTGTCGTTTCTCTCTCTTTTTGTTTTTTGTTTTTCCGGGGTGGGGGGTTGGGTTTGGCGAAGAGATCAAGGGTGCGACAAGAAGTTTATCACCTTTTGGGAGGTCATACTTTTTCAGGCTTAAACAGCGAATGGGTTATAATTTTCTCTACTACTGATTTAAATCGACTTTGGGTTTCGAAAACAGGAATATCTAATAGGCATTTTAATGGATTTTTCTAACTAGTTTTTTAAATAAGCCGGACGTTCCAACTCCTACGATTGATCTTTTGAGTTTTGATAATCTCGAAATTCTCTTTTGGAGTTGGACTGCATTCGGAACTCGTTTTTTATGGTAAGTATTTGCTATGACCTGCATCAATTGATCTAAAATTTACAATTTTGTTTGTTATTGAGATGCTTGGGTCATAATTTTATACTGATTTTTGTAGGATTCTCACAATTAGTGGTACGTTTGAAATTCATTTAGATAATCAGGATAATATTATGATTTACGTTTTGGTCCAACCATCTATTGGTGATTGATTGGATTGGATCACTTGCTGGCCATGTGGAATTTGAAGTTGGACACAGTTTGGGTGGAGCTCTAAGAAAGCCCTATCATAAATTATCTAAGCCATCTGTTGCATTACATTGTCTTCCACTAGAGATTTTGAGATTACGGTTTGCCATGATTCTTTGAAGTTGTGATGTTCCAATACAAGAAACATTTTGGATGATCAGCACCACGTTTATTTTGATTTCAATTATAGTTATTCTTATTGCTAGCAGCTTGGTTTTAAGGTTTAGCTAAACAAATCATTTTATCTTGTTCATTCTTTTTATTGTATATAATCTACTCAATATTAAATCCATGCATACAAGCTGGTTGGGCTTGATCTGGTTATTTTAAGCTTGACTTTGGTTTTTTGGTAAACAAGCTTGATTTGTAATCTTTAGCTCGACTTTTGAGCTGGGTTATCAAGCTTGGCACTTGTTCCCCAGACAAGCTTATAAGTTGCTTGATTGCTAATAGTGCTATGAAGAAGTGACCTTGTGGGCTTTTAATTTAGATATCTGTACTCCAAGGAGAAATATCTGTGCAGCAAATCTTTAAACTATTTTGCCTACTAAATTAGCCTTGAGGATTTTTAATATTTAGGGACTTGGAAAAGCTTTTCCCTAGAAAGCTTATTAATTGCTTGGATTGCTAATAGTGATGTCAAGAAGTGACCTTGCGGGCTTTTAATTTAGATATCTCTATTCCAAGAAGATGTCTGTGCAGCAAATCATTAAACTATTTTACCTACTAAGTTAGCCTTTACGACTTTTAATATTGAGGGACTTGGAAAAGCTTTTCCCAGACGAGCTCATCAATTGCTTGGATTGCTAATAGTGCTATCAAGAAGTGACCTTGCGGGCTTTTAATTTAGATATCTCTATTCCAAGGAGAAATATCTGTGCAGCAAATCATTAAACTATTTTGCCTACTGAATTAGCCTTGAGGACTTTTAATATTTAGGGACTTGGAAAAGCTTTTCCCTAGACGAGCTCATCATTTGCTTGGATTGCTAATAGTGCTATCAAGAAGTGACCTAGCGGGCTTTTAATTTAGATATCTCTATTCCAAGGAGAAATATCTGTGCAGCAAATCATTAAACTATTTTGCCTACTAAATTAGCCTTGAGGATTTTTTATATTTTGGGACTTGGAAAATTCGTACTAAACTAATTTGCAGTTTTTCATTTTTTAATATCCTTTAAAGTGAATAGTTTGTGTATCCTTTTTGTAATGTGAGTGGTCACTTTATGAAATCCACTTCATAGCTTTGATAATCCAAATTATTTAGATTTGTAAATAATGTGGCATGTTTAGAACATGAATGTGCCAATGGGCTATAGCACTAGAAAATTGGAGATGGTTTTCCAGTGTTAAAATCTTTGTTGAATTTATGGTTTTTGCATTTACATAGGACTTGTATTTATTAAAAACCTGTCTGTTCTGTTTATTTCTTGCTTGCTTTCTGTGCCTTTATAGTCACGTCACATTTTTTGTGTTTGGTATATAACAGATAGATTGCAGATGTTCATTGTTTTATTTAACCTATTGAAGAGATCTTTAGATGTTGTATGGGGGATCATCTTCATCATGCATCAAGCTAAAAGTGATGGTCATGAGATAGTGATTAGGTATCCTAATAACAACAGGACATCTTTTTCCTCAAATCTTCACTGATAAGAAAAAAATAAACATGGAAAGCAAGGATTCGACCAAAAAATGAACAATAATAGGATGGATAGGTTTTTTTATATGAAAAATATATGAAGTAATGATTGAAATCATAGGTAATAATAAATTTTTAAAAATGATTATTAGCCTATCTATGCATAGAATTAGAGTGCCCATGATTAATGAGCATTTGAACTCTTTTAATCAATACATTTATGTTAGGTTGCCACACTCAAGATAGTATTGGCTGTTGGTAGATTAGTTATATGTTGCATTAATCGAAGTGTTTATGATGCAGGAGCACTTGAAGTCTTTTTAATCTAATCAGGCCCAAACAGTCCATGAGTCAATCCAATAAAAGTTTTGCATTGGGAAGTAACAAAACTTATGGATGAAAAGTTTTGGTGTAAAAAGTTTTTAAAACGGGAGAAAATTATGTGATATGATAGAGGTAATAATGAGAAGTAAAGATAATAAAGTTAAAATAAATAGATCGGTTGTAAGGGTAGTTGTGTAGAAACGATTGAAAAGTAGGACTGTTGTATAAGAAGATATAAAGAAATAATTAAAAAATAGGTAGTTGTAGAGAGTGAAAAGTTTTATATTGAAAAGTTTTTGATATAGCCAAACATGCCCTTAGCATAAGAAGAGCTTTAAACATGTCAGAACCTTTTTTGGTTGTTTTTAAGGCAATGAGTATCATATCTATAGAAAGATTTTGTTTCTTTAATTGTTTATCTTTCTTCATTGCATTCCTTTGGTTGCTTGTTCAACTTCCCTTTGCTACATTCTCCACTAACTAAACATGCCTGCAAGTAAAAAAATTATCTAAATGTCATTCTCTAGGACACCCTTAGATGGATCCAAGGACGCAAACTATAGAGTATGATACCCTTTGACAAAGAAAGGGTCCTCAGTAATCATAGCTCATTACTTACTACCTCTTCTCAGTATCATGCTAGAGTTCCTGGACAAATTTACCCACAGAGGCTATTATTTGAGATGCCACGTGCTGACATTCATGGCTAAAACTACATCATTATGTATGATTTAATTTTTTTTTTAAATAAAGCTTCATTGAAAATATCCTTGGAATCACTATAAACGTAAAACCTGATCTCTCTACAAGAGAAGAGATGGAAGCTTAGTGTCACCCACCTTAATAAGATTTCTTATTCCATTCATTGGCTGCTCCATTATCAAGCGAGTCTGAAAATATGTTGTAAGTTAAAGACATGAGAGTTGACAACAAAACATGTAACAATTAATATGATCAGATTCATTACTAGAGGCAAAATTCAATATTGTTTGTGTTCATCAGTACTATTGTAGATGTGATAAGTGTTGTTAGTTGTTAGGATGGTGAACACCATATAATTTCCCTCCTTGATGAACATCATTGTGGCTAATTTGATTTATGTTGTCTACGCTATGAGAACATGTCTCAATTAAATGCCTAGATAGAAGTTTGCAATTGTGGTTGTTTGGAAACTCTCCTTTTCCTTGTGTCACTGGTGAAGCCCACAGAATTCCACATTAAATGCATAGTGACAATGATCTTGGATGTTTAATCTGTTGCTCATCAATCAAGGAAAGTGCCTTAGAGGGAGAGGGACAAATTTGTCAAATTGGTACATACTATCTTGCATGCATTGAGTTTGGATGCAATTGAATGATATATTACAGCCTCACGCACTATCGTGTGGTTGCTTTGGGACCTAACCTGCATCATGTGTTATCCATAGCTTGGCAAGGGGAGCTAGATATTTAAGCATATGATAGTGGTATGGTGGGCTGTGTGATATCCTGTGGTTGTAATATCCTGTTTATGGGAAAGCTCTTGGAACATGAAATTCACTTGACGAAAAGCCTTGTTGGGGCAAAAATTGTGAGACTGAATGAGTAGACAAAATCTCAGATGTGGAGGGCTTGGGTGTGTCAGGAAAATGCTGGAGGAAAATCAGGTTACTAGATTTTGTATGAGTTGGCTCACTTACCTGCTGTGAATCCATACCTTGAACAAACCTATTCAAAGTAATTGATAGATTTGTGCAGCAGATGTGTTGCTATATTTTGTTTCATCTGACGAGGTGATTGGATGTTACTTTTCATGGAATGGCACAATGTTTGACACATCTAACTGGTGATTTCATGCTTTAGGAGTTTGACACAAGTCTTTAACAGATTAATGATTGGAGCTTCTGCCAACTATTGAGCAGGTAGCACCTACAATGGCTACTCTGAAGCCGGTCTCCTTTTCTGTTCAGAAGAGAAGTTTTCCATCAATCCGTCTGCAGTCAGCTCCAATGCGCTTCCGTGTTTCTTGTTCTGTATGATTCTGCTGTTCCTTTTAGTTCCTATTACAGCTTAGCACTTTCTTGAATCCTGCATGTATAGCATGATGACGTCAGGAGGTTGAAACTAACTAGATCGTCTGAGTTCACTATTTCCTTGTACCCATGGCTGAGGACATCTCCTTTCCTCTGGTGCTGCCTTTAGTTTATCGAAACATAATATATTTTGTGATGCTCTATTTGATATGAAGTCAGTACTCAGTATACTTACCAGGTTGTTCTCATCGAGCTAAAATAGATTTGCATTCATGCATGCCTGCTTGGAGGATGCTAGTTGAAATTGATTTCCCCATTATATTTTAATCAGACTAACGAAGGCTTTATACTATTCCTTTGACAGGCCAAGCCAGAGACTTTAAATAAGGTCTCTGAGATTGTGAGGAAACAGTTGGCACTCCCAGATGATTCTCCTGTCACTGGAGAATCAAAGTTCGCTCAGCTTGGTGCTGATTCTCTTGATACGGTACATGCAAGTTATCCTCTTTCCTCTTTTATTTAAAAGTGCTGTTGTACCCTTTTTTCAGTTGAAAAACATCATATTTGCTCGGTCTCAGGGAAGGAAAACAGAACGGATCTCTGTTGTTAACTAGAATAGCAATGTTTGTTAGTTTTGATAAAAATATAATTATGTACATTTTGCAGCTATTCAAAATCAATGGCAATGACCTCCACCTATTCCTCGAAACTGACTCCATGGGGGCAATTCTCTTTTATAACATCAAACACGAATTTCTGTCTACTGAAAATTCAGTAATCATCATACACAGCTTCTTATCTAGATTGGCACCCATTTATTTATGGAGGTATGATCCCATGGGGCCAGCTGCACGGGGTGCTCCTTTTTAATTTTTTTAATAAACATGTAAAGTTGAGTGTATTTAATCTGTAAATTAAAATTTACCATTTTTGGATTTCTAAGTATTTTCATTTTTAAACATAATGATTTTTTTGTAATTTTTTGCAAAAATAGTAAAACTTAGTTTATAGATTAAATGTATTTAACTTTAATGTTTATAACAAAATAAATAAAAAAATTTAAAAAGGCCCCATGGCTGGCTGAATGGGATCATGGGGATCATGCCTCTTATTTATGATTCAGACAATTTATCGGCAACAATTTTGATTTCCTATACATCTTATAAAGAGAGGGAATTCCTTTTTGGGTCTGCAGAGTCAAAAAAATTGAAAAAAACAGTAAAAGGAAGGAAGCAATGTCTGAGTAATTAAGCTGAATTGCTTTCTTTTCAACCAATTCCTCATGCAAATTTTTTTTTTTTTTCCTGGGGATAATAATGCTTCATGGAAATTTGTTTACATTGATTTCGTTACTGTCTTTTCTCTTGCTAAGGTGGAGATCGTAATGGCAATTGAGGAGGCATTTGGAGTAAGTGTAGAAGAAGAGAATGCTCAGAGCATTACAACAGTGCAGGACGCAGCTGATCTAGTTGAGAAGCTCGTCGAAAAGAAAGAGTCTTAGTAGGGAAATGGATCAAACTATCCATGGTGGGAGGTATTTTGATTGAGGGTTTAAAGTACTAGGGTTCCCTTAGGTAGCTTAGCTGCTTCTGTTGCTGTCTGTTACATGGTGTAATGCTTGCTGCCTGTTGCGACTGGCTGCATTTTCCCTTGCATGCTGTTATCATCTTAGAAGATCCATAACTCCGCATCTATTATGTATTTTTCATAATGATTCTTGTCATGTTGTTTAGGCTACTTTTATTGAGAATCAAAAGTGATATGGAGGTTGCAACGGGCGTTTTTTGATGTTCTAGGATTACACCACCATTTGCCTTTCATAACTCTGCATCTATTGTGTATTCTTCACAATCATTCTTCCATGTAGTCCCCTTCGTTTTTAATATATTGATGAAGGATAGAAAATTCACTTCATTGGTCATTTTTAGCTAAGAGACCAAGTTTTATCAAAATCAAAGATTTCTATGTGCCACATTTGCTTAAAAGTATATACATTGGAAAAGTACTTAAATTCATTCACTTACGCATTAAAATAGAGTAATACTTTATAAAATTATTTATGTACGTGAGAATTATGTTCGAGATGGCTTAAATGTTGAAAATACAACTGTATTTAACATTAAATCATTTTAGAATATTAATTTTATATACATTTGTAGATGAGACTTTTTTTTGATGAGTTTTTTGTTTGTTTGTTTTTTTTTTTTTTTTGATGAGGTAGATGAGACTTGTATGCAATAATACTACACAAATAATAGGATTTTCATAAAAATATAAACGATGCTAAATGAAATAGACGAAATGATTTTTTTCATTTATCATCAAGGGTGTAAAAATGGATGTGGTTACATTGAAGGGTGGTTTAACAGAAGCATAGCCCAATTTCAACTTTTTAAGTGCTATTAGCAGTCCGCGTATGGCTGCTTAATTTTATTTTGCATAGGCACAGACAGAGTCGAAGCCACGGAATGCTTCACAAAAGTTTTTACAATGGAGTAGTGCATGCGGATATGTCTACCAGATTTTCCACTACACATTTACAATGGAGTAGAAATTCCAATAGTCACCATTGGTCACAATGTCAAATGAGGATGTCGCACATGTTTATAAAGATTTTATTGACCGAAAAGTTTTTTTTTTTTTTTTTTTTTGTAATTTTAAGGTTCTTTTATATTTTCTACTACAATATTAGGAAATGAAAATGTGAAATTATTTATCACAGAAATTTTTAAAATTTGCAGTACATGAGATTGTCTATTTAATGTAACAAATATTTTTAAGGGTATGTTTTTAGGAAGTGATAAAACTTTTAAAGAAAAGTTTTTAATGTAAAAATTTTTGAAATTGAATAAATAGATGTAATATGATAAGAATAATAACGAATATTAAAGAGAATAAAATTAAAATAGTAAGATTAGTTATATGAGTAATTGTGTATAAATGATTGAAAAGTAAGACAATTGCATGAAAATGGTGAAAAATAAATTAAAAATAAGATAGTTGTGAATAGTGAAATGTTTTAGATTCAGAAGTTTGGGTTAAAAGTTTTAATGATAGCCAAACATTTAAAATAAAAACTTATATTCCACAAAGTATTTTCCTATATTTTTATTGTGTTATTAGAAAATTAATTTTCAAAATTATTTATCATGAACATTCCAAATTTTGATAAACATAAAATTAATTAATTTAATAGAGGAATATTTTTAAAATAATTTTTGTATAATATGCAAAAAGTATGTTAAAGCGATCATTTCATATTTATTATTAAAAATACATTTACATATTTTATTATTTAATAATATATTTACAATAGGGATAATGGTTGAAAAAACAAATTCAATTGTCATCTAATTGCATTTTGTAATTTCCTAACAATTGCAACTTCATGCAAACATTGCAAAGTGATTTGCAATTTTGTCAAACTAAAGGATAAACATGTTGATGAATGATCTTGTTAGCCTAGCTAAGCAAATGTTTTATTAAACTCACCTCAAAAAATCTATTAAAATTTTTTTTTTTTTTGCTTTTTTCTCATATACCAATTTTTACCATTTTTGGATGCTTTTAAATATTTTTTATTTTTAAACACAATATTTTTGGTAATTTCTAAGTAAAAAAATTATGAAAATGCCACTATGTTTTAAAATAAAAAATACTTAAAAGCATCAAAAAATGGTCAAAATTGACTTATGGGTTAAATACACATAACTTTACTTGTTTATAAAAAAATAAAAAATACTAAATAGGTTTTTTGGCTGGCTGCACCCAATCACCTCTCATTAAACATATAAACTAAGTTTTGAAATAAATTGGCTTTTTGATATGAAAGAAAATAATTAAAGAATAAAATAACTAAAGCAAATATGCAGGATAGAATATCTTTTTTGTTGGGCCAAATAAAGCCCCGGAAAAGTTCCTTCTTAAGAAGATTTTTTTTTTCCGATTAGTAAGAAGAATTTATTAGGCAGAAGTTATTTCACAAAAATAACACGATGAGAAATTACAGAATATCAAAGCTTTTGTCTTGTGTATGAAGTAACACAGGTAAGAGTAGAGAAGTGATACTGCTAATTCCGACTATGTAAATAGCTCACTTAGCCTACCTTTAAAACCATTGAAATTACTTTTTCCGTGGAATTAGCTCAAAATCTTGGAAGTATTAGATGTGTTCCCTCATTCAGAATATCAAAAGTTCCAACTCATGGACATAGACCAACAATATTTGTAATTAGAGGGACAAAAAAAAATCAATGAAATTAGGTTCAAAACATGAATATGTTACAGACTTTCCGTCATATGAGAGGTCAAATCTTCATATATCATGGATGCACAGTTGCTACCCGTTCCCTGTCAAGGCACAATTGGAAATAGGAGAAGGGTGTTGAGAGGAGGAAAAGTGGAATTGGAAAACAGAGGGAGAATGGAGACGGGAGAAAATGATAATGGATAGTGAGTGGAAATAAAATAAGTAGGATTTTAAGAGAAAAATATTAGGTGTAACGAGTAACAATCTGTAACAATAGGCAAAAAACAAAGATAACAGTGGTTAATATATCATATTATATGTGGAAGCGCACAGCGTAGTGGGTGCACAGTCCCGGCCTGGTGTTAGTCTCGGATTTGACCTTAGGGGAGCATTTCGTCTCTCATTTGCTAGGAGAGAGGCATCTCATGCAAGATTCAAGTATCAGTATTATACACTGAGCAAAAATTGGAAAAATTAATTGACATGATTGATTGAGTTACAAAAAAAGAGATCTTATTGAAAATACGTTTCCATAAAAACAAAGAAAAAAAATGATAGTAATCACATTACATTACTAGGTTACTAATAAGAGGCCTGGAAAAGATGGAAGAAAGGGGTTAGAAAATTTTTCCGCACTTTCCACTGTTTCAGTACTATAACACAGGCCTCAAAAGGAAAGTTATGGTCCCATCACTAGAATGCAGCATCCCTGCCTTCCAAGTTCTCCGTGACTTCTATTATAAACCATAGAGGAAAAGTGGGAGATGCAACCGCGATCAAGAACGAGGGAGAATAAAAGAAACAGCACTTTCGTATGTTGAGTTACCTGGAAAAGTTTGTGCAGAACTGTTAAAGTTAAAACCATTAAACACTGGAGTTTTAAGAGAGTGTCTAAAAGCCATTGAAACTTAATTTTCGAAATTTACAAGTTACTAGTACTCCTCACTGACTTTCCTAAGTTTTTTAGAGGATGCTTTAGGACTCCATGAGAAGAATTTGCTGCAATCATGCTTCACTACATCAAGATTTAGATTTAAAGTTACAACAAATAGCCATGCAGACAATACGTGTTTTCTTGTATTTCTAAAGAATTTAAAATACATTCAGTTGAACAGACGATGTAAAGTGGAAACAATGAGGATCTGAAAATATACCCAAGAACGTTAGACTAGGACTGGTTGTTAAGTCCACCATAGACAGATCCATTTTATTTCTTAGCAGGATAAAAGAGCAAAGAAGATGGCTCTGAATATCAGATATGCCTTTATCATATCAGCATCAGACCATATTGGCCAATATCAGACTTTTTTTTAGGACAAACAACATAAACAAAATATCCAAAAAAAAAAAAAAAAGTGAAAATGCAACTATGTATGTCATCTTCAGGCACGTACACATATGTTCGATACTTCCATTCTCTATCTAAAGAGGCAGATATGAAATAAAAGAAGCCGTGCATTTTCAAGATACCACTCAATACACCCTAGTATCATGTGTTGGACATGGCGCCTGTATGATATGGCTATATTGTACCAGCATCAGCCAATGTTCAAAACCATGGTCCAGAATGCTCATCCCATTTGCTGGAAACATGAAATCAGTTGAAGACTTTATCATTGATAGAAAAAATTGTTACAACTCATAATTAAAAAATAAACAAAAGAAAAGACGAAGAAATAAGTGGCAAAGGAAATGCATAAACCAGAAAATGAGCATAAATCATCCTTTCATTTTCTTCACCCACTTAAGAGAAGTCTCTAGTGCGGAATACGCTGCAACATCCGTCAAGCTCTTACTCTGAATTGCATACTCAAAAGCCTCGTAGGCTTCAGCTATCTTATCATCTCTACAAAGAGACCTCACATATGATGCATAAGCAGCTGCCTCAAGCTTCATCCCTTCTGACTTCATCATGTCATATAATTCTGTCCCTCTATCCAAATGCTTCCCCTTAGACAAACCATGAAGCAACGTATTGTATGTACATGAATTTGGACTGCAACCTTTCTCTTGCATCTCTTTAAGAAGTGCCACCGCCCCTAAAGCATTCCCCTTTCTACACATTCCATTCATCAGTGATGTGTATGTAACAGCATCAGGGAAATGCCCCATTTCAACCATCATATCCAACAAATTTCGTGCTTCCTCCACTCTTCCAACTTTGGAAAGTGCAAAGATAAGTGTATTGAAAGTCACAAGATCTGGCTCAACTCCTTCCTCTTTCATTGCTTTGTAGACACCCATTGTCTCACTAAAACGGTCCAACATACAGTAACCCTTCATGATAGTGTTGTAAAGATAACAATCAGGTTTGAAGCCTGCATCTTTGAGTACCCCAAGAAGTCGTGTTGCTTCACGGAGATCCTTTTTATTGCAGACAACATCAATTAGGATAGTATATGTTACAAGATCAGGTTTGACAACATTCTGCATTTCTTTGATGAATTCATAGACTGTGCTCAAAGAATGAGTCTTACAGAGGCGGCGAACAACAAAATTAAAAGTGAAAGCATCAGGTGGAATATATTTCACAGATAATTCTTTAAGCAATTCACAAGCATCATCTTCACGGGCAAGGGAGCAGAGAGAGCGCATAACAATATCCAAAGATGCATTGTTGGGAGGAACCCCATCGTCAACCATTAGCTCAAGTACCTTATTAATAGTTGAGATTTCACCTTGGCAGGACTGAGTAAGAAGGATATGGTAGGTGGAGTGGCTTGGGAAAAATGACGGGATTTTGTGTTTCATATGATGGAGGAAGGAGACAGAGTCCTGGAGAGTGCCAACGTTACAGAAGGATTGAAGGAGAGTATTAAGGGAACTGTGAGGGAGAGGAACTTGGGAAAAGGAGAGGAAGGAGTCAAAGGTTTTCTTCGCATCAGAGAGATTGGGAGATTTGAAGACAACAGGAGTAAGACTTGAGGATAGAATTCTCTTTGATGAGGGTTTTTTGGATGGGCCTGCCTTGGATTTATGAGGAACAGGATTGCGAGATTGTTGAGGAAGGGAAGTAGAGGGTTTGATGAGAGCAAGAGGAAGTTTGGAAGACCTCATGGATGGTGGAATTTTCCCCATCTTGTCCTTTAACCCTTGTGATATTCTGCAAAGTTCAAAGCCAAAGAGATATCGTGAGAAATAAAGACAAAACAGTAATTCATATAAAGAGCATAATGCAACAAAGAGCAACTTTGAATATATAGATTGATAGGCCTCCATTTGAAAATGAAGGAATTCCATCCCCTTTTTTCTACACATTTTAATATATTTGGCATCTTAACTACCTATTAACCCTACTTTTTAGTATCACTCACATTTTGGATCATAATTTCTTTTACTTTCATGTAATCTCTATCACATCACATCATTTCTTTCAACTCACTGTTTCTTCTCCTTTCAACCGCTTTAATAAAAAAGTCAACCTATTTTCTTTATTTACTTTATTCTTAATTATTATCATCAATCACATCACATTATTCCATCTTTTCCCTCATTTTTCATATACCCTTTTCTCTCACCTCTTTTCTGATTCTCAAAAAAAGCTAAGCATACAATTCTTATCAGAACAGGTAGCTGCTTGAGGTCAACCCAATCTTAAACCCTATTTGTAAGCCAAATTATAAACCTATTGCTAAAAATAACAATGTAAATCCTAAAATTTTGAATTGGCTTCGGTTGGCAATTCTGGTTGATAGTTCAAAACTTCAAATTATTAGAAAACAAGTGACAAATCACTTGTTCCACTATAACTTAATCGCAACCTTTTAATCAACAATGATAATCGCTCCAGTAAACGAATCAACTCTCTAGTTTGAGTATTTAAAAGGAAGCTACTTACAAGAGCTTTGAATGGGAAGCAAGACTAAACATTTTCAACAAACACTGTTAACTTCAACAAATTACAGCATAAACTCCACAAGCAAGAACAAGAATGGGCAAGAAGCATAAGGGAAATTTTCACTGAAGAGTTTTACACAATACAAATATTGTAGTTTGTGCTTCCCTATTTCTACCAAATACTGCTACTTCTGCAACCTTGTACATCCAAAATCCTAAATCCAACACATCATCTCATCCAAGTTCCAACAGTCAACATTTGACATAACATTCAACAGGTTTTTAAAGCAATGGATTACCAACAGCAAAGGAGAAGAGAGATGTTGCTAGGTTGAACATCAATGACCAGAAAATGCTGGCTTTTGTGGGACGCTGAACAGGAAGGACAAGAAAGTGTGGCAGCAGTAGCAAAGCAAGCAGGGGTTTTGGCTAGGGGTGTAAATCAGGTTGGCTTGACTCAGCTTTGGGTATTCTTAGCTCCAACCATATTTGTAAAATCTCAACCCAACCCAACCTTAACTAACCCTGTTTTTCAAACCCCAACCCAACCTTAAGCTAACACCCCTTAAAGGCACCATAGAAATTGATTTGTTGGTTGGAAACTAGGTTAATAGACCAATCAAATTATTGAAAAGCAAGCATATTCAAGGTGAAAGTAGTTTAGTTACAATACGAAAAGCTTATAGGAAAATTCCTATTATACCATAACATTTGCCTCTAATTCCTAATATACCTACAATGTTTAACAAATTCTTCTAATACCCATAACATTTCATCTTAAATTTCTATTATACCTATACAGTCAAAACAGCTGGCATATACTTTTATCAAAAAAAAAAAGGGCCGTTATATACCCTATTAAAAAGACGATTTTACCAATTTGAAATTTCCTTAATTGAAATGAGACAACTCTAATATAATACTTGAATCGTTTGATGTTACAAATAAATGATTTACCAACATCAATTGAGTCATATTAGGATTGAATTGTTTCAATTAAGAAAGTTTGGAGGGGGAAATTATCTTTTCAATAGTGGTAGTTAATGACTATTTTGGCAACATGGGTATGACAAGAATTTAGAATGCAATTTTATGGGTATAAGAGAAATTTTTGAAATCTTATGAGTATATTAGGAATTAGGAACAAATGTTGTGGACATAACCACGTCAGAGGAATTTTCCCAAAAATTATCCTTGTCAAACAGAAATGTTAATTTAAAACAAAGAAGAATAAAAAAAACATAAGCATGAAACATTCACAGCAACAGTTGCAACAATTTCTACATATAATGACCTAAGCGTTTTATACACACGCATGATTCGTTCATGACAACGATTATACCAAAATTAACATCACGAAGATTAGTGTTATGGACAATAAAAGCAAGAAATCCTACCTAATAGGCAATGTTTTGATAAATAACCATTTCCGTCAAATATCTATCAAAATTCATAAAATGAAAAATAAAAGAAAGAGATCATACATAAATTACAGTCAATTCACGCAGGAGTAGTGGGTACATGTGCCGGAGATAAACATTTTGGACCCGGAGCTAAGGAAGAGCATCAGAGGGGGAAGAAGAAGGAACAGGGGAAGAGAAACTGATGCGGAGATGAACAGGGAAAAAAGAGGAGGAAGGATAAAAAAGAAAAAAGAGAAGCCAAGGAGGGAGGGCGAGAGAGAGGCGGAGACACAGGCAGACGGGCCAGCAGCTGCGGGACGGTGCGGGAAGAAGTGGGCGATCGAGAGTAGAGGAGGGTGGCCGGAGATGAAAAAGAGATGTAAAGGCACTTAGGCAGATTGGGACGCCGATCAGTGAGAGCTTGAAGGGAAAAGTGAGAGTGTGAGAGGGAGAAAGCTGGAGATGGCAGCTCAATCTCGCCGCAGCAGCGGCGGCGGCGGCGGCGGCGGCGAAGACAGAAGCCCAAGGGGAGCGCGAGGACTAAGGAGTCCGGAGACTCTTTTTCGGCCGCCCCAAAATGGCTCGAGAGGTGGTTTATGCGAGTGAGCTAACGGTGTAGGGCGCGAAGAGACAGCCGCATTACGAGTGTTCATGGACTGTTCGTCTGTTCCTGCGGTCACAAACTATCGTGCGATGACAGTTTATGGACTGCTGTAATCAACGTCCTGAACAGTTCGGATTTGGCTGTTTGGGTAAAAGTATTTGTGTTTTTATTTCTCTTTTGGATTCGTCATCCGTCTGTTGCCTAATCGTCTAACGTGGATATGATTTTTTTTAAAAAAAATGTTTCAATGCAAATTTTAATGCATTGTAAATTTTATTTTTACATTTTTTATACAACTGTTAATCTATTTATATTTAATTTATAAATCAAATTTTATCATTTTTAGGGATATATATATTTTTTGATTTTTTTAACAATGAGGGTTTTAGCCATTTTTAAATGACTAAAATACCTCTGTTTTTTTAAAAATTAAAAATTATATATACATCTTCAAAAAATGATAAAACTTAATGTATAAGTTAAATACACTTACATTAACGATTTTATAAAAAGATTTTCAAGAATTTTTTTTAAATAATGGTTTTTGTACCCTAATGCATTAAAACATTGCCGTAAAAGAAACCGAACCCTTTTGTGTAATAGAAAAAAAGAACTCTTTTGTCAATTAGGGAACAATCTAGGGGTATAACATGCAATATAAGTAAGTAGTGATTCCGACTTTAGAGTGTTGGCAGGGATATAAATCTTCGTTGTAATCCAATCTAATAAAAAAAGGGCATGTTTTCAGTAAGATCAGCTTATGAAATGGTGAGAAAAATGGATATGGTGGCAGATGGAGCATGGAGACAAACCCAGTCAGATATTCAAGAGGTTCTTAAGAAGAAGCTGTGGAAATTGGGAATCCCAAGGAAAGTGAAATTGTTTGGATGGAGTATGGTGCGGAATTTCATTCCTACCAAAACTAACTTGACTAGAAGAGGTATTCAGGTTGACTTGAGATGCATGTTATGTAGAGAGAAAGGATCATCGGAAAATGCAGCCCATGCTTTTGGGAATTGCAAAAATTTGAATATTGTTTTCAGAAATGAAGCTTTTGTGAAGATTAGAGATGAGATGATCAGTGATCCTGGGCAAATTCTGAAAATTTTTCTGAGGCAAAATGACTGTCAGAACTACACTCTATATATTTTCATGCTGGAAGATTTGGGGAGTTAGAAATAGAATATGGATGGAGGGTGAACCGGCAAACTTGGATGAGGTGTATAACTGGTGTGTTATTTATTTACACTTTTACTCATCTGTAAATTCTCTGAATGATGGTAGGTTATGCATTGAGGAAAGCCCTTCAAGGTGGTCTCGGCCAGCACATGGGTTTCTAAAAAATTAATGTAGATGCTGCAACAGGCTCTCAAAAGACTAGAGGTGGTGCAGCCATATGCAGAAATTGAGAAGGTAGTTTCATCGCTGCTAGGTGCTGGACAGATAGGGGCATCTGTGATCCCTTGATGATGGAACCAAGGGCTGTTATTCTTGGCCTTTCCTGGGCTGTGGAAGCTGGTTGGAGAAAAGTTAAGCTGAAAAGTGATTCATTTATCCTCATTAACAGCTTATCAGGGGAGAGATATGTCGACTCCCCATTGAAGCATTACATATTAGAAATGAGATGATTAAGTGAGCAGTTTGATCAGATATCTTTCAAACATATTTTGAGAACAGCAAACCAAGTCGGCCATACTTTGGCAAAGGCAGCATCAGTGGACTCAGGACTAAACCATTGCTGGTGGGAAACTCCACCACAGAATATTATTAACTTCTTGTATAGTGATAATTCTTTTGATGATTCTTTTTGTAACAGCAATCTAGGGAATCCCTTCCAACCACAATCGTCTGCGTTCTCTGTTGATGAGGCAGGACGTTGATTCCTTTTGTATCTCTTGTTTTGTTTTGTATACTAAGATTTTACATCTCGAAAAAAAAAAAGGACAGATCCTTTCGCGAACCAGGAATAGCCTAGTGATATGAATTTAGTGTGCATGCGTACGATCCTACGTCGAGTCCGAAGTGTCTCCTTTAAAATTGTAATGATGGAGTCCAATTATTTAAAGAGTTCTACTTTTCTGTCTTATAAAATTCATTTATAATAATTTTGTTTACTTTTTTCTTTATACATTTGTTTATTTAAGTGTATTTAACATATAAACTAAGTTTTACCATTTTTAGATATGTGTATTTATTTTTTGTATTTAAAATACTCATATCTTTAAAAATCTAAAAAAATATATACACATATCTAAAAATGACAAAACTTAGTTTGTATATTAAATACACTTAGATGAACAAATGTACAAAGAAAAAATAAATAAAAGTTTTTATGAATGAATTTTTTATAATTTTTTAAGATAAATATGTATGTCCAAAAATAAAAAAGGTTAGTTTATAGATTATATACATATAGATTAATAGTTTTATAAAAAAAAAATTAAAAATTTTAAAAACATGTTTTTTGAATTAGTCTGAAATGGCCTCTTTCTTTATCGGTCTAAAATAATCATAAGCCTATAAAGCCTACTTTTACATAAAGGGTTAAAGTACCTATTCACAAGTTGAATAGGATGATGATATACAAGGATAAAATAAAATATTTCATTTTCGAAATATTTTTCTAAATTTAAAAAATAATAATTTACTTTTTTCCTTCCTACATACCATTTTTCTTAAGAGAGATGACCTCATGTGTTCGGCCATAGAATTCTTTTTTTATTTTTTGTTATTTTTTTTATAAATATATAAAGCAAGGTATGATTAATTTACAAACCAAGTTTTACTATTTTAGGAAGTTTTTAAATATTTTTTATTTTTAAACATAATTCGTAATTTTTAAGTCAAAAAATTACAAAAACAACACTATGTTTAAAAATAAAGAATATTTAAAAGCATCTAAATATGTTAAAACTTGATTTTTAGATTAAATAAGCCTAGCTAAAAATGAAAATAAATTAAAAATAAAATTTTTGACCGGACACATGGGAGCAGCCATGAATTCAGCGCACTGGAGTACCTCTCTTTTCTTAATTCACAAGCTTTTCCCAGCTTTTGTATATATACTATGATGTATGTTAGGCTAAAATACATCCTTCATTTATTTTATTTTATTTTTACTTTTGTTTGATTTTTCTTCATAAATATGTTTTTCTAATTGTATTTAATCTATATATCAAGTTTTGTTATTTTATAATAATTTTATATTTTTATTTTTTATTTTTCAAAAATTAATTTTTAAGGGTGAAACATGACTTAAATGCCCCTAAAATGGATATTTTTTAAAAATCAAAATAAATATGTAAAAGTATTATAAAATAGCAAAATTGGATCTATAGATTAAATACAATTTATGAAGAAAAAATAAATAAAAGTAAAATAAAATAAATGAATGATGTATTTTAGCCTAAAATACATCATGGTGTATATAATCATGCTCTTATAAAATTGGTCAATTCCATTACATCCTAGAATATCTAATAAGGATTTTCATTCACACATATATTATAATATAATAATACCCTCAAGTGATTCTTAATTTTGGAAAAGATATAATGTATGGATTAATATGGTTTTTGATATCCTAGAAAAACAAATAGTATTAAGTACAATGTAAATTAAATGTATAATGTATGAATTACATTTGATAAAATTATGAAAATAATGCCCAAACTGGACAGTTCTATTGAAGTAAATTGGTATGACTAGATATATAAAAGCTGGACTATATAAATAATTTTGATTGATATAATTTTTTGTATTTAAATAAAATAAGTAATGTTAAATCCAATAAATAAATTGTATTTAATAAAATGATCAACATGGGGAACAAGCTAGACCGTCCGACTAAAATAAATTTTTGTCAAATTGAAACCATTTATTGTATTTAGCTTTAATTATTTACTTATGTATTAAAAATCATCTTACTTTATGACTTGTATTATTTTTGAAATTAAGAATCACTTAAGAATAACCTTAAATCTATTAAAAAATAATTTCTTTATTATCAGACCCATAAGATCACAATTTAACATTCAAAGCATCTAAAATATTCATTCTATTTGAAATAATTATTCAATATGATTTCATACTATTCTAAAATTTTAGTCCATAGATCCATGTGATTATCTAAATTTGTATATATATTTATAACTTTTTAGAAGATGTAACCTATATATAATTTTCAGTACCTAATATATGTGTGAATGAATCTAATCATTTTTCCCAACTTAGACCCAAATAAATCTATTTTTCAGTAAATGCGACCCATGTACACACTTGATTTGGATGAAACTTAGTATCCTAGATAAACAAGTGATATTAAATGTAATGAATGTCTTAGACTTTATATCCATTGTCAACATGTTAAAAATTGAGTAGGTTACATAAAACTACTTTCATATAACACAATTATGTTTATATAAAGGTCCACTTTCATGTAATTAAGTTACCTAGAAGCAGTTTCATTTAACCCCATCTATCTTTAATATATTGATTATTAATGCAAAATTCAATCCATTTATTGTATTTAACATTATTTGTTTTACTAAAAGGCTAAGTTCATCTGCATCAAATATGCGAATGAGCTACATTTGCTTAAGAATAAATATACTCACATATAAATTAAGAAAAACGCTTAGGACTTTTCACATGTATTAGAATAAAATAATCATTTATATAATAATTTATTCACAAAATAATAATATTTTAAATAATTTAAATGTTGAAAATACTACTTAAAAATTGATATTTAGCATTAAATTATTTTATTATGTTATATGAATCATACACATTGATATTCGACAAATGAAAGTGTTTCCATGATAATATAAATAATGCTAAGTACAATAGATTAAGTGATTTTTTATTAATCATCAAAATATTAAAAACAAATAAAAATTTATAGAAAAAGAGTTTCATTAAAGCATTACCAATGCATATAGTGATATGCTGTGAATCTCTCTTCTATATAACCCCTTCTATTTTTAATATTTTAATAATTATAATAAAAAAATTGACTCAATGTATTGTATTTTATATCATTTATTATCATTGAAACTTTTTCATTTATTCGACATCCTTATGGATGAACATCATCTAAAAAGTGTAAAATTGACATAATAAAATAGTTTAATATTAAATAATAATTTTAAATCTATATTTTTAATATTTAAACTATCTAAAATATCATTGCTATGTGAATAAAAGATTCTATAAAGTATTATTATATTCTAATACATATATAAATAGATCTAAGTATTTTTTATAATTTACACATAAATATGTATTTTCCATCAAATATGTCCCATATATACTTGGTTTGAATGAATCTAATTTCTTAGCTTAAAAAAATAGGTTAAATATAATAAATAAATTGAATTTTACATCAAACATGACAATCTTAAAATTTGGAGGATTTGTGGAAATGCTCTTGTATATATGAGTTTTGATCATATGCATTTACATGTACCATAACTTATGGTACATTTAGCTCAAAATGAATCTTACATGATCATAAGATTATAATTTACTCTACCCATTGTATTTAAAATTAGTTATTTCATTAGCACATTAATTTTCATCAAAATTGGATATGTATATGAACATTATCTAACAACGGTATAAAATCCATATAATAAAATATTTTAATATAAATAACAGTTTTAAAGTTATTTTTCAATGTGTAAACTATTTAAGATATAATTTAAACATGGATAGATGATTATATAAAATATTAATACATTTAAGTGCATATGAGATTTTATATACATAAGATTTTAAGATTTTATATTAATACATTTAAGTGCATAAGATTTTATTCAGTACAGTTAACTGCATTACAATTTAATGTACAATTAGCTTTGAAAAGGCAACACATGCACTTAAATCTATTAATACATTATATAATCATTCATCCATATATAAATAATATTTTAGATAATTTACATGATGAAAAATAACTTTAAAATTATTATTTACATCAAACTAGTTTAGTACATTACATTTATAACATTTTCAGATGAGACCCCTATACACATTCAATTTAAATGAGAATTGATATGCTAATAAAATAAATATTTTAAATACAATGGATGGTGTAAATTATCATTTTATGATCTATCGCGTTCATTTTGAGCCAATTATATCATAACTTAAAGAATTCTATTTGAATATTTTCCTATATACGTAAGACTGTGCTTCTATAAATCACCTTTTTATGCAATCTCTTTCATTAATAGCTTAATAGTCAATAGAAAATTCACTCATTTATTGCATTCAACATTATTTATATTATTATGAAAATTCTTTCATTTGTGTAGTATTAATATATATGTACTGCCTCTACAAATGTATAAAATCAATATAATAAAATAATTTAACATTAAATATCAATTTTTAAATAATATTTTCAACATCTAAACTATTTAAAATATCACTACCATATAAATAAATGATTCTTTAATTATTATTACATTCTAATATGTATGTGAATAAATCTAATCGTTTTCCTAATTTACACATAAATATATCTATTTTTAAGTAAATGTAAGTTATGCACATACTTCTTTGGATGAAATTCAAGTTATGTTAAATTTAATGAATTGATTAGATTTTGCATCAATCATTAATATTTTAAAAATTAAAGAATTTATATGAAACAAAAGTGAAGCCCTATATATAATACTAGAGTACGTTCAGACTACACCCTAATGCAAATGGCCTCACTTGATCAGCAATTAATATTTATCATACTTATTATATTTAAAATTATTCATTTTAATAATATATTAATTTTCGTACAAATCAAATTTGGGATGGGACTCATCTCAAAAGGGTACAAAATCAATATAATAAAATATTTTGATTTAAATATCAATTTAAATTATAGTTTCAACATATAAACTATTTGGAGTATAATTTTTATATGAATCAATAATTGTATGAAAAATCATAGCATTCTAATGTGTAGAGCTCATTTTGCTATGGATGCACCGTAATTACAGTGCTTATGGATTGCATGAATAACTCTCTATATATACAGTTTTGATCTAGTGTCATTGCTTGTACCATGAATTATGATATAGTTGGCTCAAAATGGGGCGTATAGGGTTATAAAATTATAATTTACTTTATTGTTTGTATTTAATATTATTTATTTTATTAGCGTATTAATTTTTATTCAAATTAGACTATGTATGAGCTCCATCTAAAAATGTTATAAATTCAATATAATAAAATGATATAATGTAAATAACAACTTTTTCCATGAATAACAATTTTAAAGTTATTTTTTCAATGTATAAATTATTTAAAATATAACTTGTACGTAGAAAAATATTAGGTATAAATATTAATATAGTAAGTGTAGATGAGGCCCATTTACATATTAATCTATTCATTATATTTAACATAATTTTTTAGTTCGAAAATTATATTCATGTGTAAATTAAGAAAAATACTTAGATCCATTTATACATATATTAGAATGTAATAATAGTTTATAGAATCATTTATTCACATAATAATGATATTTTTAATGGTTTAGATGTTAAAATATTACATAAAATTGATATTTAGTATTAAATTATTTAATTACGCTTATTTTAATAAGATGGTCAAATTAGGCGAGCCTAAAAATATATTTTTAGGTTTTTTTAGTTTTCTTTTTACAAATATGTTAAGCTTGGTGTCTTGAATATATAAACCAAGTTGTACCATTTTTTAATATTCTTAAGTATTTTTTAAAGATTTTTAACACAGTGGAATTGTCGTAATTTTTAGAGAACAAAAAATTACGACAATGTCACTGTGTTTAAAAATATTTTAAAAGTACTTTAAAATATCCTTAAATGGTATAACTTAGTTTATAAATTCAATATACTTAGCTTAACATGTTTGCAAAAAAAAAACTGAAAAAATACTTAAAAATATATTTTTCAAGCCAACCTAAGGAAGGCTTTACCTAGGTCGGCCTAAGAGGATTAATCCCAATGAAAAAAGGCTTTTTTCAGTATGCCCATTATATTTTACCTTAATTTCAAATATACCTATTATATTTTTAAAATCTCAAATATACACATTTCATTAATGTCCATCAATTAACTGATAGGGTAGGTGATTAGTAAGGTTGGGCTAGTTAGTGGTCTTGGCTATAAATGGGTGAGGCAGAGAGATGAGAGAGGAGGATGGTTTATATGTCCATTCTTAAAGTGAAATTCTTGAATTCTTGCCAGTGGTTTGAGATAGGATGACTTGTTCATATCAAGGGTGTCACAGCACTTAGGATCCATAGAGTTTAGAGAGATCATCATAGAACTATGAATTCTCAAGTTGGCAATTTATGAAGCAGGATAGAATTCGTTTCCAAGTGGTTGGCCTTCTTTCATATCTTATTATTCTAGTTTGGCAGCACCCACAATAACATATTGGGAACCCACTGGTGCTGGAGCAACATCGTCTTAGAGATTCACAACATTTGCTTGGTCGAATGTTAGGCCAAGATCTCCACCAAACATGAATTTGTCGTACCCAGCTGATAGCCACAAGCACTCAAACTTGTCATCACAAACGAGTGGCAAGGTTGATCATCAGATTGGGTGACAATGGGGTTTTATTTGGGCGTGAAGGCCATTATTGGAGAAAAAGTTCTGATTGAACCATCATCAAGTTAGTTTCTGATCTCCACTTTCAATTCTTTCGGGTCAACAAAAACAATGGCGGTAGGGAATTAGCAAGATCTGGGCTAGGGCGCCGCAACCAAATTTGTAGTGGTGGAATCCAATATACCACCACCAACAAGGAGATGCCAAACATGGCTGGAAACAATGTCTTTTCCGCCATCATGAAAATAGTAGGGCCACCTGTTGCCTTTTGCGCAGCAGAATCTTGGAGGCTTATCCAATAGCAATGCGCTAAGGATAAACCAAAAGGCAACCTCGAATAAAGCAGTTGTAATGCCTAACGAAATAATTAGTTACCTAAAATAAAAAGACAAAGATAGGGCGGTTAAATTTGGTCAGAAGTTGAATGGGCTGGAGAGCTCCTTGAAGGAATTATGGCAGGAATTTACCAATTAGGAGAGAAGGGTGGAGGATATCGACATTTCAATCAGAAGTGTCAGCCGGTAGATGGTCGTCCTTAACCAAAGCACCCCGAAATGGTTGCTCAGGCCATTTAAGATGTTTTGGGTTTGCTCAACATGTTTATGCAGATGTCACCCATTCTATTTCATGTAGAACAAAAGACGTCAATGCCTAAGCTAGGGAAAATGGAGATTGAGAAGGCGTAAGGGCACAAAGGTCTAACTTCCTTAAGCTAGGGAAAATGGAGATTGAGAAGGCGTGAGGGCACAAAGGTCTAACTTCCTTGTCTGCACTAATTCCATGGCATATGTGGAGGAGCAATCCAAGGCTATTGGGGAAATGGAGTGGACTGCTGATTGTAAGAAGGCAAGGCAGGAAAAAGTTCCATTGCAAGAGAACACATCGCTGACTTTGTTGATGAAGATGAGAGAAAATACCTGAATGGGATGATTTGGTGGCTACGAGACTTCCCATGGACATTCAACCATACTAGCAGCATTAGAGCCTAGATGAATTATCTAACAAGAATGGTGTTTCATACCTTAAAGAAAAGAGAGCATGCACATGTCCTCCTTAGTAATTCAAACTTTCAAGTGATGGGAGTCCAAGTTGTGGAGCTTGAAGGAGATGCTGCTAGTGTTCATCCACAGGCTATTTGAAACCCAAGTGGGCTGCTACAAGGGGAGCTTGAACAAAGTTTGGTGGAGATTAATATTGAATCAAGTAGGTTAAGGTAAATGTGGGATCCTGGTGGTTGGAAGTTTTCATTGACTAGTTTGAGTTACGTGTTCAAGCAATGCTTTAGGATATGGGTTTGGGACCCAGGAATACCAAGACACACATTTACATTGTTTCGATATTGCAATGTTGCTGACATTTGTGAATAAGCATTCCATTTATTGTAGTTACAAGGTGGAGCCAAGGTTGGGTGCAGTCCATTCTGGTTGGACATCTACTGGTTCATTTCATTAATTTAAGCAATTTTTCCACCCTTTGGGTCTAGTTGTCTCTTCTCTTTGTCATTGTTAATAATTTTGATTCATTTACCTTGTGAGCAAGATGAATTTTAAGGGGGTGGAATAATAGGGTTGATGATTAGTGGACTTTGGATGCTCATTGGGCCTGGTTATGAATAAGTAAGGCAGAGAGATGAGAGGAGAGGATGGTTTGTATGTCCTTCATTATCTGTAATTAGTAGTTACAGAGGGATAGAATAACTGTTGTAATCCATCTATTCTTGGAGTGAAATTCCTGAATTCTTGCCATTAATTTGAGACAGGATGGCTTGTTCATTAATTTATGAAATGTCTGTTATATTTCGAGTTTAATTTTTTTAAATATCTAAAATACCATAGTGTATGAATATAAACATTCCTTCAGAACACCGAATACCAATGTATGGTGCTCATCTTCCCAAACCTAATGAACTTTATCTACCATCATCAACCCTTGCATCAACCATTCGATAAGCCTCTATAACAACAACAGAAAAGGTCCTCCTTTCTTTAAATTCTATTGTGTTGACAACAAAAGATCTGACAACCACCATTCTCCTATGAAAATCCATCTTTGCTGCACTTCTACAACCAATCATTGTCCGTTTCTAGTAGAACTCATCACTTAACATCTGAGACCTCATGTTGACGTGAGCCAAAAAAACCCATCAATTCGGAAATAACGTTAGAAGAAAACCAATCAAAGCTGAAATTTTGGCAAAATGCTCTATCGTTAGTAGCCATGGCTACTCTACTAGAGGGATTCATTCAATGTATATTGGGACATATCGTTGTTGGCGATGAAAATGGAGATGATGTTGGCCGCATGCACAGTTTCACAACTTATCAATCTTGGGTATGCAACTTTACAACTTGTGATTGAAGAGAAAATCAATGGCATAACTAGAAAGGGTATATGGGGGAAGAAAGTGTTGAACAGTTGATATTTTAGTTCCAACAATAAAAATCTATTAGCATGAAGATCATCAAGAAATCAAAACAGATTTGTTTTCTATTTTTTTTATTTTTTCAAGTTTTAACTATCCACAAATCTGCAAATTCAAAGTAGGAGAAGGTTGTTATTTTTTATATATAAATAACTGGTTTTGAATGAAAGAAAGCAGATCATTTTTTCCAAACCTTTCAATTTACACTTTCATTGCTTTCCTTGTTTTAATCCAATAAGTGATATCAGAGCCATAGTTGGTCTTAGAGGATTGTGAGAGAAAAAACAGAGAGAAGCTTTATATTTTCAAACCCAATGCCAACCAATAATCACCTTTCCTTGTTAACTCCACAAACCTTCACTGGCGAGAATTATCAAATTTGGTCAGTGAAGATGCAATCTTACTTGGAAGCCTTTGATCTTTGGGAGATTGTAGCTGAAGACAAACATGTACCTCCACTACCAAGAGATCCTATTTTGGCACAAATCAAAGCCAACTCTAAAGAAAATGCAAAAAGGACTAGAGCCAAGACAATTCAAAATTTTGTAGAAGATTCAATCTTCCCCAGGATTATGGCATGCAAGACTGCAAAAGAAGCTTGGAACAAACTAAAAATAGAGTATCAGGGAAGCGACAAAACCAAACAAATGAAGATTTTGAATCTTAAAAGAGATTTTGAAGCACTAAGCATGAAAGAAGATGAGTTCATCTGTAAATACTCTGACAGAATTTCTTTGATTGTCAACCAAATTCGGTTGCTTTGTGAGAATTTTTCTAACTCAAGGATTGTGGAAAAAATCTTAGTGATACTTCTTGAAAGGTTTGAATATAAAATTTCCTCCCTTGAAGAGTCCAAGGATCTCACCAAAATTTCAATGGCCGAACTGATCAGTGCTCTTCAAGAACAGGAGCAAAGGAGGGCTTTGAAGTAAGAAAAAATTACTGAAGGAGCTTTTTATTTACAAAATCAGCAAGAAGCAACTTAACAAAAAATTGAAAGACAAAGTTCAAGGCTATGATGGTAAGAAAAAATTCTTACCTTGCAGGTATTGTAAAAAGACCTCACACGTGGAGAAATACTGCTAGTGGAAGCCTGATGCAATATGTGGCAATTGCAAGCAACTTGAGTACGTCACCAAAGTATGCAAATATAAAAGCAAGGGTTCTCAAAGCAACCAACAAGCACAAGCAGCTGAGTCAGAAGCTCAGGAGGAGCAACTATTTGTTTCCTCATGTTTTCACAACATAGATACCGCAACACTTGGCTCATCGACAGTGGATGCACAAATCATATGACATTTAATGCAGCAATATTCAAAGATCTTGATGAAAGCTATAAAACTATAGTGAGAATTGGGAATGAAGACTTCCTTGATGTGAAAAGCAAAGGTACAGCCAAAGTAAAAACTTCTACAGGTATCAAACTTAGTACTAATGTGTTCTTTGTGCCTAAACTTAGTCAAAATTTACTGAGAGTTGAACAAATATTGGAAAAGGGATATTCGCTTGAATTTAAAGACGATAACTGCACTATTTTTGATAATAATAGAACTGAATCATTTTGTATGAAAATGAAGAAGAAAAGTTTTTTTATGGAATGGAATGAGGATAAAGCTTATGCGGGTGCAAAATTAAGTAACTCAAATTTGTGATACAAAAGATTTGGTCACTTTAACCACAGAAGTTTAATCAATCTCAAAAGGTAGAACCTTGTTGAAAACATGGCTGAAATCACAAATGAACCTCATGAATGTGATGCTTGTAAGGAAGGAAAACAAGTAAAAGTTTCATTTCCAAAAGGCTAAGCTTGGAGGGTCTCTCAAAAGCTACAACTTATACACACCGATGTGTGTAGACCTATGATAGTTACATCGATGAATGGTAATCGATACTTTCTTCTTTTTCATTAATGATTATTCTAGAATGTGTTGGGTCTATTTTCTCAAAGCTAGAATTGAAGTTTATGCTGTGTTTTAGAAATTCAAAAATTATGTTGAAAACCAAAGCAATTTGAAGATTAAAATGTTGAGATCCGATAATGGCGGTGAATACAGCTCTAGCAAATTTGATAAATTTTGTAGTGATGAAGGAATTAAACACCAGTTGATTGCCACTTACACACCTCAACAAAATGGTGTATGTGAGAGAAAAAATAGGACCATGATGGAGATGGCTAAGTGCCTAATGTTTGAGAAAATTTTATCAAAGCATTTTTAGGCTGAAGCAGTCAACACTTCGGTTTATTTATTAAACAGGCTACCTACTAAAGCTCTCAAAAATAAAATTCCATATGAGGCTTGGCATGGTGTGAAACCATCTATACATCATCTCAAAGTATTTGGATGCATTTGTTTTTATTAGATTCCTTATCAGAAAAGAGACAAGCTTGATAAAAGAGCAGAAAAGGAAATTTTTGTTGGTTATAGTCTTGCACAAAGGGATATAGAGTTTATTCCTTGAAAACTCATGAAATTTTGGTCTGCAAAGATATTAAATTTAATGAAATGGCAGCTTGGAATTAAGACAATCTTGAGGATGTGCAACCTAAAATTCTTAATGACAAGCTAAACTAGCCACATACTATAACATATGATGAACCTATCAGAGGTACAAGAACTTTGCAAGATATATATCAGGGGTGCAATCTTGTTATCTCAGAACCTAACAACTTTCTTGAGGCAAAAACTTCACCAGCTTAGAGAAAAGCAATGCAAGAAGAGATTGATATGATCAACAAAAATGAAACATGACAATTAGTTGAAAGACCTGGAGTGCAAAAAGTGATTGGAGTCAAATAGGTATTCAAAACCAAACTCAATCCTAATGGCTCAATATGCAAATACAAGGCAAGGCTTGTAGTGAAGGGATATGCACAACAGCAAGGAGTGGATTACCAAAAAACATTTACACCAGTTACAAGGTATGATACTATCAGATTAATTATTGTCTTTGTTGCATTCAAAAAATGGCAAATTCATCAACTAGATATTAAGTCAACATTTTTAAATGGCTTTCTTGATGAAAATATTTATGTTGAGCAGCCTGATGGTTTTGTAATTTTTGAAAAAGATAATTATGTTTATTTGCTGAAGAAGGCTCTTTATAACCTTAAACAAGCTCCAAGAGCTTGGTACAGCAGAATTGATAGTCATTTTTCGGAAATTGGTTTCAAGAAAAGTGATAGTGAAACAACCTTATACATCAAAGGAGAAGGGAGCAAAATTCTGGTGGTATCTCTATATGTTGATGACATATTAATAACAAGGGAAGATTGAGGTCTTATTCAGTCTTTCAAAATAGAAATAAATCAAGTTTTTAAAATGACAGACCTAGGACTGATGTAGTATTTTTTGGGTATAGAAGTGAATCAATTCAAAAATGGTATTGTCATATGTCAGAAGAAATATGCAACAGATATCTTGAAGAAATTTTGCATGGAAAATTGCAAGCCTGTGTACACTCCAATGCCAACAAGTGAAAAACTGAATAAATATGATAATTCAAAAAAAGTTGATGAAGGTTTATTCATAAGTCTTATTGGGAGCCTATTATATCTTACAACAACAACATCAAATATTATGTTTGTTATGAGTATCTTATCCAGATATATGCATTCTCCATCTGAAAAATATTTTTCAGCAACAAAAAAAAAATACTCGGGTACTTAAAAGGTATCATAGATCTTTGTGTTTTGTTTAAAAGTGCAGGAAATGAAGATGTGAAGCTGTTAGGATACTCTGACAGTGATTGGGGAGGTTGTCTAGATGATTTCAAAAGCACTTATGGAAATCTCTTCTCTTTGGGTTTTGGTGTCTTCACATGCAGCTAAAAGAAGCAAGAAACAACAGCATAATCCACAGCTAAAGCTGAATACATTGCTGCTGTGAATCAAGCTATTTGGTTAAGGAAGTTTCTAATGGATCTTGGTTGTCAACAAAAAGGTCCAACTGAAATCAATTGCAATAATCTTTCAGTAATATCAATTTCAAAGAACCCAGTATTATATGGTAGGACAAAACACATAGAAATAAAGTTTCATTTTATTCGAGAAGTTTAATAGTCCAATGAAGTGAATTTGATGCATTATTCATCTGAAGATCAATTTGCTGATTTACTCACTAAGGCTCTGCTTAAGGAAAGGTTTGAAATTCTCAAGCAAAAGATTGATGTTTGTCTCAAAAATGTCAAGGAGTGTTGAACAGTTTATATTTTAGTTCCAACAATAAAAATCTGTTAGCATGAAGATCAGTAGGAAATCAAAACAGATGTATTTTCTGTTTTTTTGTTATTTTTTCAAGTTTTAACTGTCCACAAATTTGGGAATTCAAAGTAGGAGAAGGTTGTTATTTTTTATGTATAAATAACTGGTTTTGAATGAAAGAAAGCAGATCATTTTTTCCAAACCTTTCAGTTTGCACTTTCATTGCTTTGCTTATTTTAATCCAACAGAAAGAAGACAGACGATGGCATATGCAACATGCAATGGTTACCAACGCTAGAGATGAAGACAAAAACTCGGATGAAGATAGAGATTTTGGTTGTGATCAAAGATAAGACAAAATTAGGGAATTTTGGTCGCATCTAGATTTTGGAATTTGGTTGTGTCTAATGAATTGTTGGCTCCTTTGAGTTTAGCCTTACATTCATAGGCATCTTAATAATTTTACTTTTTTTTAAACATCGTTTTCTCACATTGGTTAAGGAGAATGTATATCTAAGATTATGAGCAAACTTAACAGGCATATCTAGGACTTTGAAAACTTAGGGCGTGTTTGAGAATATATAAAACTTTTGATGAAAATTTTTGGAGAATAATAGTTATCATATGATGTTATATAATATGGGTAATGGTTAGGAGTAAAGAATATAAAGTTAAAATAGATAGTTTAGTTGTATGGGTAATTGTGTAGAAATGATTGAAAAGTAAGGTAGTTATATAGAAAAAATACGAAAAAATGATTAAAAATATAGTAATTATGGATAATGAAAAGTTTTAAATTGAAAATTTTTTCACTTGACATTTTGTACCAATTGCCAAACACACCCTTAGTTCATATATTTAGGATTATGGCGAAATGTAATAGTTATATTTGAAAAAGGCCTAAAAAAATTAAAAATCTAATTAGGGGTGCAACTTGGGTCGGGTAGGTCCGGGTAGGAGTCGACCCTACCCTTACCCTATTTTTAAAAACTCCTACCCTACCCTATTTTACCCTGGGTCGGTTCGAGGCATACCCTACCCTATTTTTTTGAGGTCGGGTCGGTTTCGGTTCCGGTTCCAAATTGGTTCCAT
>JAXCLR010000050.1:60349657-60361734 GCA_035584095.1 Annona squamosa | reverse complement strand
ACCGACCCTACGGGTAATCCTAATGGAACCGAACCGACCCTAATTCGGGTACCCATCGGGTCAACCCGTGGGTACCCAACCAAAGTTGCACCCCTAAATCTAATGTAATATGATAAGGGTAATGTAAGACCTTAGGCTCAAAAATAGCATTTGCATACTGGATTTGGGCTTGGAAGTTATCTTCCAAAATCCATCACATGTTGAGTGAAGTTTAAATTATAACATAAGTATAAAGGGAAGAATAACCTAATAATTTGCGTTAAAATAAAACTAAAAAAATCCATTATTGGTAAATGTTATCTTAACTTATCATAACCCATAATCAAGTTCAAAATTCAAATAAACAATAAAATGCATGTTCCATAAACTTCTATAGAAAGGTATCACAATTCACATATTGTGTTGTCTGTGAGATAATTAAAACACTAGAAGTAAGTACAACTCAATAAGTGAAAGATAAAATATATAGTGAGTATATTGTGCATTTTTAAGTTATCTAAAATGTAATATGTCTATAAACTATTCTAATTATCCTAAAAATCTAGCTTAGTTAACTTATCTACTAAGCCAACATGTAAGACATAAAATTTAATCTTAAGTAGTCTACAAACTAATAATTAAACACCAATGTAGAGCTGCCCATCAAAAGCTAATTATAGTGACCTCTAATGATAAATCTAACCCGTCCATTAAATTTAGAACATTCAACAATACGAAAAAATTAGTTATCGTATTATCAAAATCGAAGTGTGGGATCCAAAGATATGAAAGAAATAAATCTATACACTCAAGATGTGCTTGGTACACTAGCTGGGTCAAACTCGTGGCCCAAGTGTGCTGCTAGGCTCAAGTGGTTTCAAGCTTTGGTTTTTTGGGCTCAGCTTCTCTGGGCTATTGGCTTGGGCTTTTTAGAATTTAAATGTGTTGTGTTTTAAGGCCCATTTTGTGCAGCTTTGCCCTACTAAACTTAAATAATTGAGCTCAATCTAGTCTTATCTATTAGATGCCAACCTAGCCCAAATTTATAAAACCAACCCACACTTTGAGAGCCCAACCTGAAAAAAGGGACTATTTTGCAATTTACACTACCTGAACTTGTCTAAAATTTCATCTACTAGGATGGACTTTTTCCATCCTCTTTCTTATTCATTTGTTGAGCGCGATAGCCATGGTTGTGGCCCCTAACACCTTCGTTTTCTTACATAAATATAATAAGGTGCGAATTTAGGCTTATTTAATTATTGTAATAAACACAATTAAATATATTTCTAACAAAATTTCTACTCACAACAAACTTTAAAGTTTCCATGGAAAACTAAAATTTCTACAAAATTTCTCAGGAGCAAATAAAAAATATATATATCTACTTCCTTTTGAAACAAAAATTCCTTTTTTTATCTCTCTTTTCTGGCCTATGTCATCAATTTTTATCACACTCACCAATAAAATCTCAAACCATATCATCCTCCTTCACTTGTCTTTCTCTACTTTTTATAACCCTACCATCATAACTCCTCCACTAGACATTATGCATAATGCACAAGGCCTACATGTGATCCACGAGGCTACAAAAGATAATGTATAGAAACGAAAAATATTAGAGGAAGAATCTTTGGAAAATTTTGTGAATTTGTTAGAACGTGGAACCCACTTACTAGAGGAGAATAAAATTTTTCTCTTCTACCACTATTTTTCTAAAAATAAGAATTTTATTCATAAATTTTTGCTGTCAAAAGTCAATAGTCAACCAGTCACTTGCCGTACATGATGCTAAGTCAAATACATTATTTTTAGGACCTGATATTACAGGTAATACTTATGAATAAAGTTAATAAAGGTAAAATTGATAAACTAATTATATGAAAAGATGTGAAAATAATTTGAATGTTAAATTAATAATAAAAAAGTAGTTTAATTAAGGTGGTTAAGGGGTAAAAGGTGCGCTGGAACATTTTTTTTAACCTTTACATTTTACTACCACCCTTAGAAAACTTTACTATAAGTTTTAAAACTAGACTGAGTAATTGAATTAGATAAGTTTGGTTTCAACCGATCAAACCGGTTTGAACTTCGAACCATAACATTACCATAATATATTTTTATTGTTCGACTGTAGCACCCGTCATGAGCTCTACAGTGGGCTAGGATGCTTCTGTAGCCTTAGAAAATCTGGGCTTGAACTTGTAACTTTCATTAAATGGGAGAATGGTTAGTATATTTTTTAGAAAATAAAACATTTGCAAAGGATGGCTGGGATTTGAGGATTTCAAGTATCCAGACTAGAGAAGAGTAGTTTGGAATCCTGCATAGTTAGGCAATACGAGCTGTTAGTAAACTGATCCTTAAATAATGTCAAAAAAGGTATTTTATTGATGGATAGCAGCAACATATATTGCCAGAAAGGGGCTGATCTATTGGACTAAGTTAGCTATAACCTCAACACAATGAAATTGTTAGTGATAGAAGGAATAAATCATAGCATATATACACAACCTCATTGGAGCCGCCACTAATCTTTAAGGGGAGATTAGCCCCCTTTTCATTGAATAAAAGGTATTAGTCTTTACAGAGTATGAGCTCTGATATTTGGATCAAACAGGCATTGCAAAAATTTGTTTAATCCAAAGCAGTTACATGGACATGGAAAGGGAAATAAACATCAAAAATGAAAGACAAATCTAGAAGGAGAGAGAGAGAGAGGGAGGGAGGGAGCTAGAAGAGGGGCGTTAGCAAGCTGGAAAAGAAGAGAAGATGGAGCGCAGGAGGGGATGCTGCATTCTCTCCTCCTCCTCCTCTTGGGATGTCTTTTCTTGTCCATCCTAATTCCTGAAAATGGTCCTCTATTTATAAAGGGGAGATGCTGCTGGGCGTTTGGACCTTTGGGCCGCAACTGGTTGAGACCATTTTCTGGTGGGTTATTGCTGTCAAAGCCTGTTGAAGCCTTTTGCTCCAAGTAGGCTGCTGCTTTGGAGCCTAATTTTTGTGCGCTGAAACTGGTTGAGCCCGTTAATGGGCTGCTGTTGTAGAGCTTTGATCCTGTGGTCTGGTGGGCTTGGTTTCCTTGACATGCCCGGTCTTGTTCCATGTGGGCTGTTGATTAAGGGCCCATTGGCAATTGTCTTGGGTGGTTTTTTTTATGGTTGCTGGGCTTGGATTTTGGCCCATATATACATTTTCTTTATTTTTGTATGCAATATTTATTTGGTCCCAATGTAGGGGTGTCTACATCGACATTACCATCGTATTATAACAACTCCATTTTAGCGGTGTGACTTAACATGTTTTGACTTGTAAAGTTAGCGGGCCAAAACTCCGGTTTCCAAAGGTGGTCTGGGCTTGGATGAAAGCGGCTTAGCTACGCTTCGGTATAGTTGTATCCTCAGTCACTGGATTTGCACAATCTTAATCGATGATCCCTTCTCCTCGTATCTTATTAATATATTACCATCTTGTTTGTAAGAAAAGTCAATAAAGCATCATTCTAATATTTCGGATTTCATTTTCATGATATCATATAGTTTGATGGTTTTACTGAGATTTGAGAAAAAGAAATCTTTATTGTCCTCTTTTATTCTTTTGAAAATACAAAAGAAAGGTTAAATTCCAATATCATCATAAATTTTATTCCTATTTCTAGATACGAGCCTATGACCACACCTTTATAAAAACGAAACATATGACTTCATGCTTTGATCATATTTCCAAACATGACAATATCTTCATTAAGTTGATGAAAAATTCACTTCATCTATTATACTAAACATCATTTATATTATTATGGAAACTTTCTTATTTATTTAATATCACCACATATAGACCACCCTATATAAATATATAAAATCAATATGATAAAATGATTTAATACTAAACATCAAATTTTAAGTAATATTTTCAATATTTAAATCATCTAAAATATCACTACTATATGGATAAATAATTGTATAAAATATTATTATATTATAATACATATGTGAATGAATTTAAGCATTTTTCTTATTTACACATGAATATATTTATTTTTTATGTGAATACAATGATGTGAATGGGCATAATATTATTATATTATAATACATATGTGAATAAATTTAAGCATTTTTCTTATTTACACATGAATTTATTTATTTTTGAGCAAACGTGGCCCATATATATATATATTTGATTTAGATAAAATTTAGCTTCCTAGCTAAACAAATTGTATGAATACAATGAATGAATTGAATTTTGCATTAATCATCAACATCATATCTTAAAAATTGAGAGGATTACACATCGCTTTCATATAACCAAATTACGTAGAAGCAGAGCCTTATATATAGAGAGAAAGAATGCTTTTATGGAACTCATCTTTCGTATGTCCTCATTCATTTTTAATAAATTTACTTCATCCGTTATATTTAGCATTACTTATATTAGCATAAAAATCCTTTTATTTGTTTAGCATCACAGTATATAGGTTTCATTTATAAATATATAAAATCAACATAATAAAATAGTTTAATACAAATTATCAATTGTAAAGTAATATTTTAAGCATCTAAACCATCCAAGATACAATTGCTATGTAGATAAATGTTTTGTAAAGTATTAGTATATGTGAATTGATCTAAATATTTACCCTAATTTACACATAAATATATCTTCTTAAAGCAAATATGGTTATACATATATTTAATTTGAATAAAAGTTAATCTCTTAGCCGAACAAATTATACAATAAAAGAATCGAATTTTGCGTTAATTATCGAGATCTTAAAAAAAGAAAGTGGTTAGTGGAATGGTGGAGCCCTGTATATATATTTCCGGATCAACAATCCCCCATGAGTTCATCAAAAGAAAAAAAAAAACAATCCCCCATGAGTTTCGAATGTTGACAGGCGGCAGCATGCTCGCATGGGTGAGGACGGAACAAGAGATGTCCACAACGTGACGCAAGGGTTGAAGCATTCAAGGAAGAAATTAATAGATTTTTATTCACAACCCTCCAAAACTATCCCTCTCAAGTCTCACCTCGACGGCTATCATCCCATTCGATTCGAATCAAATCCCCCGTCCCAGCAGTCGAAGTACAAGACATCCCTCTCGAGTCTCACCTCGACGGCTGTCATCCCATTCGATTCGAATCAAATCCCCCGTCCCAACAGCCGAAATACGCGACAAAGCTACCAAAGTACAAGAACAACCACCACTACTGCGAACCACATACATACACACGGGATGCGATCTCAAACGGTGACCGGAAAAAATGTAGCAAATTTTGCTAATTTTTTATATTCGTTTGATATTTTTCTTAAAATAAAAAAGAAAAATGAAGACATGCGCCAACGAAATTTCTATGTGAAAGATATAATTTTTTTATTTTTAAAAGCAAAATAAAATAATAAGCGCATTTAAAAATTTAATCGGCCCATATATATAATTTCTAAAAATAAAAAACCATTTTCTGGTAGTCAATAAATCGCCCGACCGTGTAAGATCGTTGGCACATGCATACCCGCATGGTGGCAGTACTCTGCGACTGGTTGCATTGCTAGCGTAACGAGGCCAGCCAAAAACAATATTCTCTCTCTATATTTATTTATTTATGTATTTTTTTTAAGAACTAGGTGAGGCATGCCTATAAATTTCTCCTTCCCGAAATTTAATAATTTTATTTTTATTTTGAAAATGAATGAAAAAGATTATTCTCTTTTTATCCCTTTCAAAAAAATAGAATACTAAATAAATTCAAAAATTTCACCCACTTTTCTTCATTTACGAAAATCGAAATAAATTCAAAAAACCACTGATAAAGAGAAAGATCTAAATAAGAGGGCCTGGATTAAGTAAATCATTCTTTAGCTCGAAATAATAAAATGATGCCTCATTTATAATAAAATATATATTTACCGCTATGCGGCCAGAGACGGAGTGTCAACCCGCTAGCTAACATGCAAACGAGGATTTCAATTTACGGATGTAATCGCTGACGACGGCCTGGTGGTACTTCCGAGTACTGCCAAAAAGTGCTGGCAAAGGCTCGATCCGCTAAGGCGGCAGGTTGAAGTGTCTACCAAATGGAAAAAGTCGGTGACTTTTATTAAATTTGCATAAGAGTGTTTACGGAATGAAAAAGTTAGGAATATTATTAAATATTTGTTAAAATGTTATATAAAAATTTGTAAGAATATCTTATGAGAAGTGGCCCTATTAACCTGCTTAGCTCAATTCAAAAAAAAATTATTTACAAAGTTGTTTTACTTTTTTTCATAAACCCCTTATCTAAGTATTTAACTTATAAATTAAGTTTTATTATTTTTAATTTGTGTATATATTTTTAAGAAATTTTAAAATAAAAAATATTATAAATAGATTTTTGGATCCGAATTACGAATTAATAATATTATTCCTCTTATGAAATACAAATGCATGAGAAAAAATTTGCAGATGTTATTATTCCACCATTAAAAAAAATAGTTTAACATTTTTTAGCTCGTTGCCAAACACACCAAAAAAAAAAAACCTGCACGTGCCAGCTGGCATCATTTCCGACCGTTACAGGGCGCGGCCTTCCATCCGTTTCCGACAAACGATGGTATGCAGTCCATATGGTACTCGCACGTTCGGTGTCATCCGACTCGTCCCGCTCTCCGAAACACCCTCCAGTTGAGTCCCAAATTACGGAACTTACCACTGAACTTGCTCCTAAAAAATAAGGGGAAAAGAGCCTTATGGGCCTATTAACAACTGGGAAGGAAATACTATTATCAATTTTTATATAATTTTTTAATTTTCAACACCTAATAACACTTTACCGTCTCACCTTCACTTCATGAGAAACATTATACATGCGGAACGAAATGGTATTTTTGAAAAATTATCTTCGCCTTTAGAATTTTTAAAAGATCAATTAATTAGATTGCGTCACCGGAATCTACCAGACTACAATTATTGTAGTTGTAGTTGCAGTTTAGACTTTTAGATGCGGAAGCCGGCAAATCAACCTCCCAACTCCCAATAATTGTCGCAGTAATTCCAGGAATCGGCGGCCGAAATACCTCGCGAGCTTTCTGCGAAATAGCGGCATCAAGGAAGGACGTTTCAGTCATTTCATAATAGTTTAAATGGAAACGTGTCGGGATTTGATTGGGCCAGCAAAACCGTAGACGGAATAAAAATTTTCAAATGCGATATAAGCGGCGAACTCGAAGACAAAAAGCAGAGGGAGAGAGAGAGTCAAGAGTAATTCTCAAGGTGGGCGGCCGAGGGAGAGAGAGAGAGGGAGAGAGGGCACTCGGTTCTACTCGTCCAAGGTGAGTTCTGCTGCTTTCCTCATCCTCTCTCTTTTTTCTATGATCTGCAGCTTCAGATGATGGGAATGCTTGAGCACGGGGACACAGGTCAGACAAAACTGTCTTTTCTTTTTCTTTTTCTTTTTTTTTTGAAATATCTACTCTCGTGGCTGTGCGGTGCTGATATGATCCAACCATCCTATCTCAAATGAATTGCTAAAACTCTAAGAATTTCATTCAAAGAAAGGACTGGAATTCAAGAACCCATTACAAGAAAAAATGAAACTAAGATTTCTACTCTAACTACAAATCACAACTAGAAAGACACTCAAAACAATCCCTTCTCCAATCTATGATATCCTCTCTATTTAAAAGCCCAAGCCTCTCACCCAGGCCTACCAGGCTCAGAAGCATCAATACCTCGCATGTGCATTACTATCATAGTACATCCCTATCAGGTGCGCTGGAAGCTTCGTTGATACCGGTCGTGGAGGTAGAGCTTGGGTGAGATTTGAGAAGGAAATCTCGCTCATCAGCCAATGACCTGCTTGACTTGATTCCATCTCCTCTGCTTGTCCTCCACCATGACTATCTGTCGCACGTGTCAGTATACTAGATGAGGTGGCACACGTGTTCAAGCCACATGCATTCTGCATTGACGAGCTCCCACGTCTCGAATTTCTTGTATTTATTCTAATAAAAAATTCAGATGCCGTGTCAAATAATAACGTTTATTTGTCTATTATTTCGCAAACAGCGTTGGGATGAGCAGGAAAAAAAAAAAGATGGGTTAATTGACCAGTTTTTGTGTTATTGTTTTTTTTTAAAAAAAATTGATGGCGCAGGTAGGTGAAAGAAGCAAAAGTGGGGAGAAAATGATGTTGTTGAAGAGACCTTCCTCACACTCACACTCATGGTGGTTTGAGAGCCACATCAGCAGTCCAAGATGCTCTCCCTGGCTCCAATCTACCCTTTCGGGTAATTTAATCACGTTGCCTTTTGCACTTTTCCTTCTTAAGGATCAAGCAGGCTGGTGGCCTGATGCTGATTGTTGTTGTTCTCATTGCATCCGTGCAGATCATGCACATGCAGTTTCAAGTTTTAGCTATGAAAAGCACATTTGTAGAGTTTTTGGCATCAGTGGTGTTATTGATCGTAGATGTCATGTAACCAGCATTTCGTTTAGCAAGATTTATTGGCAGAAAAATGTGTTCCTCATATTCTGTAAAAAAAAACAATATCAAAGGGTTAACTAATTATACAAAATCATTTCAAAATCAATGGATTTTTTGCTCAAAATATTTCCCTGGACATCTGTTGTCCCTGTTGTCTTGACTTGCTGAGTTGCCTGATATTTGAAGTTCACCATTAACAATGAATCATCTAATTCACACTTGTCTTTACTTCCTAATCATAAAATGTTTTTCTTTTCTCCATCACAATTAGTGTCTCTCTTGTTTCAAATTCTGGATCACACAACCACATATGTATCACAAAACAAACGCAAAAAAATCATGCACAGTTAAATTTTGCCCACAGAAATTCAGTCTCCTGTCATTCATTTTTGTTCTAAATCAAGCCAATCTAGTTGAGATTCCCCATCAAAATTACAATGTGTGACAAGGTGTTAGACTTGGATGATACAGTTTCTGCCACTTAATTGCTTGTCTATCCTTTTTAATCCAGTCATTGTCCAATCAGCAGAGTGCATAAACCATACAACTCTCTTTCCCTATGTTTTCGGATTAATTTGCTTGAATTGTATGATGGTTTTTGGTCTTCAGAACTGGATGAGAAGACACAGGCAATGCTCAAACTTATTGAAGAAGATGCAGATTCATTTGCCCAACGTGCAGAGATGTTCTACAAGAAGCGGCCAGAGCTAGTGAACATGGTTGAGGATTTTTACCGTGCCCATCGTTCCTTAGCTGAGCGATATGACCAGCTCCGGTCAGAAGCTGGATTAAAAATTGCCTTGATGCCATCGGTCTCCCCTATATCAGCCAAGAACCAGTCGCAGAAATCAACCACCCCATATGACAGGACCCCCACAGTCTCTTCTGATTGCTTTGAATCAGAGGATTCAGAGATTGATGACCCTGAAGAAGAGGCTGAAGTTGGAGGAGGTGCAGAAGATGAAGTTTCTAGTGAAGACAGGGAAGATGGGGAAGCAAAGAAGCTGAGACAAGAGATTGAAAAGCTTAAACTGGAAAATAAAATTCAAAAGGCTGAGTTGTTGGAAAGAAATGAAGAGAAGAGAGAGGCAATAAGGCAGCTTTGTTTGGCTATGGACATGTTGAAGGAAGAGAATGCAAACTTGAAGAAATGTCTCAAGGATAAAAAGAGAAGTGGCTTTGAATTCAGCAAGTGGAAGGAGGTCTTCTCTGGAAAGTTTTTTACTGGTAGTCCAAAACTTCAGACTAGCCTAGTAGCCCTCTGAAGATCATATATACTTTTGTTTTTAATGGTGAAAGAATACACAAACTTAGGCAGTGTAATGTGCTAATATATATGTATGTATGTATGTATGTGTGTGTGTGTGTGTGTGTGTGTAGGAGAGGGGGGGAGGGGTAGGGTAGGAGGGGAGAGAATAGTTGAGGATTGTAGGTGTTGATGCACCAGTATATGGGGTGGTGCCTCGCTTATCCAGGTTTTTGAGATTTCATGGGATCTGCTGATGGTTTGGGACTGACCTGGGACTCTTACATAGTATTCTTTGCATTAGATGTGCAAGTGACTTAGTGTAGGACATTGCCAGCCACTAACTGGGGATCATTCTTTTAGGATAGTGTGGCTCATCTTCAGAAAGACTCCGGAGTATGTGGGATCCTTTCAAGTTCTGAGTATGAGGAACCCTTCCAGGTTCTGATGCATCACAACCTTGCAATTCTTCAAGATAGGTCTTAAATGTTTTCTGATGTATACCTGTATCCATATTTTCTTTTGTGAGCTTTTTCCCTTTTGGACTGAATATAGATGTTGTCAACTTATCCTTTCTGAGTATGGTAAATTTTCATTTGGTATTGGGAAAAAAAAATTTTGAGGAAAAAGTGAGGGAAAAGATAAGAGAATGATATATAACATGACAAGGGTGATGATAGGTCTTAAATGTTTTCTGATGTATACCTGTATCCGTATTTTCTTTTGTGAGCTTTTCCCCTTTTGGACTGAATATAGATGCTGTCAACTTACCCTTTCTGATTATGGTAAATTTTCATTTGGTATTGGGAAAAAAATTGAGGAAAAAGTAAGAGAAAAGGTAAGAGAATGATATAACATGACAGGGGTGATGCTTAGGGGTGTGTTTGGATAAAGCTAAAACTTTTCACAGCAAAACTTTTCAATCTAAATTTTTCACTCTTTACAACTACTTTGTTTTTTAATTTTTTCTTCAAATTTTATTATATAATTATCTTATTTTACAATTATTTCCCCCAAATTATGCGTACAACTAGCCTATTTATTTTTATTTTATTTTCTTTTCTCCTCACCATTACCTATATTATATTACATTATTTTAAACCATTTTAAAAACTTCTACATCAAAAACTTTTCATCCAAGCACACGACTGAATAAAGCGAGCAAGCGATTATGGCAAAAGAATCCATTTTTTTATTGGGAAGAGTAACCAACTTAGGGACAAAAGGATGAGAATAATTCTAATCGGGGACAAGAAGATTACGATGCTTTTGGAAGGATGAGAATCCAGTGGATCTTCTTGATTGTAGGGAATAACCTACTTGGGCAACTGTGGCACCTTCAGAGAAAGGAATGTCGAGCAAACACTGCTGGTGGATCAACTCCTTCACATGCTCGACCATTCTCATCACAATCTCATCACAATCATCGCTCTGTACAACAAATTCGGATTATGGGAATAGACACAATGGGAACTCTTCGTAGGCACTTGCTAAGAAAATAAAGAGAATTATTTTGCATCTATGGATCAACTGGCTCTGTTCTTGACCTTAAGAAAGGAAAAGAGAATTTACATGAATCTAGAAATTTATTTGATAACGTATAGTAAGAATACAGATGCATGTGATACAATGCCAATTCTTTGTGGCTTCTCTATGAAAAAGAATGGCAAATACAAACCAAAAAGACCTTCCCCAAAGACGTAAAAAGGAAAACTACGTGTACTTTTTTCAATCCATTCACTTGTTCACCTCTCGAGCGAGACTCATTCCCACAAGTGCCAAACAAACTTGCGGTACACGGCTGAATGATTCCTCAAAATTGGATACATGTACCCTTTTTCATAATGCCCTTCCTCCAATATAGCCTTTGTTTGACCGCTGATCTTGTTTATTAACTAAGGAGTGAATTCTTCTTCAGTCCCCAGCCAGTAGTTACTTTGTCTCTATCGTCTTCAAGCCATGATGTGTCATGTCTGTCAGTTGAAGCAGTTATTAGAAGCCAAAGGCGCTTAAAAGAGATTGCGAAGAGAGAATAACAATGATGGAGACTACTTAGCTTACCACGACCAGAGGAATCTGAAGAATAATGAATGAAATGCAATACAAAGATACAGATATCACAGCTCCAGCAATGAAATTGTAGAAAAGACGCTTGTTGTCTTTACTGGGTACAAAGGCAGCCTTGAGCACATTCGTCAAATCAAATAGCCTGTATGATATCTGTAGAATCATAAACACAATTTGCAATTTAATTCGTATATGCACATATCTTTTTTATTTTATTATTATTATTTTTTTATCTTCAAGATCAGAGATCGGAGCTGCTTACTAGGACATAAATGGTGGTTGTAAGCATGAAATTCAGCATTGGATAGCTTGGGATTAGACA
>JAXCLR010000050.1:60307351-60339485 GCA_035584095.1 Annona squamosa | reverse complement strand
CCTTCCTCTCTCTGCCCGTTTGCATGACAGGCAGCTGGTTCCAGAACAAGTCGCTGTAGCACAAGCGCGTGGGCCCTCACCGAAACTTTTCGCGCGCGTGAAATGCAACCCATTTGGATGGTTGCTAGTGTTGGATCGTGATACAAACGAATTGCAAAAAGGAACCAGATGTGGATACATGCTGGCAGTTGCACCTTCCGTTAGGCCGTTGAATGATTGGACCATTTCGATGGATTGGAACGAGTTCATTTTTTGCCTATGTTTCATTTATGATCTGATTTTGAATTTGGACGGTTCAGATTGCTCTCGTGACCAAGGATCCTGGTGAGATGGGCAGCCGGTGGTAGCCATGGCATTTAGCTTCGGGTGTGGCCATAAATAGCAGTAGTCCAAGCGTCCAACTGTCCAGGCAGCTGAAGTTCCATGAATGCTCATACCGCGCCTACGGCTTGCCGCCACGAATTGTCCGTTTCTAATTACGATGGAGATGGGGCAAAAAGCTATTCGCCACGAATCATCTATGAGTCGTAGGTGTGCCCGTACGCTATGACGCTACATCTATCGGACTTCGGACAACGAATTTAATAATTTCGAACCATTGAAGTTACATCAAACAATTACATTTGTTTGCAAACTGCTAATGATCAACTTCGGAACTATTTGGCACCATGCAAATGGTGAGAATGGAATAAGATGGACTGTTCATGACAGGAAGAAAGTGAAAATAAGAAAAAATAAATAAGATAATGGTGTAAAAATAATTAAAATATAATGATAGAAATAAAAAATAATATAATGCTTTGAGTTTTCCTCGTTCCTGTTACATTCTCAACTTATCAAACACTCACATTATTTACTTATTAACTAATAAAAATAATCATTTTAAAAAAATTTAATAAAATGTATTCGTCTAAGTTTATATTATCTGTAAATTAAGTTTTGCTAATTTTCAATATATCTACATATATTTCAGAAAAACTTGTCCCTTTTATTATATTATCTAGGTATATATCTTTAAACAGAGGTTTTGTGGTCATTTTTGCTCCTATAAAAGTGGTTATTTTTAAAAATATAAAATAAATATATATATATATTCAAAAATGGTAAACTTGATTTGTAATTAATATGCATGTAAATTGATAATTTTATTGAAAATTTTTAAAAAATATTAAAAAGTGGCACTATTAGACTATTAGTGAGATTTCCTGAATGTGAAATGCAAAACGGTCGCACAAGATTGGGCAATCGGGCCCCTTGTTGTGAACTAGAAATGGTTGGATTGGATCATTTGAATTTAATCAGTATCGTAGGCCCAAATGAATACAGTGTACTCTTGCGAGATTGATGAATAAAACTAGAGTTATAACTCTATCCGAAACGTGAAATACTAACACAAGATGAATGTTTACCGGTTATTTTCTTTAAAAACAGCGTCTGTGTAATAAGATACAACTAGTTGCAATATATGTGTACGGAGAACATGCAGATACACTATAATTTGCGCTGCATTTGATTCGAAATGAACTTCATATGATCATTAATACACATTGTATTTAAATTTATTTTATTAGCATAACAATTTTTATCCAACTCGGATATGTATATGGGTCCAATATGAAAATGATATAAAATCAACGTAATAAAATAATTTAATGTAAATAATATTTATAAAGTTATTTTTTCAATGCGTAAACTATCTCAAATATAATTTATGTTTAGATAAATAATTATATAAAATATTAAATATTTAACTGCATGTAGGACACATTTTAAACTAAATGCACCAAAAATTATAGTGCATATAAATGTACTAGATCATACCTATATGTGTGTGTACTAGCTATATCATATCTTAATGATGAAATCAACATCAAACAAGTCTTGTTGTTTTTTGTTGTTTATTTAGTATTATATCACAAATGATTTCAATCAAGTTCATAAGTGAATTCTTTGTCCCAAAGAAATCGTAAGCGAATTGTAAGTTGTGACTATCTAGGAGTATAAATAATTACATATAAATTATGAAGAATTCTTGGATCTATCATGGATGCATTAGAATGTTACAGTACCTTCTACAATAATTCACTAAAAACAAACAATATTTTAGACATTTTAGATATTAAATTAATAATTTAGGATTAATTTTAAATGTGTCCACTGCGTTTGCTCTTAATTACAAATATACTCAGTAAGTTTGCAAACTTTCACATATACCAACTAAGTATGAATGAAATTTCAAATATACGCATTATGACAATTATAAACATTTAATAATTTTAAATTTTCAAAATACTCATGATTAATCTAATATTTATTATGATGTGTGCACTATTCCGATCGTTAAAACTCATTCAATTTAGCTTTTCTATCACATTAAATGTGTTATTAAATAATAAGAGGCATTTTGGACATTTCATATGATAGATAATGACAATTTTTAATTATGTCTAACGGAATAGGTATGGATAAAATTTCACCTGTACTTAGTGGATGTGTGTGAAAGTTTTCAAACTTAGTAGGTATATTTGTAATTAAGGGCAAATGTAGTAGATATATTTAAAATTAACTTATAATTTTAAAATTAATCTATAATTCGAATAATTTATTATATCCATTTCACGCCTTTATAATGAAGGGTCGTGCACATTTTTGATATAGGTGAAATTTGACTTACTAATTGAATAAATTACTTTAAATGAAAACTTAAATTGAATTTTGGCTTGAGCGTATTGTAGGCTTGTTAACAAATTTCACTGAACTAATGTGGTATGTAACGGATTAGATCACTTTTTTTCTATAGCATAAATTAATATATACATTTATCTATGTTCTCCAAAATTGCTCTATTAAAAATTTTATATTATAAATATTTAACACCATTTGATAACGCCTATGAAATTATTTAAATTTGAAAATAAATATATACTATTTAAAAGTTTTCAAGATATTTTTTCATTTTATCCAAGCACACGGGGATAAACATTATAAAAGATATAGGCATTATAAAAAAAAAAGGAATGATGCTATTTGCCTAGTTAAGCAAATGTTCTACTTAGTCCACTTCAAAAAACTCGTTTATAATAAATTTTTTTGTTTTTGTTTCGTACACTTGTTTGTCTAAGCGTATTTAATATAAAAATCAATCTTTACTATTCTTGGATATGTATATATATATATTTAAGATTTTTTAAACTTTTGTGTGTATTAGGAGTAAATTTTGGGTAAGGTACCCACGGACTTGACCTTATTTTGGGTAGAATAGAGTATAAAATATTACCCATAGGTATGTGTAAGATCCAAACTATTAGACATTCTTTCAAATAGGTTACGAGTAGGGTAAATATATTTGGCACCCATAACCGACTTGCATAGGTATAATTATATGCAGATATATAATATATATTATATAGTGTATGTTGTGTTTATCAATGATATCTTGTACACATACCCATTTTAATCAATTTTGTGCCTTGTAGAATTGTATATTATATAGTAAGAAACTAGCTATATTTTTATGTTATTGACTTTGAAAAGCATTTTATAAATAAGCTTGCGAATTATGATTATAAGATATTAATAGTTTTAGTAATTAAGTTATAATAGTTTATACTTTATATTTTTTATATAATAATGTAAATGGCAACATATTTACTTATGATTTTAAAATATAAATTTCTATTGATTTATATTTTTTAAAATGATTAGAAATATTTTTTAAGAAAATATTATATTTGAGTACTAAAGAAATCAATATGGAACCCACATGGAACTGAAATCGGAACTAACCCTATGGATAATGAATAAGGTAGGATATGCTAGGAATCGAACCGAAAAATGAGTAGGGTAGGGTAGGGTAGGTTTTCTGCAAATATAGTACGGGTAGGGTAGACCACTAACCGAACTGAACCAACCTGAATTTCACCCCTAATGTGTATATATGTATCTAAAATACCTCTATCTTTCATAAAAAAAATATCTTTATCTTTAAAAATCTAAAAAATATATACACATATACGAAAATAGTAAAACTATAAAACTTGGTTTCTATGTTAAATACACTAAGATAAACAAGTATACAAAGAAAAAATAAAAAAATTATTATAAATAGATTTTCTAAGGTAGACTTAGTAGGAAATTTGTTTTGCCCAGACTAACAGAATGACTACTCTATAAAAAAAATATTTATATATAGGAAGCAATTAAAAACAACTAATCGTATTGTTTCGATCATTCTCGTTTTTCAGTACCGATGGACTGAGGCAGTTGAAAATGATATATAGATGGTAACGACAATTGGGGAAAAAAGGGAGAAAAGAAAAGGTTAACAATTTTTTTTTTAAATGACGTAACATGGATAATAATTATAAAGAAAGAAAGAAAGTAAGGTCGAAAATAGATGAGCTATTATACAATAAGAACAATTAGTCGTATGAAACTAATATACTAATGATTGTATAGTCACATTACTTTCAATCGTGTTCTTTTTTTAATTTTTTTTTGGAGGGGGGGCGTGGGGGAATAGAAAGGAGAACTTTTGAAAATAAGTAACCTGGATAATGATTATAAATAAGGAATTAGCTAATATATAATAAAAAAACTAACCGTCCAAATCTATTGTACCAGTGATTGTATATTCATCTTGTTTTTTCTTTTTCAAGACCGATTGATCGAGGCAACAGAAAATAACGTAACATGGATAATGATTATAAACAAAGAAAATAAGGTTAAGATTGGACGAACCTATTATATAAAATGATTGAAAATACATATAATATCAGGGAAAGAGGTGATTTGCAGATATATACACTTAATTTAACCATAATTGTAAATATATTTATATAGTTTTAGAAATTACAAATATACCCATACAATTTGACTATAATTGTAAATATAATCACGATTTTATAATAACATTACTGTACAATCATGGTATTGATATATTCGTAAAAAATATGCAAATTATGTGAATATATTTGCAATTTTAAAAATTAATTGGGTATATCTAGTTTTGCAAAAATATCCATGTAATTTGCACATCTTTGCAAATGTATCCACCTCGTCACGAAGAAGTAACGTTGTCATATCGACATGAGTATATTTGCATTTATGGTTAAGCTATCTAGAGTTATTTTTTATTTCTAAAACTATATGAGTATATTTGTAATTATGGTCAAAATAAGTTTTTACATTTGCAAATTATTCTAGAAAAAATAAAATAATTAAATGGCTACTGTGTTAATATAAAAACTATGAAGGAGAGATGAAAAAGGTATTCGAATGGAGGCTTATTTGATTTAACGATGAGAGGGACAAATTTAGTTTGAATGAATTTGGACATCATGTTATGAAGTGATAAAACTATTGGCTAGTTTAGAACAAAGGGCAAATTGTTAATGTTTGCATTAGATAAAAATTAGTTGTTTTGGATATATAGCTTGGGTCGATTCATACTTCATGCAATATTATTTGATTGAGAACTTTTTTTATGAATTAGAATGGCTCAAGGAAAGAATTTATTATTATTTGTATTTGGAAATACGTAAAAAAAATGAAATTTAAAATGTTTCACTCTCTATCACTACTTTTTTAATCATTTCTTCATTTTTTTATACTACTATTGCTATTTGTCAATTATTTTATACAACTAACCATAAATTGACCTATCTATTTTAACTTTACCATCCTTACTCTTCATTATTACTTTTTATCATATCACATCATTTACAAATTTTGCACTCAAAAACTTTTAGATAAAAATTTTATCTATTCCCAGACGCACCTCAAATGTAATGACCACATTTGGTGCTAATACCAAATATATACATGAGGTTTCCAAAATCTTAAATATACACATTATATTTGCATTTTATCTAAAATACTCATTCCATCACAAACTGCTGATTAAATTTGCATAAAAGCCCAAAACATTACTATTGTTAGTTGGGTTTTCCAAATATACCTAATACATTTTATTTCAATCTCAAATATACTCATAATTTTCTAAAAATGATCTTGTTAACCTAAGTTAAGTAGTGACTTACATAGCCTAGCTCAAATTTTATTTATTTTTTATCTAAATATACTTAATATATAAACTATATTTTACCATTTTTTGGATATATGTATATATTTATCCAAAAAATGGTAAAAAACTGCCACCATGGATCTAGCATAGTTGTAACACCCATGATCATTTAGGTGAGATCAAATCGCATGCGCGTCTGGATATTTATTTGTCCCCCATCGACCAGAGTTTAACCGATAAAATTTTGTGATCTCTCTTAGAAAAGAATATCTTAGAATTTAAATTTAATACAAATTGAGATGATTGTAAATATATATACATAAAAAATGATAAAATACCAATTATATCAACTTTGTTTGTATTTAATCACAAGAAATGTTTTTTTACCACTAAATGAAATAAGCTAATATGTAAAATTAATAGCATGTCTATTGGTTAGATTGAAAAAGTTGAACATCATACGCTATTTATCATCAGCAAGTGTGCATTTGATATAGTACAATTGATCATGAATTTGCATTAGAGGTTATGACATCTGCAGCCATGATTGTTGAAAAAAATGTGGTAACTATAACAAGTTCACTTGTGTTTAATTGGAAAAAAATTATTATTATTATTATAAGCATCGCTCTTGACATGAATGTATAAATCATCACCTTTCCTTGGGCCTACGCACTAGCCCCTTTCCCCACTGTCCCGTGTTAGCAATGTGCCCATTCTAAGCCCAATTATTCATTCCTCCTTTCTCTCTTCTCTCTTTTGTTCTAGGCAGGCTATCATGAGCCCAAAAACGTCAGGCCTATATTCCAATCTCCTCGTCAATCATCCATTCGTCCTTGTCATCTTTCATCAAAGACCAAAAGTTTTGATTTTTTTCAAACAAATATTATGAGGAAATCAAAGGATCTTCTTCATATACACATTGATTTTTAAAGGAAGGAAGATAGCAGTTTTGACCGTCTGCCTTAAAAGTTTTATTTCAATTAGAATCTCTTGTATCCACACCACCTCGTCTATGCCAAAAGTTGTGAAATAGCATTCTGAGCAGGTGGAACTCTTTCCATTAACGGTTTATGGTGAACTCAAACCCTAATTATATGTTAGTTGAGTTTAATTTGGATTCATGTGTATTTTAAGCTTTGTTTAGGTTGGAAATTCAAATTTAGAGTTTGTATTTAAAGTTCATGGGTTGAACTTTAAATTTTCTATTATTATTTTTTAAAAATATAACTATTTATCTTTAAATCGGAGAGTTTCTATGAAATCCTTCTCTATGTAACTCCTTTCATTTTTAAAATCTTAATGATTAATTAAAAATTTACTTCATCTATTGTGTTTAACACAATTTCTAGTATCTTAAAAACCCTTTTATTTTTTCAATTTCAGTGTATATGGGTCATATCGATAAAAGTGTGAAATCAACATAATAAAATGGTTTTTCAACATCTAAACCATATAAAATATCAATAATATGTAGATAAATAATCCTATAAAGTATGGTTACATTCTAATACATATATGAATATATCTAACTATTTTTCCTAATTTACATATGAGTGTACTTATTTTTGAGCAAATGTGACCTATGCACATATTAGACTTAATACACACGTTTGCATTGAATCATAACTTTGTACAACAATCATGCATTTTAATCGGACATATCCCTGTTTTTTTTAACAAGTAACTAATCCATTAAAGAAAAAACATCATTATAGAGTGATTTAGAAATACAAGTAGGAGAACATTCCCTCCATTCGCATCCAAATGTAAACGAGTGAAGAGCAACATTAGCAACTTGATATGTAACCTTGTTACCGATCCTCAGTAAATCACAATAATTTGAATTTTCAAATTTCAGCACGTCTTTTTAACTCATTCATAGTGAATTTCGAGCTGTTAGAGGATAATCACTGTCTGTCAACCATTTTATCAGAACTAAAGAGTCCTTTTCTATTTCAATTTTTTGATAACTCATTTCCTTGGCCCATACAACTCCAAGGTGGATTGTTGTAGCTTCTAGCCACAGTGGACGGGGATAAACCCATCTTTACTCAGCACTTTGCTGCAAGAAACTCCCCTTGTGAGCTTCTTGCATGTCCACAAATCTCATTGTATGATTGCGCATCTTGCAACCCCCAGCCACATTCAATTTTTCCCAACTAGCGCTTAGAGCCTTCTATTTTACTGGGCTATTGTCATCAGAGAGGTCCTTGTTCTACAAAAGCGAGGTTAAATGATCATGATATCTGTAGTCTAAGCTCCACTTGCTAATTTATCTCCAATAAACTCAAATTTTTTGCTAGCCTAACGCTAACCTTTGATATATTTCTTGCTAGAAGTATCCATGATTCCACTGATAATAAGTGGGACCAAATAATTCAATGGGGGTAGTTGTTGAACCATACTACATAATTCTAGCAACAACGAAAGCTGCAAAAAAGACAGTGGCGATATTGCAAGAAAGTACATTTTCAATATTGCATATACGTAATCCTTTATATAGACGTTGGGGAGGGTAGACATTAAGATGAAACAGGCTCGCTAATATGCCCAATGTCCTCGCTAAAACATGATGAGAGGCTATTCCTCTCATAACAAAAGAATTAAAACCTTAAATAACCATTGATTTCTCAACCACCAACATCTGCTGCCCCATGTTAATGAAGAGCATTAAGGATGCAAAATCTTTACTTGTCCCAAGTATTAACAATGTTGCTTTGAAAAAGCATATAAAAAGAAAGGATCCTCATATTCATGTTGAAGACATGAAAATTCTAGAAAATATGAGCTTTATTCTCCATATATTGCTTATAAAACATACAATTAGGATCACTGTAATTTCCCATCTTATAAGGTTTAGTTTGGTGGGTAGAGAATCCATGGATAAATGCCAGCCAAGGATTTGTATCTTCCAAGGCAACTTTGTCTTCAAAATTGCCTGTAGACAACTTACGTTGCCTCAATCTCCCACCCTTTATAATAATTTCAAAGTTTCCATGTTGATTGCGTGAGCCAATCTATAAGTTGATCTCACATTTAAGCATCCATCCACTTTAGGCTCCTAATATAATGTTTTCTTCTTCTTCTTCTTCTACACTTGGAAGGGGAATGTGTTGGATTTGTTCCTAGCTTACATCACTTGCCACCCTTATTATCTTCTCAGCCTTTTAGTTCATTAAGCTTATTCGATAAAGTCTGATACTCTAATATTATCTAGAATCTTGGGTGGAAGTAGCCTAATCTTTGATACTAATCCATTTTCCTATCTATCATAGAAGAAGCTCACATATCTTCTAGTCTTGACCTCCATTTATATCATTAGTGTAGAAGTGCTCGAGCTTTTGCAATGCATTCCCATGCATAAGAGCAATTCACATTTGTCTTACTCTCCCCAAAATTTCCCATAGGAAAATGTCTTTCCTTTAAAACATTGAAATAGTATGGATTCGCTTGGGTTGCCACTCTCCATAGCTACTTCACTATTAGAGCCAAATTAAAGGTCGAAAACCCTAATTCCTAAGGCCCCACTTGCTTTATACATGCACAATATTTGCCATAATATCCAGCTGATTTCTCTTTTTTTCTCCTCATCGCCATCTAAAATTTACTCATTTAGACATTAAAATTATCACATAGACCATGCGGGAGGAGGAACAAATTTATAGCATAGTTTGGAATTAATCAAATAATAACCTTAATTAGAATTTACTTGGCACCACTAGATAGTAGTTGACTTTTCCACCCTTAGACTTTCCCCCAAACCATCTTCTTAATTGATTGAATGTTTGTCACTCTATTTTTACCTATCCATGTTGGAAGTCTCAAACACACATCAATTTATTTTCTTTGTGATTCCAGAATCTTGTCAACTTGCCGCTTAGTTTCCAGCTTGGTGCTCTTATCAAAGAAGACTCTGCTTTTTTCATATTTACTAGCAATCCCAACCCCTTTAATATTTCCTTAAAATCTCCTCTGGTAAATTTGCATCCTCCCCCTTTCCCATACGAACAATAAGACATCATTGGTGAAGAACCGATATAATAATTTTGGCTATCATTACTGATTTTATCCATAATAATTTATTTTTATCATTTTCTTTTCTAATTATGGTTGATAAACTCCCAACAGAGAGCTAAAGAGATACGGGAATAAGGGATCCCCTTGTCTCATTCCTCTTGATGAGCGAATTTCATTCATGCACTCGCTATTTAGAGCTACCTTATAAGTCACAGTAGTTATGCAACTCATAATCCACTTGATTTAATTTTTTGCAAAATTCATATGCTCTATGACCTTATGTATATATCCCCATTTGACTTGGTCATAAGCTGTTGCCACATCTATTTTTACTACGATGTTTATCTCATATGTCTTAACCATATTGTCCATCATAAGCCTGTTTGGTAAGAAAGTACTCTACTATTCCGAAATGATTTTTGGAAAGAAAATCTTCTACCTGTTAGCCAATACCTTCAAAATAATCTTGTAAATTACATTATGCAGGCTAATAAATCTAAACTCATTTAATTTTGTGGCTCCTTTCTTTTTCAAAATCAACATTATGATACTTTTTTTAATTTCCTCATCTTCACCTTCTATTCTTCAACTAGGCAATCTATAAACACCTTGTTACATGCTATAAAAATCTCCTCTTCCATCACTTTTCAATGCCTCTGGTAGAAATCTATAAACATGCCATCAAATCCTAGAGCCTTGTGAAGATTCATATCTTCTAATGATGATTTTATCTTCTCCAATGTGATTTTTCTAGTTAAACATTTTTTTATCTTCATCAGAGACTTTCATTGGGATTCCATTTGCCACTTTCTATGCTTCTCTAGCCATATATTTGGATCTAAATATGTTGCTGAAGTATGCCTATGCCTTAGCCATATAAAGTTTTTGCCTTGAGCCCCAACCTCTTTGGCAATTTCATCAACTAGTCATTTAATCTAGTTCTTACTTCTCGTTTCACTTATTTTTCGGTGGAAAAAATTTGTATTTTTATCTTTTGCTTAGGGCTAATTAACTTTTGATCTCTGCTTTCACCTACTTTCTTCTTCCTTGAGCAATAAATTTATAATTCTTTTCTGATATTTGATTCTTATATCCCTCTTATTTGATGGGTCGTTCCTTTGAAGTTTACTTAGTTTCTCTTAGAGCCACTTAATTGCCTTGGAGGCATCCCCCATTAACCTACTATACTACTTCCATAATTTCTTACCACAAATATTAATCTTCTAACTATATTGCCTTAAACAAATTGCTGCCCAATTTCTTTAGTTTCCCACACATGCTTGATGATATCCCTTGTTGCTCTATATCTTGACTAGATCATCTCATATCTGAATTGTTTTTGAGGCCTTTGGTTTCTCTCCCAAGCATTAATATTAAAGGGTAGTGGTTTGAAGTGGCTGCTAATCTGTGAAAGATTTGAAATATTTGGGTATAGATTTGGCCATTCCCACTATTGCTAGGTGCCCTATCAAGACAACTCTCTACTCTTTCCAACCTCATTCTCTTATTACTTCATGTTAGCATTGGGTCATTAAACTTCAATTTCTTAAGAGTGCAATAATAATCACCTCCCTAAAAGGCCATCATTTGAATTTCAACTCTAATATTTTGGCTCTAAAGTGCATCCACATTATTGTTTAAGCCTATATGAAATCTATTTACTTGTCCATTTTCTAATGGATATATACAAATGCTCGATGATTCATACAAGTGTGCAATTGTGCATTGAACCTAAATACTCATGCTTGGTTATTTGTTTGTTTGTTAAATCAATATGCTGGCTTAGCGACTCTCTTATATATATATATTTATATATTTTATTTGAATTCCAAAAAAATATACTTTCTATTTTTGAAATTTAAATACAATATTTTAAAAATAAAAATGCACACTTTCATAAGTAAAAAAAATCATATTAGAGCTTGAATTTAAGGGTGTGTTTGAGAAGTTGTAAAACTTTTGATAAAATTTTTTTTTATGTAAAAGTTGTTAAATCAGTAAAAAATGATGTGATATTGAAGGGATAATGATGACAATTAAAGAGAATAAATTTAAAATAAATAGATTAGTTGTATTGGTAGTTGTGTATAAATGGTTGAAAAATAGAGTTGTTGTATAAAAATATGCCTAAAAAGTAATTAAAAAAAGAGTAACTATGGAGAGTGAAAAGTTTTATATTGAAAAGTTTTAACATGACAACTTTTATAAATTGCCTAACACACCCTAATGCAAAAATTAAAATAATAAATAATAAAAATTTTAAAGTATTACAAGTGTGAGCACGCGCTTCTATTGAATTATGACCAAAAGATGGAAAGATAAATAAGGAGAAATGCTTATATGGATCTAACACTTTCATCATTGAAGGTTTCAGTCTTATTATTTCATTTTGCAGTCATCATAATCATTAAATTAAAATTTAATATAATTGCATTTAAAGTTTTTTTAATTAAGGAGATGATTTTAATCAAAATCAAATATTTGAGGAACCCATGTGATAAGAGCGATACAAACTTATGAATGAATTTATATGATCTACATATTTTATACATGGTTATAAATATTTAAAGAAATGCGACCATCCAAAATCTGGTAAAAATGACTTTTAGTACTAAGATAATATAAATAATTTTAAAATAAATTTTAATTTAATCATCAAAATATGCCAACATGGAGCAACGTTGAAGTGGTAACACTGAAGTACTTATCCTAAATAAAGGATTAATTTCAAATATACCCACTATATTTGCTCTTAATTGCAAATATACCCGCTATGTTTGAAAACTTTTACATGTACCTACTAAGTAAAGGTGAAATTTCATTCATATTCATTCCATCATGCATAATTAAAAATCACTGTGATTTATTATAGAAACTGTCCAGAATGCCCCTAATTATTTAATAATAATAATAATAGTCATTCAACTATGATAGAATGAAAATGCATCTAATGTGAGAGAAAAACTAGATAGAATGAGTTCTAAGAGTTTAGATATTGCACAAATCACAATAAATGTTAGATTAATTATGGACATTTTGAGATTTTAAAATTATTAAATGTTTATCACTGTCATAATAAATATATTTGAAATTTCACTCATACCGGAAAAGTTTTCAAATTTAGTGAGTATATTTAAAATTAAGAGTAAATGTAGTGAATACATTTGAAATTAACCCATACATAAATGCATTGCGTTTTAAAATTTTAACTAAGTATTTACATAAATATAAAATAAATGGAAGGTGCCAGACTGCCAGCTGCCTCTGATTGTAACCAAGACCATTTTTTTGTTATGGGAAAAAAATATTCAGATTGGTGCAAACGATTATGAATAACATATGATGTACGAACAATCCCACCGCCCCAGTAACACCGGCTGACTCCACGAATCATGTGTTGAGCCCGGCCCGAGAAGCTCGTGGGCTGGCTAAATCTTCTAGAGCTTTCCACGCGTGGCAGCTGCCTGTGGCACGTAGCATCTCACGCTCTCTGTCCCTCCGCTGCCGTTATAAAGGCGGCTTGGTGGCAATGCCAAGCAGTGAGGAGCGTCTCTACAAGCCTGCAATAGCTACTGCGACTGCGAGCTTGTGGTCAGCGACGAAGGGGTGATCTGAGGTGAGGTGCTGATTTCCTTCTTCCATCTCCCCGCATGGATGAATTCGTAGCCGTAGGAGATTACATTTCCGCGAGGACGTTTGGATGTTTGACTTTTATGTTTGTGTCGCCTTTGCAAGTCCACGAGCATGTAGATTCCATTTCTAGGGTTGTTTTTTTGGGATTTGATTCCAATATAAGCTATGCTCGCTCTCGTGCTTTTGCATCTTGATTTCCACGCTAACATCTCAGTATTGTTTTGCCTGTTCATTTGGTTTACGAGTCGTTCTGCTCATGTTTTTCTCCGATTGCGCTGGTATTGCTCCCTGATGATGGAGGCAGGGTGCTTGATCTGATTCTGTTTGTTTGGTTTCGTTCTTTTCGACTTTTTTGGATGGATGATCATTTCCGTTTTTTTAGCGGCTCGAGAAAGTATCTATTATTTTTTCTTGTTTGGGTTGAAAATCGAGATGCATTAGTACATTTACACAGAGGAATTTCGTTTTCTGTTTAGAATTGTCTCAGGTTTAACTTGCGATGACGTGTATGGATTCAGCCGGGGAATTAGCAGCGGCGGTTGAAATCCATGTGATATAATCTGTTTAGTCTGTTTGAGTAGTGTTTGGGTTGCGGCTGAGAAAAGCAAATGGAGAAGGGATTGTCCAGTGTCAGATTGGATATCTCATTACTGAGACAAAGTAGCGTTGCGCGCGTGAGAATTTGAAAGGTGTTTGCTTGTTAGTCATGTCGGGAGGCTGACACCTTTTGATCTCTTCAACTAATGGAGAGCGCATTTACGATCATCATATATTCGAGAAGTCGTATTGCACTTACGGCTACGAACCATATATTTGAATATGAGAATTTGTCGTTACTTGCGGAACCGGGCATTTGTTTTCCATCCAAATACATCTTTGTCTCTTATTTCGTGCAGCTGTGCTAAGCAGGTAGTAATTCAATCTTTATGGAACTATTTGCTCTTAGTGGCTCTGCACTACTGGGGTATGATGCCATCCTCATACCTTATTTCAGGGGTATTTGTTTTTTTTTAAGAATTATGTAATGTTTGTGTAGAGTTCTCAGACCAAAAGATAACTGCTATGAACTATCAGATGCCAGTATGCCCTAGGAACCCAGGGCGAACTATTTTCCATCAGCTCAGTCAGGTTCATCAGTGGCGCTCCATCTGCTTTGGGCAGTTTGCATCAAACATCAGCTTTTTTACGGTTCCTGTATTGGAGAGTTATGGATGTGGCTTTGCTTTTTGTGGTAAAAGCAGTCGTTTGTGAAAGTAATGAAGTCGCTGCCTCTGACTGATTGCAACTTTGGAACATGGCACATCTGAGACATGCAAAAAGATGATGACCAATAGCCCATAACCCAGTTCTGGCTTTGGTGTACAAATGAATGCTCATTTAATGAGTATTTGAAAGTATAAACTGTAAAATTTATTCTTAAGTTGTTACAATTCTTTCATTACTGCTGTGATTACAACTTCATAAGAATCCAGCTGCTCCAAATTAATAAAAGGATTCACTTTGCTAGCATGTTGGTTTTTTTCTGCTAGTATTTTTATGTGCAGCCTTTATGATTTTGTGTGATTGTATTTGTGCCCATGCCTTTCGTGTACTGATCAAGATTTTTTTTTTCTTATTTCCGTATCTTGTTTAAGACACACACAACGATGGTGAAGGCTGTTGCTGTTCTTACTGGTACTGAGGGTGTCAGTGGCACGGTGAACTTTACTCAGGAAGGAGATGGTAATTCATATTTATTCAATCACTGAAGTGGATTATTAAAGTTATTTTAAATGTTCATCATGTTTGTTTGAATAATCTTACAAGTAGAGTTCTGTTCTTTCTTATGGCTGTTGGTGCATGTAGGAATTATGTTGTGACTTGACTTTATTTTTTCAAACCAGGCCCAACTACAGTAACTGGAACTATTTCTGGCCTTAAACCGGGGCTCCATGGCTTCCATGTCCATGCCCTTGGAGACACGACAAATGGCTGCATGTCAACTGGTATTTCTCTGGCTGAAAAGATCTTTTCACAGTAGTAGTAGCTAATTGAACATTGGACTACTAAAATGGCATTTTAGTTGTGTTCGACCTTTCTTTCTCATGCTTTCCTGTTGTCCACTTTGCAGGGCCACATTTTAACCCTGCTGGCAAGGATCATGGTGCGCCTGAGGATGGGAACCGCCATGCAGGTGACCTTGGCAATGTTACTGCTGGTGACGATGGTATTATTTCTTTCCTCGAATTCATTTCATATTTGTATAAATTATTCTTAACTATTGCTAAAGGATACTTAATAGAAGCATCCGTCTTTTAGTGACTTGAATTATTGATCTTTTTACGTCTTCTGTTGGGCCTTCCAATGGTTTCCCTTGGTCAGATAATGGGGTTATCCTAACATCTGTTTGAACTGTAATATGAAAAGCAGTGTTTGACGGGGAGGTGGTGGATTTGTTTTAAAGGGGGATTTTGCATTTGCTTGCTATTATCTTAGAATTTATGAGTTCTATAGATGAGTTAGTATCTCATAGTTTAGGAGTTTTATGCACAGGTTAGCATCTCAGAGCTTATGAGTTCTATAGAGGAGTTTAGTATCTTGTAGCTTATGAGTTTTATGGAGTTAGCATCTTAGAGCTTATTAGTTCTACAGAGGAGCTTATGAGTTTTATAGAGAAGCTTACGAGTTAGCATCTCAGAGCTTATGAGTTCTACAGAGGAGCTAGCGTATGAATGTTGCCGCTAAGTTGAAACTACTTCAGATTTAAGCTTGGTTTTAATTTATCAATTTCATGTCTGAGAAATTAATTTATTTCAAATTAATGAGAAACAATATTTTTTAACAAATGATTTCTGACTGCTTCTTGTGTTTCAGGGACTGTTACTTTCACCAAGATTGACAGTCAGGTTGGTTAATTCCTTCTCTTTCTCTTGTGAACTGAGCTTTCTTCCTTTTACATCAGTGTGACTGTGTATAACATAAAATTATAATACAGATTCCCCTTTCGGGGTCAAACTCCATCATTGGAAGGGCTGTTGTTGTTCATGCTGATCCTGATGACCTGGGAAAGGGTAGGTTTTTATTATTCCACTTACCTGTTGCCATCCCAAGAGTCAAAGAAATATATTAGCTTCCATTCATGTTGTAATGGTATGAAATTGCTGATTTTTCAGTGTGGTAGATTTGTTGCTCACTTCCTCTTCCCAAGACCCAATTGCGACCTTTTTCCTTCCAGTGGTTATTGATGCTTGTTAGATGACTAGTACAGTTATAGTTATTTGCAAGTAAGCACAGTAGTTTTGTTGGTTCGCATTTTGCTCGGAATTTATTTCAATTTTGTGTATTATTCACCTGCTGGGTACAATATTCCTTTCTTGTTGAATAAATTTCTGTTTTTCATCTAATGATGTTTCCGTACATTTTCAAATGATAGTTACACTCCATTATACAACTCAAAATAGATTCTTCATTTGAAAATAAGATTACGGAATGAGTATTACTCCATGATACAACTAAAATAACATCATACTTTGTTTGAAGACTTCGATTTTGTTATGTATTTGGGCAAATTGCACCATTAAGTACAGAATACCAGGTTAAAATATGATGGCCATTAGCAAAGGTTGTTGTTGAGTGCTTTGTAAACAATGTGCAGGCATTCTTTATAGTGAAAATGCTAGTGCGCACATAATATGAATTCTTGACAACCTCTTTTGCAAATATTTCATTTGGTTATTTTGTGCTGGGTAAAGTTCTGCCTGGATTTCTTTATTCTTTAATATTGTTATTATTATTATTATTTGCATCAAATGCATGTTGGCCATGGTTCCATGCTTCTCAATGGTGGTCACGTTGAGTCTTCCATTGAATAGGCGATCACAGGATCGATCACCAATGCATAAATTGGTGATAAATTAGTGTGTTAATCGAGAGTGTATTCAAGTTATTAGTCTTACTATCACTTTGTAGGCCTCATCATACTTATTTATCGCTATCATACATGGTATCTACTATCCACTGTGAGATCTTTATAAATCTGCCACATATCAGGCTTGGGCCTATTCAATGGTATAGATGCCTTGACTTTGATTCAGGCAAAGGCTCCTCCCATTAGGTAGTCATGTCGTGAGTTTCTCCTTCAAACTATGACACTGCTCTCAAGCTCGACTTGGGCGGAACTACAATGTGGAGGCTGCCCTGATTGTGTTGCCAAAAGAAGATTGTCAGATGAATTTCCGTGTCAAACTGGATCTCACAAATGATAATGCTAGACTTTTTGATATTCTCCAAGAAGCTAAATGAGGTCTCAGTTTCAGTCTCTGAGGTTGAGAATTCTTTAATTTCAGAACAGATTTGTTTCATCTGTGAAGAGTGGTTTCAACGTTTGATGATAATCTTCACATTGCATCGTTTTTTATTGGTGCTTCTATTCTTCCATCAGTGGACTTTTCTGTTATTCATGTTCATAAGAGCTGCTTTTATTTTCCCAGGGGGGCATGAACTCAGCAAGACCACTGGAAATGCTGGTGGCAGAGTAGCCTGTGGTGAGTATCTTGTTAATTATATTGCAGCTTATTCTAAATGTCGAAATGCATCGTGAGATTAGACGTGTCTCCAACCTGATGATTCGGTTCATTTAAGCAGTACTTTTGGGGTCACAATTGAATGCTAACAGGCGACTTTTACATGGCTATTCTTGAGATGCATTTTTGTAAAAACAATTTCTAAAAAGTCATATATATATATATATATTTTTATCATCGTTGCTTATTCTTTATGTGGTTTCCTCCATGTTTAAAAAATTTACTTCCCCCATCCCTTTCAGCTTATTTCTCAAAACCCTAAATGAACTGTAAGTAGTGCGTTGCTAAATAAAATGGATGAAATGTTATTTTCATCGGCCATCAAAACTTTTTTAAAAAAGGGTTGCATAAAGAAGAGATTTTATAGATGCAGAGCCCGTACCAGCAGCTGCAAATGGGCCCCATTATACGTAGAATCAATATTTATCTCATGCATTATATATAGAATTATTTGCTTTCATCAAATCAAATCAATCATGTGTATGCGCCCTATCTTAAAATGATTGATTTTACAAAATCAATTTAATAGAGTAGTTTAATGTAAATATCAATTTTGTAATTGTATTTTCAACATTTAATCCATCAAAAGTATGTTTTTTTAGATATGATTATGTAAAGTGTTATTACATTTTAATATATGTAATATCTATTTTGCATCAGTCCGTATTGGATCATATTTTTTTGTAGATATGATTATGTAAAGTGTTATTATATTTTAATATATGTAATATCTATTTTGCATCAGTCCGTATTGGATCATATTTATATATATATATATATATATCTATGGGCTATGCTCCCACGCACTTGGGCGCACTTAGTTGTGGTGCATTCAATTGTAAAAAATTCATTTCTTTTAAATTTTTTTTATGAAAAATGTTACCGATTTTTTAAAAATCAGAAAAATATAAATAAATCTTTAAAAATTTTAAAACTTCGTACATATGTTAAATATACTTAAATTAATACTTAACATATTAAAATTAATAGTTGTATGAAAAAAATTTAAAAATAATAATACCGTGTCTATGTACCCGTGTGCATTCAATCACATCTAGAGAGAGAGCGCAACTATATCCTCAATTCTCTTCGTGCCTTGTCAAAGCTGGGTTGCGGTTGGCTGGTTTATGATGAAGATGGAGATGATGCATTTGCTTAGCGGAGGGCATGGGGTGCGTCTTCTGTAGGTTCTTATCAAACTTGCTAATACTGACTTCGCTACTGTTTTGGTAGGTGTCATCGGGCTTCAGTGTTGATTTCATCAGTGCTTCTGCGGAAGTTAGGCCTTGAGGCACGCACAATATTGGATTGGATGCACTGGAAGTCTGGGGTTACATGTCATGGTAGAGTTACTTCTTTTGATAGTGTGTTTGAATAAATGAATCTAGTTCTCTGGTTTAGAACTTGAAAGAAACTGTGGCAAAGTGCTATGTAATGCCTGTTTTTGTGGGTAGTGTCTTTTGGAGCAGCTGCAGCTGGTGTTGCTTTGCTTCCACCCAGTGAAGCATATGATGTGGTATAATGAGATTTCTATATTTGTGTGACATGGTCGAATCGTGGTTGGCTCGTGCATTGGTTCCTTTGTGGTGCCTGTTTGATGTCTCTTGCAAAAAACGTAAAAGGTTGGCGTACCACTTATGTGCATGCGGATCCCGTTTTACTTTAACCTCGATCTTTTTTATTTAGATCATCAGTCGGGTTTGTATCCTCGCTACTGATACTGGTTTTCGCAATGGCATGCTTCAATTCCACTGGGGTTACGAGATGCTGGGTTGGATGGATGGAGTGTCGAAATGACTGCAGTTTTTCTTTTCTAAAAAAAAAAAAACTTTTGTGTTTTTTTCCTTCTCCCCTTCAAACATGTAGGAGCTAGTGTTGGAGGTTCTCTTCAAACCTGCAGCAGGCTCGATCGATCGGAACAGTGGATAATTGGTGTCCCTTTTTCAGTGTGATTCGTGCAGGTCACCTCTATCGGAGCAGTGGATGATTGAGGTCCTTAAAGTGAAATTCATGTTTAGCTCCGTCAGAAATTCATGTTGGGCTCTTGTATCGATTTGGTGGGAAGCAGTAGAGCATTTACATGCCAACACGTGCTGTGTCCTCTGCTCATATTGAAAATAATAACAACTTTGCTTGTGAGTTGTTACGGCGGTTCTTATTTCTTTTTGAGCTTGGCCTGTGCGACCATGCTCGAGGAATGGTTGGGCCCTGCTTCACCACTGTGATGATTTAAGGCGCATATGAACCATACTTGTTGCAGTTGTTTACCATGGAAAGTGCCTTCCATGATTCCTGGCCAACCAAACAGGACGCGAGATTCTTGTGTTTGCAGTTGAGCATTAGAAAGCAGCTATGCCTAGGGGTGTAAGCCAGCTAATCCAATCCTGTTTTTAGTGAATTTGGATTGGGCATTTTCAATCCGCAATCCCATAACCCATATAACCCGTTTAAAATTTAAACAGTACAATCCATTTAAATAAATAAATAGGTTGCCATGCGTTGAGCTTGTTAAATCCCATGATTCAAGTGGTTCTGAAGGATTAAAGAATTTATAAGTGAATTAGAATTGAAGTTTTTTTAAATGAATGAGGACGAAAGTTAGGCTGGTTAGCTTCCAGCCTAAATAACCGGACCCATTATGCTACTATGTCATTTGCGGGCTAAAGCTTCTCACCGCTCATCCGATGCACGCTCCGCATCCTGTTTATCTGACGTGGGCTTGTCAAGGCTTGCGAAAGCGAACACTGGGTATGCTCTTAGTCGTCATGGATTGAGACGAGATTTTTCATTTAAAAATTTCCTCTCGCTTTTCGTGTGATTCCTCATTACACACTACATAACAATTTCACTTTCCTCATTCTCGTCTTATTTATATTTTTGATATAATTTTTCATTTTATAGTACCCAATAAGCCTACCTTATTCAATTTCCTCGCCCAAATTTCATTCCATTGTATGATTCCCAGTCGTCCCTTAAAATTAAATATCTCAGGGAAATCATTGATTCCCGTCGTACATTTAACCTTCTTGGGTTTTTGAACTTATGATATAATGCAATAATTCGTATATGATAGCGCTATAGCTTGTTTCTAATATTCAACAGCCTGATCCGACCAAGCCTCTGCAATTTCAGAATTTCTCGGAATGGCCTGTTCTCCTCGGAATGGCCTGTTCTCCCTGGTCAGAATAGGAAGGTCCATTCTTTCCCTTGGAACCTTACTTAAGGGTTTCCCTACCTCATACGGCTCAGTTGTCAATTCCTTTGGTGTTCCATTTTAATATACTATACCTAAATTATTGACCAAAAATGTCAATCGATCCTCTTTTTCTCGGGGTAACCAAAAGGGTTAATTAGATGAGTTTCAAACTTCATTTTGACATGTGGCTCTCTCCGAGCAAAAAGCGGTTATCAATAATCGGTTTTCTCTTTTCTCTCTACTTCAGAAGAACATAGGTATCTCCCCCTGTTAGAATTTTTTGAAAGGTAACCATCTTGTTTCATATATAAATTCATATAAAATCTTAGAATCTTTGAAAAAGGACTTTCCTCCAAAAGAAAGAAAGGATTTATTATCTTTGAGATATGAAGTTGCACTGCTGCTCTATACCTTAGGGGATCAACTCTACTCCATAAGTGAATTTTTAACTTTTATCTTATGGCATTAAGTAAGCATAAGCAGTTCTTATTGACCTCAAAACCTCCCTAATTGTTCTTTATAGTATTTCCTTTTTCCTCAGAATCTTATAGGCTGTGCTTTTTTTCTTCTTATTTTGGCTTGTATGAAGTCTCTTTCTTTGCTACAGCCGATGAAAATCATTTTTTGGACGATGTATATAAATGATTTTGTTAGTCTGTAGCTCACCTCAAAAACTGATTTACAATATTTTTTTAATTTTTTTCTTCATATACTTGTTTATCTAGGTGTATTTAACATATAAATCAAGTTTTATTATTTTTTACCAACCGAGGCTAGCTCAGTTGGTCATCAATAGCGGCGCAAAAATGGCTTTCTGCAGTCGGTGCGAGATCGAATCTCATTCGGGATTTCGGCCTCAAAAAAAATAGGTATGGGAGCAGGTCGTCTCCTGGGTGGAAGGGGTATGGGAGCAGGTGGTCTCTCAGTTGGTTGTTGGAAGCTGTGTCTTCCAAATTCTTTCGTGGAGCTGTCTCCAGATTTCTTTGGGATGTTATGTGTTCCCAGATTTGTAAGAATATTTTAGATCTTTAGTATGATATGTGTTAAGATATATGTAATTATATACCAATCAAAAAAAAGTTTTATTATTTTTTGATGTATATATTTTTTGTAAATTTTTAAAGATGAGACATTTTAAATGAGAAGTGATACTATTAGCTCAGACTAAGCGTAGTCCACTTAAAAAAATTCGTTTATAATATTTTTTACTTTTTCTATATATATACTTGTTTATCTAAGTGTATTCAACATATAAATTAAGTTTTACCATTTTTAGATATTTGTATATATGTATTTAAAATATGTCTATCTTTAAAAATCTCAAAAAAATATATGCATATTTAAAAATGGTAAAACTTAATTTACTTAATTTATATATTGAATACGCTTAAATAAATAAGTGTATGGAAAAAGCAAAAAAAAAAAGTAGTGTAAACGAGTTTTTTTTTATGTAGGTACAGGATCATTCGTCATTTTAAATACATATATATAAATAGATATTTAAAAATATTAAAAAAATATATACATATATCCAAAAATAGTAAAATTTGGTTTATATTTTACATATACTTAGATGAACAAATTATTAAATATATATATATATATATATTGTAAATAAATTTTTTGACATGGGCTAAGCGAGATATTTGCTTAGCTTTTAGTAGTTGGATCTCACTCAAAAATATATATCAGGTCGTAATGTTCTGATGGTTGGCACTGTCATCAAAATGGCACAAAATTAAAAAAGAATGGGCTGAAAAAAAATTGTAACAGATGGCTGCAAGTTCTTTTTTTGGGTTATGCATGTAATAAATGGAGGTAATTGTTGCCTCCAAATCAGGTATTATCTCTGATGAGCCTCATATAAATGAAGGTATTTATTTCGTTCACAATTATTGTCTGATACGCCAGTTGCCATCGGCCCAAACTGGTTGATTTCAGCTAGTTAAAAATTTTATTTTTGGGAAATCATGAAAATTTTTTGGCAAAAAAGTTTTTGAAATAAGAGAAAATAATGTAATATGATAAGACTAATGAGAAATAAAAAAAATAAATTTAAAATAAATAAGTTGATTGTATATTGTGTAGAAATGCTTAAAAATTAGGATAGTTATATAAGAATATGTGAAGAAATGATTAAAAAATATGGTAGTTATTGAGAGTGAAAAATTTTAAATTGAAAAGTTTTAGTTAGAATAAAAAAATACCTAAGAGTCTTCAAAAATTATAAAAATTGATATATATGTTAAATACACAGATTAACAGCTTCATGACAAAATTTTCAAAAAAAAAAGAAAGGTATAATACACCTAGGTGCAATACGATTGCACCCCTTTAACAATGCCAGAGTGATCATTTTATAATTTTAAATTTTTAAGTTTTGAAAAGCAGAAGGATCATTTTTATTCTGTTTGATGTCTATACAACTTTTATCCTTTTACGTACGCCCCGGTAGTTCCATCAATACCTCCGACGCCACATTCTACCTCTTATCCCATTTGTTAACAAGCTAGGAATGAGATTTGGATAAGAAGATTGAATACTATTATGTATTAAAAATAAAAATTATATTGCGAATAGAAAAAATAATGTTATTGTGTATTAAAAATAAAAAATTATATTACGAATGGAGAAAATAGTATGGAAGATAGAAAATAAGGTTGTCATCCATTTAAAAATTTGGAAAAAAAATATTTTAGAAATAGAAATATAGGATATGAGCTGAGAAATTAAGCTCTTCATACAAATATTTAAGGGGTTTACTAAACATTCACCGATGATTCAATTTTTTTCACAGAAATATTCTTTGTAGAAACGAAATCGCGGACTCTTGGCCCGAGTGGTGCCAATAGGCCCATACACTTATTTTTATAGAAATCACAGAAACGTCAGCAATTATAGCGTAAAAATTTTAAGACAGGTAGTAATTTGCACAATATTTGCTTTGTTTTCTTTTTTCTTTTTTTTTTTAAAAATGTCGCGAGCGCGACACTCGTGTGGGGTATTTGTTACATGAAAATCTCTTCCCAGCCACGTGGAAGTGGGCAGCAGATACGTGGGGATCGGCTAAGCCGGATGGCTGTTATCGGTGTTGGTTAGTTGTATCCGGACGTGTCGGGCGAAGCAGGGAGGCCACTTCCGTAGCTGCCACATCAGCTCCGATCTCGCCGCACGTATATTTGAAGCGTGCGCCAGGAAGCGAACGGCTCTCCCTGGTTCTTCATCATACAGTGTCACGGTACCAGCTCGGCAGTCCGCAGGAGTGGCAGGCTTGGTACGCGCGTGCCAGTGCCAGGATGAGAGGGACGGGCAACGGCTGCATCAGCAAGGCTGCTCGGCTCATCACATCCTCCGTCGGTTTGCGGACGCCCAATTACTCCTAGCACCGGGATTTTTGCATTTTGATCCCTTTACCTGTGCGTATTTGCTTTCTAGCCTACAAATTTTATGCGTTTATTTGTTAAACCCTGTAATTTTACCATATTTACATTTTAGTCCTTGCTGTTAATAATACGTTATTAACTGCATATATGAGTCGACTCGTGAGCATAAATTGACTTATATATATAGTTAACAATAAGGTTATGAGTCGACTCGTGAGCATAAATTGACTTATATATATAGTTAACAATAAGGTTATGAGTCGACTCATATATACACTTAATGACATGTCATTAATGGCAGAGATTAAAATGCAAATATGGCAAACTTATAGGGTTTAAAAAGTAAATACTTGACACACTAGAAAGCAAATACACATAGTTAGAGGGGATAAAATGTAAAAATCTCCTCCCAGCACATCGTTCCCTAGGCAAATTTTTTTTTTTTAACTTTTTCATGGATATATCAATTATTTATATTTGTGATTTTGGAGCATGTTTTTATGTAATTATATTACGTAGAAGCAATTGTATGTAGCCTATTTTGTTTTTTAAATAGTGGTGATTGATATAAAATTCAATCCATTCATTATATTAATATTATTTGTTTAGCTAGGAGATTAAGTTCATCTAAATTAAATATTTGTACAGGTCATATTTATTCAAAATAGATGTATTTATGTTTAAATTAAAAAAATTCTTAGATTTTATTATCATGTAAATGAATGTAATAATACTTTATAAAATCATTTATGCACTTAGTAACGATATTTTAGAGAGTTTAAATGTTGAAAATATTACTTAAAATTACTATTTAGTATTAAATCATTTATTATATTGATTTTGTATATTTGTATATTAGAATTATATACATTAATAATAAACAAATAAAAGTGTTTCCAGAGTAATACTAATTATGCTAAATATAATAAATAGAGTGAATTTTTCATAAATATTCGGAACTTAAAATTGTATGAGATTATATAGTATAAAAACGGGTTTCATAGAAGTGGCTCCATTTAATTTTTATATGATTATTTAGAAGGGTTTTCCGAAATATATAGACATTTCGTCCCATTATCCCATTCCATTCATGATCCGCTGGAATAGCTTTCTCGAGGCTCCGGTGCTGCGCTTGTAGACGGAGGAATGACCAAAGAACATGTGCTCTGACGTTGAAAAAACAGCAAAATAATTGTATTAAAATAATTTTAAAAAATAGATTAATTATATGCAAAATATGTAAAAAATTATTAAAAATATGTTAATTATAGAAATTGAAAAAGTTTTTGCGTTTACTCCAAATTCAAACCATCCTCAAGTTCCCTTTTGCCGGGGCGTGATGTTTTATTTATTATACAAAGGAGACAATGTTTCCCATAGGATTTTTATCGGTACCTCACGTTGACTTATGGATGTGATATCATTAGGCAATGTCCTGGTAACAGAAGTGCAGACTGAGAAATGTCACAGGTAAACATATTAATTACCTGATTACTACCTATATCATATCCACTCCATTTCCTATTTTCCATCCATATTCTTACCACACCAAAACAAATTAATATATTTCTACAAAACAACTTTCATATTAAGCGCAGGTAATTATTTCTTCAAATTTCTTCAATTTTACTATTGTTGTTTTTAGCTAAAAATTAAAAACTTATCTCCATTGCTAGCTTACACAGTCTTTTGATTTTTAATGACATTTTGTAATATTTTCTAAGAGGTGCAACTTGGGTAGGGCTCAACCCGAACCTCGCCCGCCGAACTTGAATTGAAACAATGTTAAAATTGCCACCGTAGAATCCGAGCTGAATTGAAAAGAACTTGAACCCCGGTTGAACCAAACCTGAACCCGAATTATATGTAACACATATATTTTATATTTATTTTGTACTCCAAATAAATCTAGTTTCATTCCCCTCATATATATTATATTTATTTTATATCATGTATAAGCATTATTTCTTTTTAAGTTCAATTATATAATATAATTTTTTTATATTTTATTTTAAAAAAAGTTTAGTTTAGTGGTAGTTTAAAAACAAAAAACTGAAAACTATTTTTAGAATTGGAGATGTTTTATTTGGTGTTTTAATTTAACTAATTATGTAGAATATTATCATTTGGTCGTTTCAATATGATATTAGTAGTTGGATGCCTATTCTACTTGATTATTATAATTTATTTGACTTAATACTATGATTGTTGAATATTTTTTGTTATGATTGACATTATAAGATTTTTCTTATAATTAGATATTAATGTTTATGTATATGTTTATAATATTAATATTAAATTGCATAATAGGAAAATAATGTACTTTTTCATTTTCTAAAATTGGCTACTAATCTACTATTTTTTTTTAGAAATGGTTATTAGTCTACTTGATATAAAAAGAATGTTTAAATGAGATTCTTCTTCTTTACATTCTTAAACACTCTTGAATTTTTACTTGAAAATAGAAAAATATTATTTTTTATTTTTTTAATGACAAATTTAAAGTTGAATAAGTATAAGATAAATAACAGATATATAGAATAATTTCAACTAGAATTCTAGTCCAAATTTCAAAAATAAAGTTAGAGTGAGGTTTTAAAAATAGGATTCGGATTAGGATTGAGACAAATTTGAGTTTTATGAGCTCGAGTTGCACCCCTAATATTTTCATTAATGTTCAATAGTGCCCCCACCCTACCCAAAAAATAAAATAAAATCAACTTTTGCAAGGCTACAGTTGAAATGATTTTTGATATATTATGGCTAAATATACCAATAACCGTGGCATCTTATATAATCATGCTGAAGATGTTCTACGAGTGAGATTAATATCGTTCCTTTTCTTTATATTATTTTCTTTCAAAAAATAAAAAATAAAATTCATCTAACTACCTCGTGCCATGGAGCGATAATTGCGAGGCATTTCCGTCTGCATGCATCAGTGCATTCTATTTATGCAAACAAGGGAAGACGAGAACCCCAGAGCCGAAAATGGTTGGCAGTCGGATATGATTATTCAGCTGCAAAGGACGGTTGAGAAATGCCAAAAAATTATTCGTTGCAGATGACCATCCATGCCCCTTGTTTCCTTCATGGGGGTCTATATTATTGAACTGTTCGTGTCCCATTTTTTTCACAAAAATCATAATGTGTTAATGATAATTTAATTATGCTATGGACTTTTTATTTTTTTTATTCACAACTCAACTAAAATACATATTTTAATTCTAGCTTTAGAGTATAAATCTACTAATATCGCTGACCAAATAGTTATGGAGATATTATTTTAAAAAATAAGAAATGGACTTCCCAAATTGGAACTCCAAGTCTAGAATTTCCCTAACTTTTGTTTGATTGCATTATGCTATGAATCTTTGGGTTATCCCGAAACTAATTATATATATATATATATTGAATTTCAAGGCAAAATAAAAATAAAATTTGCAATTGGTTGCATGGGAATTATTGGTTCATTGATCAAAATGTCTAGTATTTTATTGTGCTTCGTTGTTTTCCTAATAGGGACGAAACAATAATGGCAAGTTATAAGAGGAAGGGAGACCGCAATATATGCTTTGGATAGAGATGATTTCTGATAATGACATGCAATGAAATGTCATACCTGTACTTATAGCCATCAGGAGCTCCACGCTAGTGGTAACACCCTTGTCGGATATGTGAGAACCTGGATTTTCACTTCACGACGAATGCGTCTGAGTATTCATTTTTCGGCATTGTGTTTAGTTTCCATATAGATAGGTGGAAGTTTATTCATATTAATATGAACTAGAATGTAATATCAGATGTAAAATTGTATAATACCAAACAATAAAAAAATGGCATACTTGCAAACTGTGTTGCTATCGACATTTCAAAAATATTAATCAGAAAGACCTATTTTTTATTTTTTTTAATGTAAAGGCAGTATTGTATTAGAGATGAAATAAATAAAGTTAACAAGCATGAAAAACATTAGTATTTCTGACGATTGATATGAATTAATAAATAAAGTTAGATTAAATAGATGATAGATCTGAAATATTAGCTAAGGAATATTCCATCGTTTACGATGCTAGCTAATTACTGTTTATATAGTCAATTATTTCCCCAACAATTCCATACGGAAGTCTGCCAAACGATTTTAAATTTTTATAAATATGTGGGTTCTATCTAAATTGGATAATGTGAAGTTCTATTATTTTATATTTTTTCTGGAATAAAAAGGGATGGATACAAACATAAAAAATAAATATTTTAAAAATAAAAAAATTATATAATTACCGATCGTCGCTGAGCAAATATATCCATGAAAAGTATATACGATATGTAAAATTTGTAAAATATAGTACGTAAATTGAATACACTTAAACTTACATGTAAATTAGCGTATTCTAATGGGAGAATCTGTTAGCCCAACAAAATCATAGTTATTTTCGTTGTTGCGGTTTATTCAAAAAGTTGGGAAATATGTAAAAAAAAAAAAGCAAAAAGAAAAAAAAAAGAATTTTTTTAAAGTGTGTTTGGCAGACACACAAATTTTCAATATAAATTTTTTTAATCTTCATAGCTACTATATTTTAAATTTTTTTTAATCTTCTCATATAACTATCTTCAATTACTTCTGTACAACTATATATAATCAATTTATTTTAATTTGAGTCCGGCCTCTGTAAGTTCCGCGTGGCGACGATAGATGCCCTTTCGTCGTGAGTGGGACTGAGTGCTGGTGTCGAAGGGGGGAAATGTGTGCTGCTCTTGGCCAAAGCAGGGACGGTCGGAGGGGCGCTGAGGAGAAAAACTACTTGCCATCTGTGGGCGGCGAAGTCGACAACGGGCAAAGCTCACAGGATGAATCCCAGCGAGGCAGACCTTCTGGGTGTCGAACTGCAGATAATGACCATTGCAAGCTCTGCAATCCGGAAAATTCAACCCAATGATAGTGTCGCTCTCCTGTGTTCTCTCTGGTGTTCGAAATCTTTCAACAAAGAATTCTTTAAAGGAATGCTGAAGCGTTTATGGCGGACGAAAGATAGGTTCTTCTTCACGGAAGTAGGCGACAACCTATTCAAAGTGTCTTTTGTAAACAGGGACGATAAGGACTACGTGATGAACGGTAGACCGTGGCTTTTTGAACGGAATATCATCATTCTGGCTGAACTAGAAGAAGAGCTAGATCACGCCCAACTCATGCTTGTGAAAACGCCTCTATGGATTCAAGTTCACGGTGTTCCATATATTGTTGACAAGTTGGTCGTGTCACAGACCATTAGCAAAACTTTCGACGAGCTGCTGGACTGCCGAATTTTAGATGCAGATTTGAGGGTAAAAGTTATGGTTGATTGCTGGGAACCCCTCCGTAGGGGCATCTTCATTCAGCTTGGAACTCAGCAACGCAAATGGCTGAGCTTTCAGTATGAGAACCTCCCCATGTTTTGCTACTTGTGTGGGATCATGGGGCATTCCCATAAAGATTGCCAAGCTCGGGACAAGAATGGACAGCTACCAATGGAGGCAGACTTGCCGTTCGGAAGTTGGCTACGAGTTGGCACTCAACCAATGAAACTGAAGGAAGAAATTGCTGCTAGAAACCGTATGAAACCTGTCAAGTATATGGGCATCCAGGGGGAGACCTCAGCAGCGGGAATGGAACAGGGGAACCCAATGCCCGATAGTGGGGTTCCACCTACGCTGGCAGGAAGATTGGACGGATTGGGCAATCTGATCTAGACGAATGCACTGTGTGAGGCAGCAAATTCCACCATGCTATCGACGGGTGATTCTCTAAGGACGGATTTCGATCCCAAACCAGCTCCTCAACAGCCATCTCCTTCGGCTTCACCTGAGCAGATTTCTCCCTTGGTTTCTCCTCTTAGCCTCTTACAGACGGTGGACCTCCCCTCAAAGGAACCAGCTAGAACGAAGGGATGGGTATATTGTATGCTGTCGGGGGTGGACTCCGGGCAAGGAAGTTCTGAAGTGGGACCACACAAGCAGCAACAAAACCTCGATCACAGGCCTCAAATTGAACTCCCTCGGGGAGAAGTGCCCGTGAGCGATATCCTAACCACGGTGAAGGAGGAATGTGGAAGACGGGTGGCTAGCAATGGCGGTTGGGATTGGCCTATCCAGCTTCATGAGGGGGGACAGTTACGGGTCCTAAATCCTTTGACTCAAAACAAAGGAACTGTGTCAGAAGGAGGGAAGACTATGGAGGGAAGTATATGTTTGGAGGAGAAGATGGGTGACGAGATGTTTGATATTCCAATTATGGGGAGATGTCCAATGTTAGAGCTGGAGGGGAATCGGTGGGGGTCATGGATGCCATGCAATGCTCTAATGAGTATAGGGGAAGATGGAAAAGGCGGACACAACAAGGTTCGAGCTCGGTGGGGGAGATGTCACAAGCGATCTTGTCTACTACAAAAAGGAACAGAGACGGGATCCATGAAGACCAAATGATTTTATCGAAGCGGACAAAGAAGGAGGCTGAACATGAACTTAAGGAGGTGGAGGCCGCGGGGTTCCCCCGGCCCCACCTCAATTGATATGGCCCTCCTCACCTAGAACTACCGTGGGCTTGGGAACCCATGCGCAGTTCGATGCCTCCTTGATTTAATCAAGAAACAAGATCTTAAGCTGGTTTTTCTCTGCGAAACCAAGCGATTTTCTAAGGAGATGGAAGCCATTAGACGAAAACTCCGGTTTGACTCCTGTTTTGTGGTGGATCCCTTGGCAAGGAGGGGGGCTAGCTCTTTTTTGGAATAATGACCATCCTGTTTCTGTGCACAATTTCTCTACTCATCATATTCATGTTGACTTTATGGGGTGGCAGTTCACTGGGTTTTATGGTCACCCAGAAACTCACTGCCGCCATCAAAGCTGGCAAATTCTCAATCAATTGGGCGACAGGTCAAATTTCCCATGGCTTGTGATGGGAGATTTCAACGAAGTGGTGGGGCCAAATGAATATAACAACATGAGAACCCGGTCCCAAGCCCAGATGGAGCTGTTTCGTAATTAAATGGACAGATGCAATCTCCAGGATCTCGGTTTTGTGGGGGCGGCCATGACGTGGTCTAATCATCGCAGGGGTACCCAGCGAGTGGAAGCTAGACTTGACCGGGGGCTTGCTAATGCTGCGTGGCTCCAGCTTTTTCCTCATGCTCGCATCACACACATCTCGACCTCTACTTCTGATCACCGTCTGCTTCTTCTAACACTTGATTCTTCACATGGACTGCAAAGGCCTCCACGAGAATTCAGGTATGAGTTATTCTGGGCCCGTGACCCCGAGGCGAAGAGGATCATTCAACGG
>JAXCLR010000050.1:60296305-60307251 GCA_035584095.1 Annona squamosa | reverse complement strand
GGTAATGAGGTGGCCCATTCCTTAGCCGAGGTGGCTTCTTGTTCTGATGTACATCAGCTACTTTGGTGGGGGAATCCTCCCAAGTAGTCCTTAGAAAACTGTGTATAGATAATTTTTTGGCAATATAATGCTTGGATTACTCTCCTCCGAACCCTTTCCAAAGGGAAAGAGCGTCGGGATAGAGTAATTCTTCCATCAAAAAAAAAATATTTTAATTTTATTTTTTTTACTCATCATCATCATTATTATTCTATCACATTGTTTTTTTTACCAATTTAAAAACTTTTACATCAAAATATTTCATATAAAAATTTTATCACTTCCCAAGTACACTATTAATTTAAGGAAGAATGATTCTATTAGCCCGTGATAAACAAATGTTCCGCTTCGTACACCTTTAAAAATCCCTTTAAAATAATTTTTATTTTTTATACACTTGTTTATTTAAGTATATTCAACATATAAACTAAATTTTACCATTTTTGGATGCGTTTATATATTTTTTGAGATTTTTATATATTTAAAAAATCTAAAAATGTATATAAACATATTTATATATTAAATACACTTAGATAAACAAGTGTGTGAAAAAAATAAAAAATTATTGTAAATAGATTTTTGAGGCGGGTTAAGCGGAACATTTACTTAGTCCGGGCTAACAGAATTACTCTTCTAATTTAAAAACCTAAGAACTAAAAATAATACAAACAAAAAGATATATGTTTTCATATTAGAAAAGAAATATTAGTTGCAAATATACATATTCATTAACATAGAATTAGTAAATGGGATATATATCAACAAAATAATTACCATTATGAGTGTTACTTGAGAGGAGTAAGTTTGTTCTGAATTAGAGGGGTGTGCGGGTGTGGCTAAGCACATCTAGCCAAAAAACTTATTTTTTATTTTTTTTTATAAACATATAGAACTAGGTGTATTTAACACATAAACCAAGTTTTATCATTTTTAGATGCTTTAAGTATTTTTTATTTTTAAACACAATGACATTTTTTGTAATTTCTAAGTCAAAAAATTATGAAAATGATACTGTGTTTAAAAAATAAAAAATATTTAAAAGCATAAAAAATGGTAAAATTAGATTTATAAGTTAAATACACCTAGCTCTACATGTTTATAAAAAAACCAAAAAAATAAAAAAAAATATTTTTTTGGCAAGGCTACCCGGCCTAACAAAATAACCATCTTCTAAGTATTAGCATTCCACCGTATTTCAGTAATAATGATACATTAAGAATCCAAAGGTTTTTATGTTATTTTTTTAGGATTTTCAAAATCCATAATAATTATTATATTATATCATAAATAAATAATATAAACAATATAGCTAAAGTGGTAATATTTTTTGGTTGTTATATGACAGGTCATGGGGTTGAATTAACAATAAAGCATTTTCAATTAACAAATACGCCAATTAAAAAACGATTATATCAACCAATGAAAAAGATAATTTTGCTCTTTTAAAAAATTTTAATTAAAATACTTGAATTTTAATATGACTTTTGAATTATTTAATATCATTTATTGATGATTTACTATCATTAATTGTGTTATGTTAAAGTTCAATTACTTTTCAACAAGTTGCACAGATTCAGGCAGGAGCGAGGACTGTTCTGCTTTATCCGGACACGCAGGACATTTATCGCCTTACAAAGCCTGACAGCCACGTTGGAATTGGATTGGGGGGGCGATCGTGCATGAGGAGGCAGCGGCCGAGTAGCAGCGGGCAGACAAAGGAAAGTCTGCGATGTTTTGTTCCCAACGGCTTTTCCAATTCCCCGACGGTTCATCTCCCGCCCCGCATCGATAACAACAGCGCTTCTGCTGCTGCTGCTGCTGCTGCTCTGCTTTGCAGTTTTCTCTCTTCCGCGCAAGAGACGAAAAGCGAACCATGGTTAAATCAGTAGGCAGCTAATAACCACAGTAACAATGCTCTGCTGCAGCGTACAATGCTGCTGTGGCAGCTGCAGAAGCAGTATCACACCTCCACCAGAAGACATGCAGAGAGAGAGAGAGAGAGAGAGAGCGCGCGCCCTGCTGACGAGGGAAGAGAGAGAAAGAGAGTGCGAGAGAAGGGGACAGTGCCTAAAAAGGGTAGTCCAATGGCGTGAAATGATGAACTGAGATGACAGAAACTATCCCACATAGCTTTTTTTATGGTTTTTTTTTTTTTTTTTTTGGTAGAAACTTTTATGGGTCTATTGAAATGAAGTTCTAGCCTTCTATTTGGTTCCCTTCTTTTTTCCTCCGCAGTTGTTTTTATGTTCTTGGCTGGATGTGAACTTTCCTCTGTTTTTGGCGATATTGCATGGTTTTGGCTTTAGGTGGGTTGGGGAGTGTGAATCAGAGATGGGTACTTCTGGGGATGGTCTGAATTTGAACTTCTCTCCCCGGGCTAATGGCTCCTGCAACTCCACTAGGGACTCCGGAAGCCAAGGTGAGCAAGAAGGAAACAAAGGAGAGGAAAGAGATGGCTTTGAATCTCTCTCTCTCTCTCTCTCTCTCTCTCTCTCTCTCTATCCAAGTACTTTTTTGGGTTTGAAGCCTTGAATGTTGATAATATATTATTCAAATGCATTGTGTTCCTTTTTTTTTTTTCAACGGTTTTTCTCGTTGTTCGCTAGAGAATGCATTTGGAAACATGACGATGTAGGGATTATACACGTTGGGATGTTGGGATGTGGTGGGTTTCTGTCTATAACATTGGACGGCTACTTGGAGAGGAGATTGTTATGGCTTTTCATGGGATTTTCCTTTCTTTAGACGGATGATTATTTCTAGTGAAAAAGTGTTCTGTTTTGTTTTGTGGAATGTATCCTGATGTAGGACCTGTTTGGCGTTGAGCACTCTTTACGCTTTGATAATAAGTGCCTTTGAGCCTTAAATTTGTTATTATTTTTTTAAAACAGAGAATAGCACTCTGTACTGCACGGCCGACCCAAGCGCCTAATTGGATAAGCACGTAAGAACACTAAAAAATCGCAGCCAAACAAGCCCGTACTGCAGCCCGACGCCAGAAACTGTTGAACTGAAATAACCATTTTTCTTGGAAGTTGCATTCACCTATGCATTTGTAGTATCAGAATTGTGGGCTTTGCCAATGTGTACGCTGACTGACTGACTTCGATATTTGAAGTTGTGTGAAATTTCTGAATTTCTTCTGAGATTCAACAATGCCTGTTCTCTGGCTTGTACGTGTTTGGTTGCAAGTTCTCTCTCTTTTTTGCCATACTATCTTTTCTAGCTGAATGTTTCTTGGTGGTTCGCTCTCTTGAGAAGGTTTTCTTGGTATTTGATTGAAGTTGATGTTTTTGCAATTCTCTGTTAATAGATGAAAATGATGACATATATGCGGAGTTTTGGCATGCATGTGCTGGTCCTCTGGTTAAGATTCCTCAGGTTGGAGAAAGGGTCTTCTACTTTCCCCAAGGTCACTTGGAACAGGTGTGTGAATTCTTTTTCCCTTCCATTTGAAATATGGAATGTCCTTCATAAAAATTTTCAGTTTTCTTATTAGTTTTCTATTGGGTCTCTGCAGGTTGAGGCATATACTAATCAACCAATTCAACAGGAAACGCCTTTTTGTGATTTGCCTTCCAAGATCCTATGCAGGGTTGTATGCGTCCAGCGAAAGGTATCCAATCATTTGATCTTTCATATTACTGGATGGTTTTGTTGTTTCTGCTCAAAGCGACAGTAAGCAATGAGGGGATGATTTTTGCCTCCTCAAGTTGTACCTTCGGGAAGTTACTTGGCAATATTTAAGAAAATAAATGGTTAAGTTCAGATTATGCTGGGCCCACTGTGTATGCAATGCTGTCAGAGCGTTACTTCATTGCAGACATCTTTTATCTATGGTGTTGAGCATTAGATTATGGACAATGAAAATGGATTTCCATGACTGCAACTAGTTTAGGTTGAGGACTGAATTCTCCTGATTTTTTCATGACCATGAGTTATTTTGTTTTGAGATTGTTTTCTTGGTCTTTGGGCTTGGTTTTGTAGGCTGATCTTGAGACAGATGAAGTGTTTGTACAAGTGACATTGCTTCCTGAAACACAGGTTAGCTACTTTTTCTATGATATTGCCTTAGGTTGTTACACTGAAATGCTGGCTGCATATGTCTAAATTACTAGTAAGTGACAACCTCATGTTATTGCACGCCTGAACATGAGCTGTGCCATTAGTCATTTGTATGTCGATGTGGATGTCATCTGCCAGGGAAATGTAAGTCGGATGAGGCTGATGGTTTGATGATAACCTGCCCAAAAATGCCTATCACTGGTTACATGATCTCAGACCTGTTCCTGTGGTAGCATCAGCAATTTGAGGATCTAGTGAATTCCTCATTGTACCAGGAGTTGGGGGAGTTGAGAAATAACTGAAAATAGTGTTGTTCAATATCATTTTCCCATGTATTTTGTTTTGGTGATCTAATCAAGTCATTGAATGATAACCTAAAAAGGATGATGATCACGGCTCTGATAAGGAGGTTGAAATTGTTCCTACTCGAAGACCACGAGTGCACACTTTCTTCAAAACACTTACTGCTTCCGACACCAGCACACATGGTGGATTTTCTGTTCTCAAGCGACATGCCGATGAATGCCTTCCAGCTTTGGTTAGTAATACTTCATTAGTTTCGCTCATTCTCTCTGCCTTGAAAATAATCTCTCTCCCCTCCTCCCTTCTCTTCCTCTCTCTTTGCATGCTGGTAAGTGCTTCAATAGAAGGCAGGATTCCTATTATAAAATTCAATCTTCAAAGGTCTCTTTATATGGTGTGATAGAATTCCAAAAGCATTCTTATTGTGGCCTTCAAAAATCTTCTCACAAGATACGATTTATAGAAATGTTTCTTCTCTATGCGTAACATCTGAATGTAGGCCTTTGATTTTTCAGTGATTCAGTTCCATTTTTGTCAATATAAATTGATTATCAGCACATGAAAAGGTTTTTTTTTTTTCATTTTGGAAATTCAAAAAATAAATGTAAAATTGGATATATAAAAAGTTCTTGCTTGGGTCCACATATGAATGCCAAAAAAATTTTTTAAAAATAAAAAAAGGGTCATGCAAGCATGAACATTGAGATGTCTTTGTACCTATCTGCTTCTTTTTGTTGAATCTCTTCTACATTATAGGACATGACCCAGCAACCTCCAACTCAAGATCTGGTGGCAAAGGATTTGCATGGTGTGAATTGGCGATTTCGCCATATCTTCCGTGGTGAGCTTTATGCCATATAATTTCCTTGGGTTATTGGTAATTGAGTCAAAGTAGAATGGTATTCGTCCTAAATATAGGGACTGAGTTTCTTTGTACTCAGCTCGTAAAAAAATTTTGATTTGATTTTCTTTTACTGAATAAGGAAGACGCTTGGTGCCCTTTAATATCAGGCATTTGTTAGGAACAGTTCAGTAGAGGTTGCATCAGCCAAGAGTATATCACACGTGTGATAGCTTTCATGTGTGGTGAGTGAGTAATAACTGGTATAAACACTTCTGTCCAATTGTAATGGGATTGCCAAATGAAATTAACTTAATCTCTGTGGCATGTTTCTCTCTTCTATTCCTTGCTTTTCTTCTCTATTCCATGTTTTTCTCCTTCTTTCAGTTTTCTAGTTCTTTAAGTTTTTAGTTTCTCACTTAAATAATTCTTGGCACGAGAGAAGAATCAATACTAGAAGAACCGGTTCTTATCACATATGCATATTCTAGTGGCACTTTTTATTCAACAAAAATAATTCCTGCAGATGTATGATTTGGATCTGTTCACTTCACATGCTTTGCTCTATCTGATTTGGTACAGAAGTGGAAATGAGTATTCTCATCTGAGGTAAATTAAAAACATGCATTTATGTTTCTATCTCATTTGTTTTCAACTAATGACTACCATGATATAGCCTTTGAATATTTTAGCACAGACATTCACTTAAATACATGTGATGCTCATGCATTTGTGGATACATACGTACATGAACAACAAACCTACATGCATTGCATTCATATGTCACGAGTGCACATATGCATAAGATCTATGGATATTGTTTTGCTGCATTTACAACTGTGCGTGGTATTTTCAAGCAATATGAAAATTTGTTCAGCTTCTTAAGTTGTAATTGTTCTCTTGTTTGCCCTTTTGGTGTTCCTGATTCTTCTAAAACACAAGGTAGCACATTGCTTATGTGGTTATGCTGTATGTTTCATCTCCCTTTGTATACATTGTTTGGAAGTTCATTCACAAATAGCTTTTTGTATAAGATTTTCTCTCCCTTATACTAGGTCAGCCAAAGCGACACTTGCTAACAAGTGGATGGAGTACGTTTGTAAGTTCGAAAGGGCTTATTGCTGGGGATATTTTCATTTTCATGAGGTTCTCTCTCCTATTTTGTATATCTTACAAATAGATGAATGGTTCCATATGCATGCATTCAAAACTCCTTTCCTTATAAAAATCTTGTGTATATTCATCTGGCCAAATGTTTACATCCATTGGGTAATACTGTTGTGTCCTGAATTGTACATGTCATACCAATATTTTCCATCTAAAGGTGCCTTTGGAATCACCAATGACAAGAAGATTGGTGTATATCGTTATGTCTGGTCAAAGTTGATTAGTACACGTGTATTTTCTTAAACAAGCTCAATCATGATTCAGGTTGATTGGCATACTTGAATATGGTTCGATTTTTAGCAGAAGGACAGTCTTTTTGGAGCTTTGATACCCCAACAGTGTTCCCCATGTCTCAAAGCAATACGAATGACCTTTGTCGCTGCTTCCTGTTGAAATAAAGTTCGTGGTGCAAGTTGTATATAGAAGTTAAAAGACAAGATATTCTGAAAATATAAGTTGACAGAAGGTGCTCCAGCCTTTGGTTATCTACTTGCCAAACAGGAGTGGAATGGCTACTGACAGTAACTAGATATTGATTTTGAATTTCAAATAGAAAATTGCTAAGAAGTCACACATGTGAGAGTGGAAAAGGATTCGTTTGGTCATGAGAAATCCCACTTTTCTTTTAATTGATGTGACATTCGACTACCTTAACAATCATATTTTTTTCTCATCATTGCTTCTTTCACTTATTACCCTTTCCATTTAAATAGTCCTCTTTCCATTCAAAAAATCAATATTTACTTTATTTCCAACCATTATTGCTGAACTTTTCAGATTGATTTCTCCCTCTTCAATCATCTACATTCCACTTTCCTCCATCTTTCCTAGCCTTTCTTCTATACCATCTGCCACTTAGCATTCCTGAATATTGGGTTTGCTTGATATAATTATGTTTCACTTTTTGGTAGCTCTCTATTTGAATAGATTAAAAGAAATATGTTATAGAGGATATTAAAGGAATTTTTGTGTCAGAGGTGAGAGTGGAGAGCTCCGAGTGGGGGTGCGTCGTGCCGTGAGGCAGCCACATCATACGTCATCATCTCTTATATCTAGCCATAGCATGCAACTTGGTGTACTTGCAACTGCATCTCATGCTATTTCCACCGGAACCATGTTCAGTGTCTATTATCGACCAAGGTAAGAATTGAGGAGGACTAGCGATGTTTCTTATTGTTAAATGTCCATCATTTCTAGAAAGATAAAAGCAACCAAATGAGAGCTACTATGCACAAGATGCCCATTGTCTGATATATTTTATCACAAATATTATGCTTTTTTTTTAAGTCTCACCTGATGTTTTAGTAGTAACAAGAACTAATCACTTCAGGTACTTATGATCAATAGTTCAAGAGAAAGGAGAAATTAAGCAAGATATAATACATAAACTTCAAACAAGAGGAAGAAATGACGAAGTGCGTCAATAATTTTATGTGATTGCCAAGTCCCAATTAAAGTAAAAGGAAAATTTTATAAGTTTGTAATTAGACCCGCTATGCTTTATGGGGCAGAATGTTGGGCAGTTAAAGAACAACATACACACAAAACGAATGTAACGGAAATGAAAATGTTAAGGTAGACAAGCGGTAAAATAAGAAAAGATAAAATTAGGAATGAGATAATTCAAAAAATCTAAAAGTTATAGCAATAGGTGATAAAATGAAGAAAAATATATTAAGATGGTTTGGTCATGTTAAACAGAGGCTTAAAATAGCACCGATTAGGAGAGCAAAGTCTATCAAAATAGAAGATGAAAGGAGAATAAGAAGAAGGCCTAAAAAAATATTGATGGAAGTAATTAAACATGATTTGAAGATATTACAAATTACTGAAAATTTAGTATCTAATCGCCAAGAATGGCGCAATAGAATCCATGCAACTGACCCCACCTAGGTGGGAAATGGCTTATGACGATGATGATGTGATGTTTCTTTTTTCGAATAAAATACATGGTACTTCTAAGGCTTTAGTACATCATATTTGGATTTTAACAATGCGTGAAACTCTTATTTAATTGTCAATCTACAATCATACCAATCAAGTGAAAGTGCTAGTTAGTTTTTGAAGTATTTTCATTTGGTTTGATGTCTATCTTCCATCGCCCACAGGATAAGTCCCTCCGAATTTATGATTCCTTATAAACAGTATATGGAATCAGTTAGAAACAGCTATTCAGTTGGAATGAGGTTTAGAATGAAATTTGAAGGTGAAGAAGGATCAGAACAGAGGTATGTCAATATATCCTTGATTTTTCTATCGTTGTGCTTGTGTTCTTGCTTCTTCAAATTTCCACTTGGTATACAGTATTCCCCTACATGTACATGGACTGCGTGACTCAAATGAATTGTATGTCACTTGTTCTAATTGGTGATGAATCTGGAGTCCCTATGTCTTGACAAGCTATTGGCTTATCCAACCAGATACTCAGGAACCATTGTTGGACTTGGAGATCTGGAACCTGTTAGATGGCCTGGATCGAACTGGAGATATCTTAAGGTTGTTTAGATACTAACTGTACTCGGCCACTCTTCCTGGCTCTGGTTTGCTCTCTTTTCTTGTTGCTGAACTTGATTTGCTGTGCCTTAATTGATTCCCATTTATTCATGTAGGTCCAATGGGATGAACCTTCCCACATTGCACGCCCTGACCGAGTTTCTCCATGGAAAATTAAATTGCTTGTGGCAGTTGCTTCTGTGATTCCTTCTTCACTTGATTGTAAAATCAAGAAGCGCCGAAATAATCCCCTTCCAGCTTATTCATCAGCCTTGGGCAAGGATGGTTTGTAATTCTTGTCCCTGGAAAATCCCCCATAGGAACAAAGATGATCAGCCTTTATTGAGACTGCTGTTTTTACAAGTGAAGACTATTTTATGCTCTTTACCTTTATTTCTCCCTTCTCATGCTATCTAGGGAAAATGCCTATAAAAATGGAAACAGATGAAATATGCAACATTTCAAGTCACAGTCTCTCATTTTTCATGACAGAAAAGCTATTTACATGTTCTTGTATTATGCTCTCTTGTAACACACTGAAATCTGAATCTAGTTTCATGAGCTACCGAGTTCTAGTGTCTCACATTGAGTGTTGATATAGGCAAGTTGGTGTTGCCTTCTCTAATTGTTTCAAACACTTTTCTAATGTGTGGAGGTTGACAAATTGCCCATAACTGGTTTCTCATCATTTGGAGGTGAACTAACTTGCTTTCTTCATTTATTTCTTGGAGGTATGTCTGAACCAACACCAGCTTACCAAAGTCGGGAGGTCTTGCAAGGTCAAGAAGTCATCCTTGGACCTGAACCTTCTCCTAGATGTACTAAGCCAAGAAATAGAGAGGTGCTCCTACCACCTAATTTGGCTTCTCATTCAAATGGGGCTGCCTGTAGGGAAAGAAATTGTGAGGCCCTCGATTTACAGGTACACATATGGTCAGATAAGAGGCTGCACTTTTCAAGGCAAGAGCCGGGTTACAAGGTCCCACATTTAGGTGACAATTTGCCTTTTCCTCATAGAGTCACAGAGAATTACTGGTTGCCATCCTTCTCTACTTATGCTACTGGCAAGGACATGATATCAGATGAAAGTCTGTCAATTGCATATGCTATTCAAAAAAATGGTGAACTCGAGAATGTCATGCCTTTGGAGACCATTGAAACTGCAGATAGGCAAATCTCTGGAACTGTTGAAGGTGGTGTGTGTAAGCTTTTTGGTGTCAATCTGGTTGAGAATCTCGCAGAACCCAACTTAACACATGTTGCAACATCCGAGGAGGTCCATCTCTGTCCTACGCTTCACGCGTCCTGTCACTTCGCAGTTTCAGAATTGGATCAGATTCCGGAGCCATTCAAGCATTCAAAGATGTGTGATTCGATTGGCTCTGGCAGTGGTCGAGTCAGATCCTGTAAAGCCTCCGTCAATACTCGAAGTTGCACCAAGGTAAAGCTATCTGAATTCTTAACACTGTTAAATCATACGGTGGCCATACTTCTGTGTGTCATAACTAGTCCGAAACTGTAGACAGATGTTTTTGAGTTCCCATTGTTGGCCAGTGGCCACAAAGTTGCCAGATAAAACCCAACTTTCAAGTTCAAAATATGACTCTAATCTTGCAATAGTTTGGACCAAGATGCTTATGCCATTTGTAGACCGAGGTGCTTATGCCATTTGTAGAGGGACTTTCATAAACATGGCTGGAGATATCCTGCAACATCTTTATTTTCTGGTGGAGATAGTCGGAGCCCAATTCAGTGCACCCGGGTGCATTAAGCCTCAACGCACCCGGGTGCACTGCACCTATTTTTTTTATTTGTTTTTTGAAAATTTTTGTATACAATAGTTAATCTAGGTTTATTTAACATATGTATCAATTTTTATTATTTTTGGATATTTTTAGATATTTTTTTTAGATTTTTTAAAATCAGTGGCATTTTTCGTAATTTTATATCTAAAAGTCTCTAAAAATAGTAAAAATTGATACATATGTTAAATAAACCTATATTAACATCTTCATGAAAAAAATTTCAAAAAAAAATA
>JAXCLR010000050.1:60272336-60293647 GCA_035584095.1 Annona squamosa | reverse complement strand
CCACTTCATTTGAATCTGAAGATATGAAGCGAAAAACCAAAATCCGTAATCTCTTCTTTGTGATGATAATGCCAAACAAAATATCAAGTTGGCTCATCTGTCTTTATGTTGATCATTACAGGCCTGTTGAATCTTCTCCTCGCCTATTATTTTCTTTTTGATTTGTTGTTTGTGTGTAATGAGTATATAAATGTGGTAAAAATAGGGAAAAGAAACTTTCATGCTTGTTTTACACAATGATTTCAATCTTTAATTAACTACCATATTTCAGTTATTACTTCTACGTTGTAATCATTTTATTGTACATTTTTCGATTCAACTATTGTATTTATTTTATCTTTATTCTGTGCTCTCATTCATTATCTCTGTCATGCCACATCTTTCTCTCTTTTTCTTTTTTTTTTTTGAAAAATTTTATTTTACCAAAATTTTCCGCTACTTTTGCATCGAATCAAACACCCATGAAATTTACTTCTTAGCATCTTCTAAAATTTGATCCTGATTAAACAAGCGCTTATCGGCAAGCTCTAAAAGTCAGCCCTTAAGTTAGTTAAGCAAAGCATTGGTTGGAAGGTAGTTTTAAATGCGCTACTAAGTTAGAGGGTGTTTCGAAGTACATAGAATACTTAAATAGAATTTCCTTCTAAGATGAGAATGTAACGATGTATATTAGAAATGATAAACAGTATATTAAAAGTATAAACAGTATATTAAAAATTAAAAATATTATAATAGAAATTGAAAAAAAAAATCTCTGGAATGGAGATGATCTTATATCCTGTAAAACAGGAGTATATCAATAGCTAAAAAGTAGTTTTAAATTGGCCATTAAGTTAGTTGACCAGAACATTAGAAGAAAATTAGTTTCGAATTACTTACGGTAACAGTTCTTCTGTAGTCTAATTGGGATCTTGATAAACGAGAAAAATATATAAAATTTCACCACTTTCTCCCCTTTTGAGGTAACTTGACATTTTCATTGCCCAACGATTTTACTTCTTTCAGTTATTATTTCACATTTTTAATATTAACTACATTATCTATTTTGTCTTTTTTTATTTATTCATAATAATTATTCTATCACATCATATTATTTTTTCACTTAAAAAAAAAAGATTTTTAACAACAAAATTTCCCCGTATTTCTACTTATTACCAGACATCATGATCAAAATTACTCTAGTACTCCGTGTAATACTCGTTCACACAATCAAACCAGATTTTAGAACATAGATGTGGAGCAGTGCTTCACTGCTGTGCAAGCAAACTAAACTTGCTTTAGCCAAGATTAAGTTCCAAAGAATTAAGAAACTTGAAGGGATGGAGAAATAAAAATGCATATTGGAAATATTAATAGTTATATTGGGGCTGTTTAGCTAAGATTGGATGAGAATATGAAGTAATCTCGCATTTTTCAAAAACACTTTTATCCAAAAAATAAAGACTTTTTTTAAAAAAATTTAATATAACTTTTTTCAATTCAATACACTTTTTCTCATTTTCCGGTACACTTGCATCCCACATTATCATCCCATCCTCATCCAATCCCAGTTCCCAACTTTGGACAACTGTGTACGTTTCAATGAAATATCTTAGATTCCTTAGAACAACAGTGTATTTAAGCAGAATTACTCGCTATTGTTAGTATGTTTACCACAACATTTTTTATCTAAGTGTGGTCAGTTTAACCTCGTCACGATGATTTGATTAAAATTAGTAAACAACCATCCTTCTCATATATATATATATATATATGCCTCTGTGGTATTGATTCATTTAAATTTTTTCTAATCATTCTTGCCGCCTAAGCGAAAATGAGCATCAGAAATTTATTCTATCCCAAATGTTATAATTTCCGTAGAATTTTTTCACGTCCACACAATTTTCCATGCGACATGAGTTTTTTTCCGAAAGACTGAATAAATAGCACCAAAAATAAGTAGGATCAACAGGTCCAAAAGTCGAAATACCCAACCCAACAATGGGGACGCTTCTCCTTCCGATTCCAACCAGCCGTGCCACTTTGGCCACTTCTTTCCCAAAATGCCCCTGCGCAATTACAATAATGCCCCTTAGCCATCTACCCCTCCCTACAAAACCTCTCCCCCTCTCCCAAACCATAATTTCCGCATCTCAACGTTTTCGTAATGGCCGACGGTCCGCCGCAGCAGCAGCAGGAAAAGAAGGCGATGACGAGGCTGGAGATACACCTCTTGTCGAGCCCCTCAGGGTTCCAGAACAATGGTTGCATCCGTCCCAGGCCCTTCAGGTCTCTCTCTCGTTTCCGCACTTGCCCCTGACAATTAGTTATATTTCCGATTCCTACCCTCGTTCCCGTCCTCTGCTATATCCGCTTCCGATCTGCGTTTCCCAGCCCGTGGGCTGCCGAAGCCAATGGGCCTTGGTGGCCGAAGCCCATCATGGAAACATGGAGGCCTAGCAGCTGAAAGTTCTATGTGATGAAATCTAATTCGTCCATGCTTTCCTTTTGATTAATGTTATTCTAAGATCATTTTCATGAATTGAATATGTTAGCGTTGAGCCATAATGATATATTGCCATACCTAAAGAGAACCATATAAGGATTTTCTATTTTTTACAAATCAGATGTATAAAAGTAAAGAAATAACTACCCTAATATCATTGCATCAATTTTCCTGTTTCTCGAAATTTCTGTTTCTTCTCTCATTTATTTTCTCATTTATTCCTATTTTGATCTTTTCTTCATTTTGTTGTTAGGCTCAAACTCAAAGATCGGAGATTAATGGTCCCTGGGAAGATGTAAAAATAGGAATGAGAAAAATTTTCAAAAAGTAAGAGAATATGACAAGGATACTGATTAAAAATAAACGGAGACGCTTTTATGGAACCCTTTTCTATGTAACTCTCTTTATTTTTAATATTTAAATGATTAATGAAAAATTTACTTCATTTATTATGCTTGGCATCACTTATATAATTGTGGAAATATTTTCATTTATCTAATATCAGTGCATATGGGCCCCATCTACAAACATGTAAAATCAATGTAATAAAATAATTTAATGCTAAATATCAATTTTTAACTAATATTTTCAATATCTAAACCATTTTAAATCTCATTATTACATTGTAAATGATTCTATAAAGTATTTCTATATTTCTATATATATGTAAATGGATCCAAGCATTCTTCTTAATTTACACATAAATGTACTTATTTTTGAGTAAATGTAGCCTATGCACATATTGATTTTGGATGAAATATGGTCTCTTAACTAAACAGATGATGTTAAATATAAATAAATGGATTGGATTTTCCATAAGTATCAAAATATTAAATATAAGGAGGTTACATGGAACTACTTCTAACTCCGTTATGTAGAAGCGGACCTGAAAAACAAATAGAATAAAGGTAAACAGAGTAAGTAATGGTATAGAAAGATATAAGAAAATGATTGAAATAGAAAGGTAATAACAAAAAATAGGTCACGCAAGTTGTTAAATCATATCAAAATGTGTATGAGAAAATTTGTGAATTTTTTTAATAAAAAAAAAAAAAAAACTTGTACGTGCTCTCAAACAGAACCTAAGTAAGCAATTAGGGTGGCCCTTTTGCAACCCAACTCGCATTTTATATACACCAAGTAAATGTTATCACTGCTCATCAAGTGTACACTTGTTTTAGTGGTAGATATATGTGTAGGCAGCACAAAGTTTGGCTTCTTTGATGCTTATGTTTCACATAGTTCATTGGTCTGCCCTGGATTTTGATCTTACTCCTCTTGCCTGTCTCCGAACAGGCACAGATTACCAGCTTACTCTCTTCTTCCAGGATCATAAAGACACATTCTCGCTATATAGTTCATGGTGTGATTCAAGTGGGTTTTTCCTAAGCACTGCATAAATTATGATAGCACAATCATTTGCTAGGTGCCCATCTTCCTCATTAACATCATCACCAGATATTTCCTGCCAAAATGTTAAGATTAAGTTTTATGATCAACATCTTATACTCATCTTTAAGCTTGGTGATCTTATTCAGTTCATGGCACGCCCATAGTGCTCCCAATCTCATGAGGTTAGAAACTTATATGTGGTTCTGAGCAATACTTGTTATGATTAATCTTGAATTGCATTTACTCCCCATTGTGTGTAGAAGGACATATTCGGTGATGTGCAGAAAAGCTAACAACCTTTGAAATGAACAGATTTTTCGAGAAAATGCCTTCTTGTTGCCTATCTTAAAAAAATATATAAAAGTCAAATAATGCATATTCTAGTAGCTAGTATGAAAGTTTTTCTGGACCTCATTTAGTAAGAGACCAAACAGAGCAAAGAGAAGTTGTTGTCACAATTATAATTGAGAAGTTTTGGACTTCCTTTCTTAAATAGATATAATTAATGTATGCCTCCTTTGAAATCACTTATGAGAGACATGAAGCTTTTGAATAGGTCTGACTCGTGGAAAACAATCCTCAAATTCTTGTAGAGGATAGCCTTATGATCCAGTATTTATAGATCTCAAGTACAACTGTCAAAAGAAAATATAATCAATTACATAAATTGCTCCCAATCAATCTTCTATTAGATCTCCATTCAATTTTAATGGAAGATTTTAGTCTTATTTGGATGCCTTTGCGTTATTCTTCCATGACTCATTTAACTATCCTTCCTGAGTAAACCAAGAGAGAAGAAAAGTAACAGGGTAGAAGGTTTTTCATCTTCAAATGTTGATTGTCTCTATTCAAAGGCCAGTAAGGATTCCTCCTTATGATTGGTCTTTTGTCTCAACTTCTGTGGCTGATTCAAAACCGATCTTGTCGTTGTTTGCTTCAAGAAGCTAGCATTGCAATTTGATTCCACATTGTAATTCTTGTCTTCTCTAACTGTTTGTATAGGAATCTGAATGGCTCAGAGTTAGTCTGCACAAATGGTTGGATGATGAGTACTGCCCAGAACCAACGAATATCGAAATCAGCAAGGTTGCAGCCCTCTCATACTATGAATCTTTGGTTGAGAAACATGCTGATCTGGGTGAGATTCTTCTGAAGATGGCTAGAGATCTGGAATCGATCTCGTACAAGGAGAGCTTTCATGGAGCATTCTCATCAGCTAATGCAGCTGTAAGCCTCATAGCTCAACGGTTGGCATCTATTGATGACGAGAATTAGCTGAGGCTACTGTAAAATATGCCTTGAGTTGTGTTGGGAATAGTCTCTTTTTGTTTTTCTCCTTAAAAGCTTTGTAGCTGTTCAGCTGTAGTTATCATGATCTTGCTCACCAGTTTCATTCCCATTGTTAGGCAGGCCAATGATAAATCTTGAGTTCTACAACTAGTGTTTGTCATAGATAGGATTAGGATTTACTTTAATACTGCAAAGGAATACGTGGGTAGTGAATGATGCTCCAAAGCAAGTTGGTAATTTTATCATCTGTCAGCACAATTTCGATGATTTGACAAAATCTGGTCCATTCATTTGGAATATTCATTTTTAAACAAGATAGCATAAGTCAATTTGGTCGGAAGCCCCACCTTTAAAAAATTATAAAAATATGTAAGGATTTCAACATATATCAGGATATATGGACTATAAAGAGTGGTGATCCTGTGTGCGCAGGCTAATTACCGAGGCGCTTAGTCCGGTGCTTCCGTAGGAGTGAGATTGTAAAGGTTTTTTTATGGCTGTCGGATCCAAATAGGTGAGAAAAATGGTAGAAATGTCCCCTGTGCAGGAGGCTCTTAGAAAAAAAAATGCCAAAATAAAACTCGATCGCCCAAACTCTCTCCACTCTCTCTCACACCTTCGCTCCCAACTCTCTTCACTCTCTCTCTCAGACCCCACACTCCAACTCCCACTTTTTCTCCCGAATCGTGACAATCTCCGTCATCCCTCAATTCTCTCTCTCCCCCACCTCTGTCTGAAGCTTCCTAATCTCCCAACTCTTCCCTGAATCTTGTGAGGCACAATCGCTGGAGAATTATGAGCTCTTTCTCATTTCTTCCTCCTCAAAAACTATAAAAAGTGGACGAACATCCACCATCAAAAAGTAATGCAGTCCAGCTCATCGACTAGTGCCATAACCAAGGAGAATTCCTACTCATCCATGAGTTCATGCCCAACGGAAGTCTTGAAACGCACGTCTTCGAACGGACAGGTCCGCCAGTATGAGCTGCATAATACATGATTTCGCTTGGTCTGACCTCTGTTTTGCTCTACCTTCACGAGGAAGGCGAGACATCAATTCTAACAATGTGATGTTGGATTCTCATTTCAATGCTAAGCTGCACGATTTTGGATTAGCCAGATCGATGGACCGCGAATTAGGATCGCCGAACATTAGTTTTAGCTAGGACGTTGGGCTACCTGGCGCGTGAATGCATTGCCGCATGCAAATCTAGCAAAGAATCAGATGTTTATAGCTTCAGGATTGTGTTGCTGGAGATTGCGCGTGGAAGGAAAGCAAAAGAACTCAACAGGGAGGAACACGAGATGAGGTCGGTGGATCAGGCATGGATTGGGGTCTCTATGGTAGGGGATGGCTAATCGAGGCAGTGGATGAGAGATTAAATGTTGAATTCGATCAGAAACAGATGGAGAGTTTAATGAATGTTGGGTTGTGGTGTTCTCACCTGAATACCAATCACAGACCTGCAAAACAAGCAATTCAAGTACTTAGCTCTGAGGCGCCCTTGCCCCAACCTCCAAACGGAATGCATATTCCCACATATCTTTCCCCGATCCCATTAGAGAAAAGCTCTTTCTCATTTTCCTAGAGATTTTGGAGAGAGGAAGGAAAGGGATGAGAAAGAGAGATGAGAGAGAGTATACAGAGAGGTAAGGGCCTCCTGCACAGGACATCTCAGTTCATTTTCTTACCAACCAGACCTCATGGCCTTAAAACAGCCTACACAATTGCACGGCTATGGAAGCAGCCCAAGATCACCACTAGACCATAAATTGCTAAGCTCATTTGAAGATGTTGTGTTGCTCAAAAATTTGCAACCGTTTATAGGCGTCTTTTTGCAAATGAAGTTCAAAATGTGGGGGTTATTTACAAATGAACTTGAAAAAAAATATATTTTACAAACAAAGATTTTAAAAACAGACCACTATTTACAAAATCAAATAATATGGGGATATAAATTACACATTTTGGATTTTGGTATCATTCGTAAATATCCAGATATGTAAAGTGGGCCGAAGTAAGCATATTAGATTTTGATTTAATCATCTAAGCGTGTCAATATGGGATGACAACGCTGAAGATTTAAGTGGGATCAATACCACTGAAGAGTTTGCCTTTATTATTACCTATATGCAACAGGATCTGATCTTATGCGGTTTGCCTCATGCTGCCCGCAGGCAGCTGGTCAGGAAATCAATTTTTACTGTTTATATTTTTTTTAAATATGCAGGCTCCACCTAATCTTCTTTTCTGTGAAACTTGGCAATTAAAAAAAATTATTTAGTAATTATTATAACAAAATTTTGTTTAATATTTTTATTTTAGTTTTTAAAAATATAGTACCCATTCCATATATGTTTATTTCAAAATCAAAATAAAATACCAAATAAATTTAAAAAATTATCATATTTCATAGAGAGAGATTTAAGGCTTGCATATGTATAAAAAATCAAAATTAATTGAAAAAATGTCTGGCTAGCTGCATGTGGGCAGCGCACAACCATTAACATCTTCCATTTAATATATACTCACTGCAAGAATCACATTTTTTGAAATTGGCATCTTTTCTTATCTAAAATGTTATGGTAATTTGCCAACTATACTAATATGGTTTAACCATAATTGTGAATATACTCATGTCATTATGACACCGTTGTTGCACAGTCATAGCATGAATATATTTATAAAAATATGCAAACTAATATATTTGTGAAAACTCAGTGCACCTATTTAATTTCTAAAATTGCAGATATACCCGCAAAGTTTACTTATCTTTTCAAACATACGCATACTGTGCTGGCATAATTATTATAAAATTATGTGGGGGTTATTTGTAATTTTTGAAATTACGTGTGTATATTTGAAATTATGAGCAAACTGTGGATATACTTGTAAATTATCAAAAAAATATTTGGGGTAACTACCTTTAACCTTTTTGAGAATTTTTCTTTTTTCCATGTGATAATAAATGAGGATCAAGTGGCTCATGCCCGAAAAAGACGGCAAATGTTCTAAGATAAGATTATAAGCTATTGTAAGGAAACCCATCCAACATCATTATACATTTTTTTGTTTCAAATGCTTCCTTTCTTTCTCCCGATCAATTTCTCCTTTTGCCTCATCTCTCCTTTTATTTTTGTGCTTAAGATGTGACGTCTGTGAAGCAAGAGATGGTTTGTACTCTAAAAAATACACATTTGGGGATACAACTTATATAAGGTACCTATTTAACCGACTCTAATTTAGGTTAATGAGGTAAAGGGAAAATACTCGTAGGGAAAGATACGATAGAAAAGATGCTCATTTCTTCAAAAAAGTAGGGCTACTTTCATACAACATGTACCTCTAATCAACTAGGATAAGTACTCATGTGGGTACTCAAGGTTTATTTAGCAATTCAAATACTTAAATTGTTGTCAACATTCACATAGCCAAGTAGCTTGACATTAGCATACGTAAGGTTCCAATTTTGATTGTAAGGTGGAGTGATAGTCTCCATTCACATCAAAGAATACTTAAACCGTAATTTTGATAATGAGCCCCTACGAGGTTGACCTCCTTAGAGCTCTTATGAGACTAACCTTATTTATATTTTCTGTTATTTGTTATTTCATGAAAATATTGTTCTGTGTGCCAAATTTAGATACCAAGTTTTGTAAATTTTGGACGTGTATCTATATTTTTTGAACAATTTCAATCTCTAAAAATAAAAAATGTAAATCAAGCTCCTAGGAGGCCAACCTCACAGGATATTACCCTTGTTATTTTGTAATTTAGATTCTTTTGTGATTATTATTTTAATTATTTAGTAATCATGTTTATTTTTTAGTTGTATTTCAAGCTTTATACACATTTTTTGTTATTTAATGACTAGTGATTTAAAGTATCCATCTTTGTTTTTTTATATTTGTTTGAATTATTTGATCATGGTATTGTTGTTATTAGTAACTAAGGAAGCCATTTGAATTTACACAAATAAAATGGGATAAACTAAGAACTCGACTATGAAGACCCATGTAAAAGTTGGTAGGCTTAACCGTGTTGTTGAGTTGTCAAGCCCAAGTGGATAATATCACAACATATTACTCATAACTCATGGGCCTAAGATCACTTATCTGGATCTATGCATTATACCAACTAATCAACAGATAGGGTAGGGTATGATTTTTTTTTATCATGTCACCATATTTGATTACCAAACAACTAATAGAGGTTCACTCTAAGAGAAGGATAAATAAGACAATTGTTTTAACTACACTTCGAACCCTGAACCTTCAATCTACACACAACCTATGCATACTCACATCATCCACTTGGTCATCCAACCAATGACAATTTAATTCTTTTTTAATATGACCATATTTTTTGCAATGTTCACGAAGTTCACAAAATAATGCGAGTATATTCTTGTAACATTGAAGATTTTATCAACCTATTTTGAGCGAACTTAGTGATAAATCAAAATCTCACCACTCAAAAGACATGCATGAACCTTATCTAGATAAAATATATTGATCGACGGCATATATGTCTAATTAAATTTCTCACTTTTATGAAAATTTATGTATTATAACAAATAATATAAGTAGACTATCTATCCCAAGAGAATGGAGAGTTAAAATGTAGCATAATCAAATATTCCACTTGCCACTTACGAAGTAATCGATTGAATGAATTTTATCATTTAAAAGAGTTGAAAAGGAAAGAACTAAACAAAATACTACAACTATTATTTGGGATAGTACTAATGGATGTTCTTTGAGAAAATAATTAAATAGTTGAGAGTTATAAATGCCTTGACTTAAAAATATACTATAATTGTTCCATTTTGATTATTTATGCAGAGATTTACTGATCTAGACTTAGTAGTATTTATGTCTTCCAACAGGTATAAACATAACTAGACTTTATCTAAGTACTATGTCCTATCTAAATGAATGAAATATAATCAATTTGTACATAGCCTAACCATGATCACATAGAGTTAATAAGTATATTTTTGTCTGTATTAACAATCTATCACTATAACTCCTATAGCAATGAAACTTATGCTTTACGTATAGATCTCATCCAAATCTCACTTTTCCAAGCTTAGATCTAGATGCTACTTCTATCTGCAAGATTGTTAAGCTGTTAGAAGTATGAAACATAACATGTAAAGGTAAATCTAGAAGCTGAGATTTTATTCCAACACAAGAAATCAATTAGTCATAACCTATAAGTTCAAGTTCAAGTTCATTACAACTTCCACCACAAGTGTAGTTCAAAAACATAACAAGATTCTCATCAAAATCATGTTTAAATACATCTCAAATGAAAAGAATGAGAAAAATAAAAGAAGAGATGAAAAGAGAATATGAAAGTCAATAATTTCCACCAACACAGTTTGATCTTCCTCTTAATCTTCACTCTTGCTTTATGTTCCTTTCTCTTCTCACCCAAAGAGCTCCACCTCGTACCCCCTTAATTCTTTGTTTCGAATCCTAAAAATAGTATTTATACAGTTGATCAAATGAAGCTTGGCACATGTGAAAAGTCGAGCATGGGGATGTTGGCATTGTGGCACCAACCTTGCTGACTCCAGTTGCATAGATCTTTTTTCTTTAATAGTGGTGGCTAGGGTCAAGGTGCAAGAAGCTGGGGCTATGGATTGAAATTTTCTTTTCAATCCATCCATTTTTGCATTGAATTAATAAGTGAGTCACCTTCCTTTTCCTAAAAAATAAAACAATAACAAATAAATGCATTTCAACATGAACTAACGAATTAGAAAAAATTAAAATGAGATGAGTTGCAACTAAATTACACCAAATATGCATGAAAGCTAAAAGAAATGTAAAAGCATGCAAATGATACGAATTAATGAAAAACCTATAAAAATTTATATGTTACTAGCAAACTAGCATTTAAAATGAATGCAAATTAGGGACTAATAATTCTATTTTCATAGAGTTATCGGATAAAAAATAAACAAATGGATTGATTTATATATCAAATTCAAAATTGCATGTTTAACATTTAAACCGTAAAATATCACTATTATGTGAACAAATAATTTCAAAAATTATTATTTCATTTTATAATCTACGAATGGATTTAAATATTTTCATAATTTATACATGATTATGAACATTTTGAAATCCACATATTCCACCTAAGAATTTGATTGAGATGATTTTCAATACCATTTTTGATAAATAATTTTTAATAAAATGACTGGACAAGATTTTAAGTTAATCATAAAATATACAAAAATGAGGGCAAGGCATGGAAATCTTTAATAAAATTGTTATTATTGAAGTGTATCCGATATTTGTAACATATACAATGAACATATTATATATACATATTAGTTTAATTTAAAATATGATGACACATTATGATTATATATTTACCATACATTTGTAAAATTAGAAAATATGACAATATATTTTCAAACATTTTTCAAATATTATAATAACCTTTATTTTGCCCCTATAAATGTTAAAAACACTTGCCTTTGGCACTTACATGAAATGCTTATATAAGCTTTTCTTTTTTATTTTTTATATGAATATGAAAGCCCAAGCAATATTTTTTATTGATTAAGATTATATTTTTATTTTGTTTAATTTTTATTTTAAAAAGTGAAAAAAATCTTACTTTATATACTCTAGTTCATGAAAATATATGATTTTTTCTCTTTTTGAAATTCAAAAATAAATATTAAATAAATTTAAAAATACGTAAAATTTTATGTAGAGAAAGATTTTGCTTAACCCATATTCGTACAAAAAGTTAAAAAAAAAAAAGAGAGAAAAACTCAGTGAACATTGATTCACATGAACATTGAAGTATAATTCTTTTACCATTGTACCTTTATTAATCTCGAACTCATATCCCCTTTTTTACATTGCTCCTCTACCTATAATACCCAAGCTAAAGACCTCATCTATCTCTGTCATATCTACTTCTAGGACAATTATCCTATAAGGCTGACCTTATAAGAACTCTTATAAGATTGGCTTGATTTATATTTTTTCTTTTTTCTAAAATGTATTATCTAGAAATTATAAATTTGGTATATGAATTAAATATACTTATGATAGCATATTTTATGAAAAATAAAAAATGCAAATGTTGGCCTTATAGGTTTCTTGTAAGATTAACCTTATAGGATCATTGTCCTTGCTTCTATTACGCTCACACCTCTAACTTCGCTGATGACTTATTCCCCCTTGAGATGATTTTTAGTGTGCATGGACTCAATAGCATGCCTCATGAAGACACCATGAGGATTAGCATCCTAGCCTTGGGCATGAAGCATGACATCGTCTTGTTCATCTTATCCTTTTATTGAGCGAACAACTAGAATAGCTAGGAATCTACACAATTTTGGGTTCCTTTATCTTAACTTATTAGACTATAGGTGCAATTGTTATTCAGCAAAACAAAAATTTTCTATCTATAACTTTTTCTCTTCACATCTATTATATTTTTCAATTATTTTTTAACATCTTTTTATATAACTACTTTACTTCTTAATTATTTCTTCGCAACTTTTTATACAATTATCGTATTTATTTTAACTATATTTTCTTTATTCATCATCATCACCCTTATCATATCATATGATTTCTCCTATTTAAAAAATTTTTCTTTCAAAAATTTTCTCAAATACCAAACTTGGGATTTAGCAAGGCCAACGCCCCACCAACTGGGTAAAGCATTTACAAAAAAAATGCCACCAATATATTTATCAACTTGTATTAAGAAGCAACAAAACACTAATTGGAGGCTAAAGTTTGGAGAGAAAATTGAGAGTTCTTCGTATGAAGTAAGTGGGATATTTATCTTTTAATTTTCTTATGGATTTTTCTTTTAAATCATGTCTACAACCTTTCGTATAGGCATCATAATTTGAATCGTGGACACAAGGTTATTTGAACAAAACCTAAACGATAAAACCTCGAATATGGGGTTAATTTTAATAAACCTAAATTATGGAACTTCGGATTTAATGAGGAATTTGGATATTTCATGTAGAGCTTGATGTTTTGATGTTTATATCTTGCATTTGCATGGTTTCGAGATAATTAATGTTGTGATAAGGATGATCTTTTCTTATGTTAGCTTGGGTAAAGACTATAGAGATGATGAGAAATTAGAGCTTTTGATGAAACCCATGTGTTGAAAGATGATGTGATGATCTTATAACACTTGGAGTGAATTTTATACTAATTAGTGATGATTCTATGCTTGATTGGTCGATTTAGAACTTTTGAAAATGATGGCTCACAAGGTGTAACATATACTACGATGATTTCTTCATATTGAACTGAGCAATATGATCATGGTAATGATAAGTAGGGAAAGTAGTTAGTAGATATTAAATGGACATAGAAAATGAATGTATAAATCCTAGATAATTTGATACACATATATTCATGGGTTTTATAAAGAAAATCCATGCTATGCATATATATGATAATGAAGTGAACTAGTCGAGCTAGTAGGATTCGTTAGCAGAATTAGTAGGAGGAGTTGATATGCTTGTTAAGCACGAGTTACTAGGAGAGACTGCATGCTAAAATATGTGTTCGAGTGCAGAATAATGCGGCCCTAGCTAGTGGAGTTAGAGGCTTCAAGTTTTTAATGCTTATCTTAGTAAGGTTGTCATCTGTTGAATACAAGGGCTTACACATCATAGAGACAATTGCATAACATAATGACTTAATTTCATAACATGATTGCTTGCTTGATGAGTGTATTAGTAGACAATCGAATAACGGATTCGTCCAGTGCATTCGCTATACTTAATCTTACACACATGAGTGGTGTGTGACATTATTAGCTATTTATGTATTAGATTATCCTTGTACTTGATTATATTTGGTCTCCATAGTATGCCTGCACATGGTATAATTGTGAGAACCATGTATTTTATTTTATTTTTAATTATAACATTTTCTTGTCCATGAGGCAATATACAAATATGTCGTTAGGAATTAATGATATTAATGTAGAGCACAACGTATATAGTATGACATTTATAGGACATATAGTGCATACATGCATGTATAATGATCTTGGCACATTAGGTTATATACAGCACTATTCAGAGTATGTTAGCCATAAGTATGAGTTGTCGCTGGTATGTTTCTGTAGCTGCGCCACCTGGCTATGATACGATTTATTGAATATTGACTTAGAGGTGTATGATTGATGCGTCATTTGGGGCACTATAACTATCTTCCACATTGCAGAGTAGATATGAGGTTTGACTTGCCCGATCAGGTCACGAGAGTGAAGAGGGCAACAATCCTGGAGAAAATTTTAACTTACTAAGTTATATGGGTGTGAAGCAATTTGCAAATTATGATTGGTCTCAGCCCATGCTTGGGCCCAACCCATCTCAACAAGGGCCTGGTTAAAAGAAGAGCTCGCCTTAGCTAGGGCTTCATTCGCGCAATCCTCTTTCACACTTCTTCCCCTCTTACTTTCTGCTTCTTCTTTCCTTTTCCCCTTCTTCTTAGTTTCAATCTAGTCCTAGACCTCTCCAAATATTCTTCCAAACTACTTTGAAGATCGCAATTCATGTCCTAGAGATTCGAGCTAAGGCCATTGTTTTTTTGGAAAAGTCATGATCGAAGTAAGAAGATGTCCCCTCTTCTCAAATTAGTGATGAAATTCCATCTTAAATATGATATAGGGCGTTGGGAAGGGTCCAACAATCTCATGGTTTGGAGCGTTAGGGTTCATGACAATTTATGTTAATAGGGTTTATAGGGAAATCAGGTTTTACTATGCAATTTTTGTAAAATGGATGACCCACTAGCAATTTTTACATCTTTAGAACATGATATTGCTCAAGTGAGTTGAACTGGGAGGAGGAACTAGAGGCCTCCCCTTTGGCACCTATCAATCTATCATGTGTTCAATGAAATGCTTATGTGATAGTTTGAATGTTAAATTTAAAGTAAACTTTATTAATTTTATTGATATTGTATGTGTAGTTCGTGATATTCATTCTCGTGTATTATAGACAATGCATTTTTCATGATAGGTGGTTGTAAAGGGTTGTTCATAAACATTGATTGACATGATGAGAGGATTATTTGTGGTCTTTCTATTTACATATGGTTATATGCATATATTCTTATGGTGGGTGTTGAACCCATATGTCTTGAATGGTCAATTAAGTATCATTTTTTCATAATATTGTCATGACATATGAATCCAAAATTTTACTTATTTTCACTTTGTGCTAATTATTATATACTTACTGAGTCTATTTAGACTCACAAGGTTTGTTATTTTGTTTTTAAATCACATATAAGGAGCCTTGAAATGGGACCGGAGTACATAATATTGAAGACCATTAGATTAACATTTGTATTCTTAGTTGTTTTTGACTTAATGCTTCTTTTTTATACTAATGCATGTAGACATTTACGTTGATTCAACTATAACAAATATATTATATTTGAGTTTTTTGAATTTGATTATAATCTAGACTGACACATGTCTATGATCTTTTAGATTGTCTGTTATGTAATGGTGAATTATAATTTTTTTTTACTATTTGGATGTCTTTATAATATAAAAATGCAAATGAATAAATATAGAGATGAATATTATATTATAGAATGAAATTGAAATGCTTATGAATAACAGGTCTTGTATTCCATATCAAATCTTATATACTATGGGGAAATGCTGCCAAATTTTTCATATGTTATATGGCACCAGTTAACTAATTATTAAAGTTGTTTAAGCGAAGGGACATTACAATAATTTAATTTGAATATTTGATTCACTTCATGGGCATGTATCGTATTAAAATTTGCATAGTATCTAAACATAGGTGCAATGGTGTACAACAATGGCCAGTCAACTAGAATTGGAAGAGAATCTCTCTAAGAATTAACAGCCCAAACAAATGCATGATATGGATGGTGGAAGTTTAAATCGGTGTTTTACTTATAGTCTGTTTGGTAAAGCATAAAACTCAACGAAAATGTTAAAACTTTTCAAGCTAGGTACATCGATGTAAAACCAGTCCCATTGTAGCTGCAACACTGTCTGCCCGTACCAGCGATGGCAGAGGAATGCTACAGAGAGTTCTTCATCGTCATTAGCTACGATGTTTTCTGTTTGTGAATTTGGTACCATCTGCTATTGCACCTGTTGGTCCCTGGTAATGGCTTCAAGGAATTTGACATTTTCAAGTCATTCATGGACACAAAAATTAAGGAAAGGTAGCACATTTATTGACACCAACACACGTACTCTGCATAACCATCCGAAGTTGAAAAGCTAAAAAATATCAAAAATTTTTGCTGCGAACCAAACAGCCCCTTAGATTAGTTGTTATTGGCATGACATATTGACATTTAGGTTTCATGAATTAGATTAAGTTACATTTTCCTTAGGTGAACTTGTGAATACTTAAGTAATGTTTGAGTTGTGTGGTAATAGATGAGTCACAATTTATGTGTCATGTATAACTTAGGTGAAGTTAGAGTCTATGTTTTCATTAGCTAGTGTGTTGAGGTCAGATGGTCATGGCATGAACATGACTTTTGTTGAAAAGTCATAAAATATTAACATGTTATTTTTAACTTAAGAAGCTAAGAAGAGTAATTTAGTTTTAACTTATTATTATGGATGTGCCAATTAATGGTTGTGAACCATTTGATGTGGTTAGGGATGAGATATAATGAATCAAAATAGTTATGAAATAGAATAAATCCACGATCTTATAGTCGAGCTAAGATGTTCCATAGCTTTTTGACTTGTAAGAGCCACATTTAGATAATGTTTTTCACTAATTTGAATATAATTTTGAATTTAGTGTTTCATTGATTGATTATCCTACTCAGTATTTTATTATGGATTCCTTAGCAGGATGTTATTGCAAATAACTAACTATATCTAGGTCATATTTGGTTGAAAGTTGGAGAGGATACGATAGGTATAAGGCTATGATAATTTTAGACCTATTCCAAAAAATTAGATATATGTATCTATTATTTTGATGCCCCATGAATGTATTTGTGTTTGGGATTTGATTCATTGATGTAAAACCTTGTGAGGCTTTAATATTATTATCGAGAATTTTAAATGCAGATTTTACTTCTATGGTTCATGTTATTACTTTCATAGGTTGATAGTAGTGAAGATGTCATATTAATTAAAATGATGTTATGTTGAGTCATTTCCGTTATCTTATATTTAATAGATGCATTATGTGTGGATATTTATGGTTACTATAGGTATTTTTTTCATTTTAGATGATCTTTTGCCTCTTAAACTATTGTTGATTCTAGGAAGACACTGCCAAGTTTTCATCATGTTAATCATTGATCTAGAATAATGACTAAGTGTATTACCAAAATGGAAGTAACGATCATGATTTTATTGTCAATAATTTTACATCTTTCTGGAGATGTGTTAGCTTTCTTGGAGATGACCAAATTGGAGGTTATTGCCTAGCTTAGTGTTAGGCTCAAATGCTAGGTAACTTAAGATCAAATACATAAAGGGAAAGAATCAAATATGAACAGGTGGACATATGATCCACAAAACAATTCAAAAGAAAATTCTAAAATTATTATGGTTTGGCCAACTACCTACTCCACTCTCCAAGATTGCGTCTTGAGTTTCTACTAGTCAACTATTCACAAACATATTACAATGTTATGGCTTCCCAATTATCTTCTAGATTTCACCTACTACTCTATGTAGCTCATGAAGCTCTTACAAAAAGCATCTTTTCTGTGGTTTGGATAACCCCCAAACCTGAGGTAAAAATAAATGCAAAATAATAAAAGACATACAACTAGATATTGTATGCAAAGGCACAATCTTTATACCTAGAGAAGATGACCACATGAACATCAAGTTGAAGCTTTTAACAAAAGAACAGATATATTATAGAGAATAGTCATATATAGATCTGAACTTGAAGAATTTAACTATAGGCATGTTTGTCTTGAACAAAAGCTTTTCAATTTAAAACTTTTCACTTTTCATAGATACCATGTTTTAAAATTATTTCTTTATATTTACCTATACAATTATCCTATTTTTTAATCATTTCTACACAACTATTAATATAATTAACTTATCTTCTTTAACTTTATACTCTTATACTTCATCTTTTCTCCTATTAACTTATCTATTTTAACTTTATTTTCTTCACACTTTATCATTATTCCTATTATATTACATTATTTTCTATCAATTTCATAACTTTTACATTAAGGGTGTGTTTGTTTGGGTTATAAACATGTCAACCAAAACTTTTCAATCTAAAACTTTTCACTTTCCATAACTACTCTATTTTTTAATTATTTTTTCACATTTTTCTATACAAACTACCATACTTTTCAATCATTTCTACACAACTATCTATACAACTAACCTATCTATTTTAACTTTATTCTTTTTACTTCTCATCATTACTCCTATTATATCACATCATTTTCTATCAATATGACAACTTTTACCTCAAAAACTTTTCATCAAAAATTTTACCCCCAACCAAACACACCCTAAAAAAATTTCATCTAAAAATTTTATCATTTTCCAAATACACATTATGTTTTGAAGCTAAAACTCACTTCTATTTACATAATTAGTAGTTAAGAATATTTAGGAAGAAAATAAATAAGAACTTGCCAAAGATCATGTGGTAATTCCACCAAATTTGAAATCATATCCATAAAATTCACACAGTAGTTCACGCCCAACTATTCTAACTGCCTTCAAAAAAATGTTGATATTTTCCATAAAAACATCAACCTTTTTAGTTTAATTGGAGAACACAGTTCCTGAAAACTACAATAGTCTTAGTAATTGTTGAGATTTTTTGTATAAAAAATCAACATCATTTGAACCAAACTTATAATTAGAAGAATAGAAAGTTCCAAAATTTTCAAGGCTCTATATAAACCAATCAATCTGATCACACATATATGTTACAGTTAAAAAATCCTAACTTATTACAACCATTTCTACAATAATAAAGTCATTTATTCTCACAACTTTGTAAATGAATTAATAAATATAAAAACCAAGTATACACTAGTTTGAATTATGTCCAAATGATAAATGCACTACACTACTTTAATAGTCAATACAGAAGATCGTGGTTCTATTTCACTTACCATCTCCTTGGACGATAATTTCCTTAACTGCAATTGGTTAATCATGTCAGGGTGGAAGATGATTCTTCCTCCTTATTGGAGTTGGATTGGACTCTCGCCTAGCTCAATGAAGATGATCAACGTTGATCGGAATGGTTAAATTTTTGCCAAAATTAGTGGTGTACTCTTTAGGTTGTTACCAACTCTAATAGAAATATCATAAATACTGTGATGAAGGATGCTTGTAAAAAAATAAGGTTGTTAATGTGTAAAACATAGAATCAACAACCATAATTGTTAAGTTTTGGGAGACGACATTTACTTACGCTGCTTTGGTAGTACATCATATTTCATTTCATATATGTTCAGCCTCACTTAGAGTGATTCGAACCGCCAATTAATTAAATAATTATACTTTAGCTATTTTAATGGCTCAATAGTATATGGTGTCCAGTTTATGTCATATGTATCACACTAGCTAGTTGTGGCTTGATTCCAATGCATAAAATCCTTTGTATGCCAACACATGTAGTGCATGCCAATGCATAGTGGTGTGTACTAATGTATGATAATTTTAGTTGTATGAACTAATCTCACGAAAATACATAATGCAATAGATGATTTAATGATATTAAATATAAAGCCCCGCTTCTATATAATCTAATTACATAGAAGTAGGTGTTGGAAAGCTTTTTATTTGTCATTTATTAGTGTAAGGTTGCCATCGATCATTATTGAAATGGGATAATATTTGTTAACAAAATGGGCTTCTAGACTCCATATATAAATTCAAAATTTCCACACACCACCATTGTTCCTATTTCTATCCATCTAACTCTCGTCTCCTACCAACATTCTTCCTATTTTCACACACGTAACTCTTGTTTCACATCCCTCCCTCTCATATCATCTTCATCATCTTCATCAACTATAAGATCTTTTCATTTCTTCCTTTCTATTGTTTTAGCCTACAATTTCTCCCTTGCTTTCCTTCACCCCACTCGCTCTCACTTATAAAATTTGTCTTGCCTCGTTTCTTTTAAAAAGATAAATTTTCTTTGTCAATAGATGTGTACGTCTAGAGAATATCAAAATTTTAAAATTTGAAGAAGTCTTGCATGGAGATGTGGACCGATAATTTAAAAAATATAGGGTGATTCAATATAGCTGGTAGGAAAGTGAATTAGTTGCAGTAGTCATCTGCTTATTTTGTTAATTTTCACACGCACATGGAAAACAAAATGACTAAAAAGAAAAAAGAAAAAACTCTAGCTCTTCCCTTTTCCCAATCTTTATTCCCAAATCTAAAAAAACTTTCTTTCGATCATGGTGTTGTGAATTAGAAGTTCTAAAATTTAGGGATTCATTAATCGGGCTAAAGATTAACAACTATATTAGATTTGTAAGTGTTACTTTATGATGTTTATCTAAAGGAGGGAGAGGGAGATGCAACATCATGAAATAGAGAAAGAGGCAACCAAAAATAGGGATAGGTGGAAAATCCTTTTTTATATTTCATCTAACCCCCAAAATAATTTTTGCCAAGAGTTACACTTCATAACACTCCCATGATCTAACAAATTACATTATCTGTGTTGGAAATATGTGGAAAACTAGCTAAATTCATGTTTGATGATTAACAAATCAATTTGAGTAAGTCTTGACTACTAACATGTTTGTGGAAGTGTTTAAGGCAAATATACTTGAAGAAAATAAAGCATGGAAGGCCAAGTCATTGTCCAAGTCGACCCCAAGATCGACTTCAAGAAGAACAATCTATCCAGAATTGAAAATGGGAGAAGAACAAGTGAAGTCCCAGGCCAAGTCGACTCCACTTACGACTTGAGAAGCCAAGTCGCAAACGAAGTCGACCTCACTATCGACTTCAGTCGGGAAAAATACTACAGAGCTGAACTCAGGACAGAAGAATGCCTAAGTCGCAAATGAAGTCGACTCCAGTTGCGACTTGGGCGAAGTCGCGAACGAAGTCGACCCCAAGTTCGACTTGAGG
>JAXCLR010000050.1:60259350-60272236 GCA_035584095.1 Annona squamosa | reverse complement strand
AAGGGGATTGAACTTACAAGGGGTTAAGTTTTTAAGTTACCAAAGAAATTTTCAAGAACCCAATTCACCCCTCCCCTTTTGGGTTTTGCCATCAATTCGGGACCAACACTCTGTACCTTACCTAATATCAGTTAAGAGGGTTCTTAACATTCACTTTTGTGTAACCAGATTATATAGAAGTGAGACTCTAAAATATAAAATGTATAAATGTATAAATGTGTGAAACTCAATGTGGTGATACAATATAATTATGTGTAATGCATGATCTATGTTGGCGTGATATAAGTACAATCTGTATACTTTCTTAAGCTTTTATTATTTTATACTACTTGTTAATCTTCGACTCATAAAAGTGTTTTATTATGGTTGTAGGTCACAAGCAAACGAGGTCAAATGATCCTACATGTAGCATGCGAACAGATGTGCACAATGTTAATCTATAGAGTTTAGGTTAATCTTATTTTATTGTATATAGTAATTAAGCTAAACCTTGCTAGTAACAGTTTTTATCTTATTGTCAGTCTAAAGCCCTGAAAAGCGAGGGTTAGCATGTTAGGCTAGCACCTGGTGCTATTAAAAATCACCATCGTATCTTTTATGAATTTTGAAAATATACTAAAAGCTGTTAATGCTAGAGCGTTTTCTATAGGCGATGCACTGCAGCAAAGCCTAACTATAGTGAGAAATGAGCAAGGGTTGTTAGGGGTTTGATAACTCGCAAAAATGCAAGTTATTATGGCTCATTTTAGACTAATTTTGCGTATTAGTTCAAGAGAATGTGGTTGATTTGCACCAATTTAGCTTAATTTTCATTCACTTTGCATTTTCGAAACAATATGTAGTTTTTATGCATTTTTAGTATAAAAAATGTATTTACAGTCCATTTATTTAGTTTTAGTTAATTTTGCATGAAGGACGGGCAACTATCCGCTAGTGAGTGAGTCGAGATGAAGAACTGAGCAAAGTGAAGAAGCAAGTAGACTAGTGCTTAGGCGTTGACCAGTGGCTCCTAGGCGCCATCCTATAGCCTCACAAAGATAGTATAGCATCCCTACGATGGAAAGCTTCTAAGGAATTGGCACCTTGAGCCATCCTAGGGATCCTAGGCACCACTCCACTACCCAGAAATAGTCAAAAGGCTTCAATCAACAAGCTTCCAGGGAATTGGCACCTTGGCGCCAAAGCGCCACTTCACCACCATATAGAGAAACGCCAGAAGCCTCTAAGTCAATTAACCTCTAGAGACGCCTAGGCGCCATGGCGACCCCGCACAAGTGTGTGTCTACATGTGTTTCGTACGGACTAAAGGAAACTTAAATACCTGCTTGGGAATTCGTGCAAAAGGGAGAGAAGATAGAAAGAGCAGCCAAGGAGAGAAGGAGAAAGACTTTCGTTTCCAAAACATCCGAAGAGGAGATCCAATCTCGTTAGTGGAAACTCACGAAATCCAGTTTCTCTTTTTCTCAATCTCTTTCTTTTTCTCTGTTCTGTGGAATACATTCAATTTGGGTTTAATGGGAGTTAACGTCATGTTTTTGAGCTAAACTTTCATAGATGTGAAGTTGAGATGAATTGATATTTAACTATATTATTTTAGTTCTTTATTATTTATGAATGAATGTTTGATTTACTACATGATTATGTTGTGTGGATTTATCCTTGCATATGTCATTTAATACTTTTTACAGGATTAGCTACCTTGTAAGATGATTTAATTGCAGAATTCATTCTTAGAAAAGGATAATTCATGCAAGATTCATGTGTAAGACATATTTTTTCCTTTGTCAAGGGAACGTTTAATAAATAGGAATATACCGTTAAATCTTATGTAGTCATGAACATGTGTAAAGATCAATTTCATCTCATTTAATTGCATGGGAACATAACAATTGGGTGTTATGTAATTAGCTTTATATGTGTTGGAAAATATATATAAATATCATTGAACTTAGACTAGGAATTTCCTGCACAATCTAAAGAGAATGAACCAATTCGATATAATTTAGATTCAGGGATTCCTAACTATCCCATCTGTCATCTTCTATTAAATTCTCGTCTATTTCTTTTACTTATTTTGCATCTTCGATTTTATTTGTGAATTCCCTTTCTAATCACTGAAAGCAACCGAACTAATTAATAACATTAGTTGGACCATATCCTCGTGGGAACAATACTTTACTCACTATTATTACTTGATCGGCACGTATATTTGTGTTAAAACAAACATTTTAATTAAACATATCGCAGCTCGTCAGGGTTTCTCCAGAAGCAATGCGTTACATCGGAGCTCGAATGTAGTGAAAAATGGGCAAGGGTTGCTAGGGTGTCTCCCTTAAAGTGACGCGCCACAACAACATCCAGTTGTGGTGAGAAATCGACAAAGGTTCTCATGCCTTGATGGACGTAATTTAGGGAAAAAGGTGGTACCAAAACACAAGGTTCATTTTGCCTCATGGAATGTTGAGACTCTTTTAGGAAAAAGTTTGTAAGTAGCAGATATTATGAGAAAGAGAAAATAAATATAGCATGCCTTCAAGAGACTAAGTGAAAAAAGATAAGGCTAACGAGATTAATGGATTCAAATTATGATACATAGGAAATGATGGTAATAGAAATGTAGTGATAATAGAAGATAAAAAATTCATAAATAAAGTTGTAGATGTCGATAGAGTAAACGATAGAATTATTTAAATAAAACTTATATTAAGTGTAGAGCTCATAAATGTAATTAATGCTTATGCACTACAAGTAGGATTAGATGATAGAATTAAGAAACAATTTTGGGATGACTTAAATAGTATTATCTAAATGATACCTAACCAAGAAAATGTTATGATAGTTGAAGATTGAAATGGACGTGTAGGAAAGGAGAATGTGTGATTTAAGAAAAGTCATAAAAGTTTCGGCTTTAGAATAATGAATGAAACAGGGAATGTCATTTTGGACTTTACTATAACATATGATTTAGTTATAGCAAATACCTTATTTTAAAAACGAGATGAACACTTGATAACTTTCAAGAGTAGGATCGATTCTAGCCAAATAAATTTATTCCTTATAAAAAAATTGGATAGATCCCTTTCTATTAATTGTAAGGTTATCTCAGGTGAGAGTTTAGCTATGTGGCATAAATTATTAATGATGGATATATATACACAAAAAGAGTAAAAAAAACTAAAGACAATATAATTTTAAAAATTAAATGGTGAAATTTAAAGAGAAATAATATGAAACTATTTAATAAAAGAATTATAGAAGAAATAAAATGAGACACAAGAAAATGGAGTAGAATCAATGTAGGATAAAATGACGACTAACATAAAAAAAATTAAGATAAAATATCGTAGGTATATATAAAAATTGTAGATCCTTACATAGAAAAACTTGATGGTGGAATGAGGATGTTTAAAAAGTTATAAATGCTAAATAAGAAAAGTTTAAAACATGACAGAAAAATAAAAATGATATAAATTTACAACAATACAAAAACTATCAAAAAAACTACTAAAAAGATTATTAGTGATGCTAAACACGGAGCTTATGATAACTTATATGACAGATTAGGAACTAGACAAAGTGAAAAAAATATTTTTAAGTTGGTTAAATTAAGAAAAAATAAAAGCAAAGATTTAACATGTGTTAGATGTATTAAAAGTGATGACCAAAGAATTCTACTGAAAAATGATGATATTAAAGAAAGATAAAAAAAATTATTTTTATAGTTCGCTAAATGATACCCCGCATAAACATTTAACATTAGATGTTAGTTTAAATAAAGAAGAAAATAAGAATATCATTTATTTTCCAAAAATTCGAATATCTGAAGTAAAAGAAGCTCTAAGAAAAATAAAAATAGAAAAAGCTTTAGGCCCAGATAATTACCAATTGAGGTATGGAAGTGCATAGGAGATCTAGGTGCAATATGGTCAACAATTTTTTTAATAAGATTATAAAAATAAAGTTAATGCTAAGTGAATGGAGAAAAAATATTATAGTTTTAATCTATAAAAATAAGGGAGATATTCAAAATTGTGCAATTTATCATGGAATAAAATTAATGAGTCATACTATAAAATTACGAGAGAGAGTAATTGAATATAGGCTAAGACGGAAAACTAATGTATCTAAAAATCAATTTGATTTTATATTAGGAAGATCAACAACTAAAGTTATTTTTTTACTTAGACAACTATTTGAAAAGTATAGGAAAAAAAATGAATTTATACATAATTTTTATTAATCTAGAAAAAGCATATGATTGAGTACCAAGAAAGTTAATATGGTAAGTGATAAAAAAGAAAGGAATTAATAACAGATACATTGATATTATTAAAGATATGTACGAGAGGGCTTTTACGAATGTGATGACCATTAATGGAGATACTAATATTTTTCTAGTTAACATAGTTTTACATCAAGGCTCAGCATTGAGTCCTTATATTCTTACCTTATTAATAGATAAAACTACTAGACATCTCCAAGAAAAAGTACCTTAGTGTATATTATTTGCAAATGACATAGTTCTAATATATAAAACTAGAGAATAACTAAATTTAAAATTGAATAGGTGGGTAGATGCTTTAGAATTTAATAGTTTTAGAATTAGTCACACAAAAACTGAATATATAAAATGCAATTTTAATAATTATGAGAACCCAGATAATGAATCAATTACGATTTTAGATCTAGTAGTAAAAAGAACTAATCACTTCCGGTAGCTATGATCAATAATTCAAGAGAACGGAAAAATTGATAAAGATATAATACATAGAATTCAAGAAGAATAGAAGAAATGGATAAGTAAATCAGGAATTTTATGTAACTATCAAGTTCTAATCAAACTAAAATGAAATTTTGATAAGACTGTAATTAGACCCGCTATGCTTTATGGGGCAAAATGTTGGACAGTTAAAGAATAACATATACAAAAAATGAGCGTAGCGGAAATGAAAATGTTAAGGTGGATGAGTGGTAAAATAAGAAAGATAAAATTATAAACGAACAAATTTAAGAAAACTTAAAAGTGAGACCAATCTATGATAAAATGAGCTAAAATAGGTTAAGATGGTTTGATCATGTTAAAAAGAGACCTGAAATAGCACCAGTTAGGAGAACAGAGTCTATCCAAGTAGGATATAGTACAAGAATGAAAGGAAGACCCACAAAAATGGATTGAGATAATTAAATAAGATTTTAAAATATTACAAATAATATAAATTTAGTCTTAAATTGCTAAGAATTACACAACAAAATCAATGCAGCAGACCCCACCTAGGTGAAAAATGGCTTATGATGATGAAGATGATGATGGTAATTAAGCTAGATTTGAATCAAGTAAGATGAATTGTATTTTAATTTCTCCTAGCTGTGTATTTTTGAATTACTCGTACTATTTTAAATATTAAATTGTACCACCTAAATCATATGTACCTATATGAAGTACTATTAATAGTCATGTATGTCTTGTGTGGTATATAGTATGGTTGAAATTTTTATGCTTTTGCTATATTGATTTATTTAATATGGTTGTGTAACTCTAATATTCATTTTAGAGAACTGTTTCTAAGAAATAATGTTTGTATGTAACTTCATCAATTTTTTCTACATTGATGATCGATGAAAAATCATTTCAATCATATATGTCATGTGAACTCATTCATTTGTTTAATATTATTTTGTATGGGCCCCATCTATAGATATGCAAAATCAATACAATAAAATGGTTTAACATCAAATATTAATTATAAATTTAAATTTTCAATATTTAAACCATCTAAAATTTCATGATTATGACACTCAAAAATATCATGATTATGGGGTTGTTTGTTAACATTTAAAACTTTTCATACTGAACGTTTTAATCTTTACAACTATTCTATTTTTAATTATTTTTTCTCTTTTTTCTATATACTTATCCTATTTTTCAATAATATTTACACAACTATTCTTACATCTAACCTATATATTTTAACTTTATTCTTTTTACTCATCATTATTACTCTTATCATATTACATTATTTTTTATATTTGAAAAAATTATACATCAAAAATTGCTCATCAAAAGTTTTACCATTTTTCAAACATACCCTATATGTATAAAAATGTTATTATATTCTAATGCATACATTGACGGATCTAAATATTATTTACATATAAATGTACGTTTTAAACAAATTTGGCTCGGGAATATTTTTGTTTAGATGAAACTTGGTCGCTTTATTAAACAAGTAGTGCTAAATACAATATATGAAATATTTTTTTCATTAAGTATTAAGACTATGAAAGTGGATGATATTATATCAAACTACTTTTATGTTACCTCATTAAACTAAAGCGAGACTCTTTATTTTATACATGAGTATCAATGTTGGTGTAATTTTTATAAAAAAGATGCCCGTGATTATATGATACACTTGAAATCATTTTGAGCATCACACTGTTGAATAATTTTTTATGAAAATTTTAACAACATTTAGACAGTTTATTAGGAATACTGGGTGGGAAGCTATGTACTCTACATTTTTTAAAAAATGAATTGATATTTGAACTACTTAATTATCCAATTTTTTTCTTTTTTACACCTATATTTCAATCTTTTTCTTACACAACTATCTTATTTTTTTAATTTTACCTCTATCATATTACATCACTTTTATTTCAAAAATATCATGTTTTTGACTTCTTAACTCCATCCTTACCTGCATTCTTAACCAGTGTCTTAAATAATTATCTATGTTATTAAAAAATTGATTTAATTGGATTCTTGTATAGCATGGAAAGTCAAAATCATTTGATATAGAATATATTACCATCAAAACTTGATAATAAATTTATGGTAAATAATTCATTAATGTATAATATACCATGTTATGTGGATATATTTTTCATATTTAGCTCATCTAAGTAATTATAAAAAGAATCTAACTTAATCTTTAGCTTCATTAGTACATATAATTAGGAATTAAAAATCATTACAATCAAATTTTTTTAATCATAAAAATAAAATCATTTAAGAGTAAATATTGACTTGTTGATGTCCTGTTAAAAATACACAATAAACTATAAATTAAATATCTAAAAAGAGTTGATTTACTTAAATAATGTTTGTGTATAATATTATAACATCTTCATATAAAGTAAGCTTGACATCTTACTAACACAAATTTTTACATCATAATATCATGAAATCAAAATATTTTTCTTATGAAGGTATATGGGACTTCAATGAACAAGCAAAGGATTCTTACATATTGAAAAGTATAATGACAACTCAAGATATCCTGAAATAAGACAGTAAATGAAGAACTAAAAATAGAGATGAAATTAGCTTCTTCTACCACAATGAGCAGGTAAAATGATACAAAAAATAGTACTTTTATTGGCTGACATTTCATAAGATATTAAGATGATATATTTTATAAATGTAGATTCTCAATAATAGAAGAAAGATGACATCTTCATTGTTGATAAGGAACAATGGTGGAAAATAATTCAAGTTGAACTAATTCTATTAGTAAAGGAAGATGATAAACTCTTTATAGAGTTGGAACTAGATGAAAATTTTATCATTAAATCAACATACCAAATGTTGAAGCTAAATGGTAAGTGTATATTAGAAAAAAAAATGAAAATAATAAATAAAGAGATAATATAGAAAGCAATATACTCTAATTGATATAGACGATTAAACTTTCAAATAAGATTGTTGCTTTTAATTGAGGGTTCTTTAATAACTCACTCTTCGAAAAGTAATTAGATTAAGGACATTGGTATGGATCTATTATGTATCTTGTATAAAAGTGTAGAGGAAAAATAGAAAATACTATTATATCTTCTAAGAATGTCAACAAATAGTTGGTGCAATGGGGTCAGGACCTTATCAATAATGTTTAGTACGTTTTCAAAAGACTATCTATATTAAGAGGTTAAGAAGTGATGGAACGATGTATTCTAATTTACTTGAGAATTTGGCATTTGAGAAGTAAACAAATTACAGAGGATCGGTAGACAATATTCAATTAAATGTTTGATTGATGAATGGATTATTTGGATTAGTTTAAATCAATTAATTTGTCGACAAATTCATGTATGTAGTTGAAAACCAATGTAGTATGACAAACAAAACTAGAAAGGGAAAGAACGAATATACACATTGATGTAAAAAGAAGATTTAATAATGGAGTGATGAGCTTTGGAGTTCGATTTTATCACTCAATTTATCTATGATTGATGCCCTGAAATAATTGATTTCTAGCTTACTTTAGGTTATTTTGGGATATTTAAGAGAACCTTATGCTTATTGACAAAGATGCTAGAAAATATGAAAATCCAGTGACTCTATCAGTTCAAAAGAGCAAAATATGAGAATCTAGTGGCTCTATCAATTCAAAAGAACAACAAAGACATAATCGTATGAAAATACTATAGAGTTGTGTGCATCTAAGAGTGAAACATAGGAGGAAAAAAAGGAGACAATATTAAACACTAAGCCATGTAAAATTCACACAGTCAAGTGAAAATACACTACTTTGTGTGATTTACTGCATCACTCTTGAAGTACAAGGTTTTGACGAGAAAATATATAAGAAGGAATTTGTCCACAAGAATAACATTATACACAAATTTGGAAATTAGAAGCTAGAGTTTTGGAGAAAGAGGATAGCATTGAGAGAAGAGAAGAAAAATATGTTAGAGGATGTTAGATTATGTGAGTAGTGATTTTAATGATGACAAAAGATATGCTTGATCTTGATTTGATTAATATTATTTTATTTTGTAGGTTCTATATTTTGAAAAGAGCAAATCCTATTATTAGATATAATTGTGAATGGTTCTTATTGGTTGTAATGGTCATATCTAGCTTGGAGATTAGTTGTACTCATAATAAGTTGAGTTATTTGAGGAAACTTAGTGATTGTGGTTACTTGGGACTTAAGTTTGACTTTAATTTGGAGTGAGATGTGATGGTGTGGATAAATTTTGGATTTTCAAAGAAAAATAATTTTATGTGAATGGAGAAAATCTCTAATGTCTTTGGATAAAAAAGTCAACTAATAATTCATTAAAATCTCATTGACCTCTCTGAATGCAAAAAGGTCAATTGTTTTGAAGTATCTCATACATCTTTAAGAAAGATTGATTATCTTTTAAAAAAAAAGTCAGACATTTATGTCAACTAGCAAAACATATAAGCAAGCTTGGATGAGCTATCTTGGTTTTTTATCTCAAATTACTCTTCAAAGGACTTGTTACTATAAATAAGAGCTTAATGTCAAGGCAAAAATACACATTTTGGAGAACATCAATGATAACTATATGAAAATAAAATTATCAAGACTCATTTTATATTCATTTTAAATGTTAATTTAAGAGAAACATGTAAATTTTCATAGATTTTACATTAGTTTTCATCATTTGTGTGTTTCTCGCCTCTTACGTAGTTTTTGTGCATTTCTAATTAAATTATGAATAAATTCATTTTACGTTGTTCTCAATTCATTAAATCATCTAAGAATGTATTTACTTATTTTTGTCTTTTGTTGTAGGAAAAGGAGGGTTATTCCATGACAATTTTAATGCTAAGGATGGATTGAATAAAAGAAGAAATTTGTCTCAAGCAAAGTGCAAGTATTTAAGGTAGTATGGTTGACGCCTTGACCTCGGAATCTGGCACCCCAGACTCAGGCACTGCCAAATAGAAAAATTCAGAAGCAGGCAGCATCTAGATAGTGTCTAAAGGAACTAGCACCACCGCGCCAAATCCCGTGCATGTCTGTTTTTCGAATGTGTTAACATCTAAATAAAATGGTATATAAATACATCTCTTAGGGTTTCAAAAACGAAAGAGAGGAGGTAGGAAGTGGAGAACTTGGGGAAGAAAAGAAAAGAGTTTTAAGACGGAGGGGAGATTAAGAAGGTTGTAACTTTGAAGGAGGAATCCATCATAGTTTTATTTTTTTTTTCTTTCTCTTCTTTATATTTTCATCCTCTACATTTCATTTGTATTTGAATATGGTTTTGATGGAATTCTTAGTTATGTTCATGGGTTGAATATTGTGTTGAGGGTTGAGATGAACTTGAACTTAATATTATATAAGATGGTTGTGGCGCCCCGAACCGAGGCGTCCACATAGTCTTTACTCCAAGATCTTGTCGATTAGTAAGTGTGAATCATAATTGTTACCCTAATCACGTAGCGAGTACTTGATTTGGATCTTGTCCCAACAAAAATTTTCTTTTTCTTTTATCACATAGAGACATATACTTATCATCAAATTTCAATTATCATTGATAGCATTTATACTTGTTTTTGTACAATACAGGTTATTTTAACCTGGTCATTTCATACATACATAACTTGAAAACTCCTTACCATATGTTCATTCATACCATATACAGATTGGCATATCATAAAATTTTCTCCATACTTTTTTTTTTCTTTCCTTCCTAGCCTGTGTTGTACCTATCTATAATTTGAAAAGCAAAACGTAAGTTAAAACTCAGTAAGCAAGTATTTTTCCATTGAAATGCATTTCTCTCGTTCAATAGTAGACACTTAACAAGTGATTTATCGTCAACTAGTGAAAACCTTTTCATAAAACATATGCTTGCAAACATAACATATAGACCTATTTTCCATGAACATAAAAATATTTTTCATAAAACTTCCTTTCTCTAAGGATATTCTCATGTTCTTAAAATATTTGCTATAAAATATTTTTAAAACAAGCATATAATCATACAATACGTTTCTGTCCATCTGGTAGGTGACACTTATCAAGTGATCACCCTTTCCTACTTATGAGAGAAACTATTTCATTTTGTAACTCGCGAGTCAGGCTATTATCCATGTCCTTCTCCCATTTCAAAGAAGGCACCGTCGGCATTTTGCCTTTTGAAGCGATTTGGCCTATGTAGAGAGAGTCCATCTTGCAACCGCGTCCGGTCTGCATATCCTCTACAGTAGACCTAATACACAACTTATGTACACATTCCTTTCTCCCATTTCTTATGCTAGCATGTTTTTTTATAAAACTCCATAGACCCTAGTTTGTGACTTTTCCTTTTCAAAACTCCACTTCGCATTAGATAAGGTAGTTGCCACTTGTTTTTCACAATGATAAGGGGTAATGGTTAGATTTGAAGCATCCATCATGGCTACTTAGCTACTATAATTTTAATTTCTAAAGGGGTTACTGACAATGGGTTTAGCCATTAATCAGGACTGCTGCAAATCTAAATCAATGCGCATGTTGGCTAGCTATTGGATGAGAAGACTTCTCATATTGCTAAACATAAATAGATTAATTGAAGGTTGTCGTCATTTGTTGGAGAGTTACAATAGATTTTTGATGGCGATGACACCAAAATTGATGGAGCTCGCTCTAGATAATTAGCTAAATAAAGAACCTAATAAAATAAGGGAGGAACCGTGTTAAAATCTAAGGTTGCTAATATTAGTGGATTGATGGTTGATGTACAAAGGGCTAAATGTTTTGGCTTCTTCTTGGGTTGGTTTAGATTTACCCCTTTTTGTTTCATTGTCTTAAGAAGTAAATGCATATTTAATACCCTATGAATTTCAAAACCTTTAATTCCCGCAATTGAGTCCAAAAAAAAATCACATTAAGTATTGTTATTGTATTCCACACTCTAATGTTACATTTTGCAAAAGAAAATCCATCATTAAAAGGACCGAATACAAATAGTCCATTCATTCAAAATCATTATTTCATTAAAATAATGATAAGATGAATAGAAGGATCCTATTACAACTTTACGATTGCATAGAATTTTGCATCTAATAAAAATATAAATATGAACAAGTGCATGTCATCACGCGCCTTAACTCAAAAAAAGAGTGTATACCATGATTTGAACAAATTGCATATCGACCACACGACATAATTAACAACAATATAAATCTATTATATGTCATCAAATGTCGTGACTCGGAAGAATAGTTGAGGACACATCATCATGCACCATAACTCAGGGTAAGTTTATATTTAGTCTGTCTACCAATGATAACTTGATTTGAAATTAGTGAATAGCCTATTGGCTATACTAGTAACCCTACATTACAAGTTAAGTGCATACTCAACTTCCGAATTTACACAACAGACTAGGGTGTCCTGCATTCAGTTTCTAAATCTACATAGAAAGCAAGCATCTCCCAAGTCTTTGAATTCATAAAGCAAATTAGTGCATGTGCACACAACTTTTGAATTTATGTTAGAGATCAGTGTGTCCTACAGTTGGCTTATGATTTACCTAATAAGCCAGCATTTCCCACATTCAATTTTCAAATTCACACAATAAGCCAACATCTCTTGCATTTAGCTTATGGATTTACCCATAAGCCAGCATGTTCCTTATTCAGCTTTTAGATTTGAAAATTGGATGATTTTACTGAGAAAATTAGGTTTCACCAAATTTCAAAATATCTTTAGGCTAACTTAGGCCAATTAAAAATGTTCGTGCTAATAGGGCTAACTCAAGATATTTTGGCTTGATTGGGCTTATTGAAAGCTCTTAACCCAATTGACCCAAATTGAATTGTCTTTGAGGGTTTGGGCCCAACTAGAGAATTTTGAACCTAATTAAGCATGCTAAAGAATTTTGAGCCCAAGCAAGTGGGCTTACTGGAGACTTCTGGACTAAGTGAAAGTTTCTAGGCTTAGATGAGGCTTAATAGAAGTGTTTTGAGTCCAAATTAGCTTATGGAAAAGTTGAGGGCCCAATTGGGCTTGTTAAAAGGTTTTGAGTAGGGGTGCAACTTGGTCCGGGTAGGTCCGGGTAGGTCCGGGTAGGGGTGGAACCTACCCTTACCCTATTTTAGAAAATCTCTACCCTACCCTATTTTAGGCCGGGTCGGTTCGTAGCC